>VWZS01003779.1:543002-716479 GCA_013397075.1 Rhabdornis inornatus
GATTTTATTAAGTACCAATTTGTTTTTCCTGTCTTGGGCAGAACAGGCACCATTTTAGAAAGTGGTTTCAGCAAGGCTTGTGCCTGGGTAATGTTCAGCTTGGGGAATGTTTTGGCTTTTGCTGGAAGATGGAGTGAAATAGAGAGCTGGAATCACACATCCCTAGACTTTGAACACATAGTTGGATAATTGACACTTTTTTTTTTGCATGATATAATCTGACCCCTAATGTTGACAGATTCCATTTAAAGCAAGTTGGTTTTTCTTTTCCTTTTGTCTTCCTTGATGGACAAGAGCTGGATGTGATCCTCTGTGCAATCCTATATTGGAATCCTATCTCACTTTATGTATAGGCACTTTATGTTCCTGCCATCTATAAATATATCAGCACTGGCAAGACAAATACCAAGAGGCATAGAAAGCTAAGGGACAATCATGGGTCCTGTCACCTTTGGTTTTCTAGATTATGTAAAATAATTCTTTTAGTTCCCTTCTCGTAATTCAGCCTTTCCACTTCCCTTCTCTCCCTGGCATCCTTTCCAAGCCACCAGCCCCAGGCTCAATTCATCCTTTGTGAATGCAGGTGAGGAGAAATGCCCCCAGTATTCCAGATGTGCTTCCCTCAGCAGCTCTCAGGATTAACCTGGATCTCTGGTATTCCCTGGAAACACCTCTTTTGATGCAGCATTATCAGTGTTATCCCCAGTCCCATGTGTGGGTCATTCTGGTGTCACCTGCTTTGAAGGGCAATGGTTAGAGCAGAAATCTTAATGATCCCTAAGGGTACAACCCTCCTGGGCTTCAACCCCGTGCTCCAGCCTGCAAGTTATTGGGTTTTGTAAAATTTGTAATAATCCTGTCCTCTGTGCAGTCATGTCCCACCTCTGAGCATTGAATTTCAGGAGGACTCTTGAGTAAAGGTTTGCTGATAAAAATACAGACTGATCCAAATATATTTTTTTACTGAACTGTGATGAAACCCTTCCCTTGCCTGCTTGTAGGTGCTGTGTTTGTAGGCAGCTTCCATTTCTCACCCTGTTTCACCCCTTCCTAAAGTTCCTATGTTCACTTCCTTCACTTGAAGGACAAGGCTTGGTCCTCCCCTCTCAGTGTGTAAGCTTGGGAATTTCAGATTTTAAAAATCTGATTTGATTTTGGAAGTGACAGAAGAATCATCCCAAATGAGAGAACAGCCCCTGATGGGGGGATGAAGCTCCTTCCCATCTGATGGATCCCCAGGCAGCAGTGCAGGCTCCAGGATACCCCAGGAACACAAACCCAGTGCCAGTGGCTGAGCCAGTGCTGGATGCAGCCAGGTGCAAATCCCTTCCTCCATAGCCAGGAATGACCCATCTGGGTCATGGGTCCCACAAACTGAGAACTAAACTGAGGAAGCTGAAAAAAATGAGGAGGGAAACGGATAAAGGATGTCCTTCCTGACTTCCAGGGCATTGCCTGTCCTTAGCTGATTTCAGTTTGCAGAAAGATTACTCTGTTCCATTATTCTTTTAAATCCAAAGATTATTCCAGTGCTCTGAGTGTTTTGTTGCAGAGAAAAACAAGGACAGGCTGTGACTTACAATACTGAGCTGGTTTGTAGTAGGAAAGGTAACACGAGGATAATTTAATTTAAACTTTTTTATTCCCTCACTTCTGTAATTTTCATAAGTGCAGGGGGAGACATGAGGGGTGTCTGGGGACAGTGTGAGGAGACAGAGCTCCAGTCTGGGATGGAAATGGACATCCCAGAGCATCACTGGAACCTTGGCTGGGCTGGGCTTTGGTGAGGCTCTGTGTAAGTCCTTGAGTTCCTTGTGCCTTATGGAATGCTGGAGCCTCTCTCCTGTCAGGACAGGCTGGGAGAGCTGGGGCTGCTCAGGCTGGAAAAGGCTCTGGGGAGAGCTCAGAGCCCCTTCCAGAGCCTTAAGGGGCTCCAGGAGAGCTGGAGAGGGACTGGGGACAAGGGATGGAGGGACAGGACACAGGGAATGGCTTTAAGCTGAAAGTGGGTGGATTTAGGTGGGATTTTGGGAAGGAATTCTTGGCTGTGAGGGTGACGAAGNTTCTTTGACCCCATGCAAGTCGCAGGGCTGGCTTTGTTTAACCATTATGCACTGAAAATCTGGTACTGGTTTATTTTCTAGCATTTTCACATTTATTATTAGATATAATTATATATATATATANATTCTTGGCTGTGAGGGTGACGAAGCTCTAGGACAGAGGGTGCCCAGATTTGCTGTGGCTGCCCCTGGATCCCTGGCAGTGCCCAAGGCCAGGTTGGACATTGGGCTTGGAGCAGCCTGGGACAGTGGGAGGTGTCCCTGCCATGGCAGGGGTGGAATGGGATGGTTGGACAGTCCCTTCCCACCCAAACCATTGTGGGATTCTCTTGTTATTCTGTGTATCCCTGCTATTGAGTGGGACAAGAACAGGCCCATCCACAGTGGGAAGGAAGCTCAGCATCACACTTGGCTTTTCTGTAAATCTCTGTGTAAGAGATGGATGTTGTTTATAAACCAGCCCAGGTCTGACTCCTGTCCTGCTCTGGGGGCACAACCAGCACTGGCAGGAGGGCTGGGATGTGCATTTAGTGGGACATATTTTATTTTCCTTGCACTTAATCCCATTTTATCCAGAGCTACTCAGCATTGGGTGCATTCACCTCTTTGTTTGTCATGAGGACAAATAAATGGCCCTGCCTCACTAAAAGCTTATTAATTTTAAGTAAATGCAAATCTGGAGAGTGTCTGGGCTTTTTCAGGAGGCAGTGGCTGCTGAGCAAAGATGTCACATCACATGCTCAGAGTTTATTTTGCACAGAGCTTGGAGGAACTGAAATAAAAAGCAAAAAGATGAAAACCATTCTTAACTTCTTTGCCAACAAGCCCTTGTACGATACTGTGCAAAGCAGAAAAGTTGTAGAAGTACATGGCAGATGAAAAATATTTAAACCACACAAAAGTCACTGACAGGTAACATCTACTCATCTCACTATTTGTACAAAGTAGCTTTTATATTACTGGGGGGGAAAAAAAAGAATAAAGGGCACTGCATCAGCTTGTGGGCTGCTTGTGGATCAAAAGCATTACCTTCAGTGCAGGCTGAAAATAGAAAACAGACACAACTGTGAAGTTTTTCATGTGAAAAAGTGGGAGACGAGCTTGCATCAGGAAGAGCTGGACAGAATTTCACTGAAATGGAAAATAAGTAGGTGAGTAAGTAGGTGCATGTGACACAAAAGATAGGAAACCTGGGTCTAATATAACTTTCTGGTACTGCAGATGGCCTGATTTTCTTCTCCTCTCATGACACATTACCGAAATTTCAATTCTCTGATTTCAATTATTGCACTATTTATTCTGCTGTAGTAACAAGGGTCCCTGTAGAGAAGAGGCCTCATTATTAATGGAACACAAACAACTCTAATGGTTCAGCTTCAAAGAAATCCTCCTGAAAATGGGGAAGGGAGGTGCAGAGTGGCAGAGAGGAAATAGCAGCACGTCTGTGTGCATGAGGAACTGCAGCTCTGGGAGCCCAGGGATGTGTTTGGGGTGATGGAAGCCCTTCCCCCAGTGCAGATGTCCCAGTGCTCCTCTCCTGGTGTTTTTGGGATGTTCTTTGGGAGGGCTGTGTTTGTGGTNCCAGGAGAGCTGGAGAGGGACTGGGGACAAGGGATGGAGGGACAGGACACAGGGAATGGCTTTAAGCTGAAAGTGGGTGGATTTAGGTGGGATTTTGGGAAGGAATTCTTGGCTGTGAGGGTGACGAAGCTCTAGGACAGAGGGTGCCCAGATTTGCTCTGGAAAAGGCTCTGGGGAGAGCTCAGAGCCCCTTCCAGAGCCTTAAGGGGCTCCAGGAGAGCTGGAGAGGGACTGGGGACAAGGGATGGAGGGACAGGACACAGGGAATGGCTTTAAGCTGAAAGTGGGTGGATTTAGGTGGGATTTTGGGAAGGAATTCTTGGCTGTGAGGGTGACGAAGCTCTAGGACAGAGGGTGCCCAGATTTGCTGTGGCTGCCCCTGGATCCCTGGCAGTGCCCAAGGCCAGGTTGGACATTGGGCTTGGAGCAGCCTGGGACAGTGGGAGGTGTCCCTGCCATGGCAGGGGTGGAATGGGATGGTTGGACAGTCCCTTCCCACCCAAACCATTGTGGGATTCTCTTGTTATTCTGTGTATCCCTGCTATTGAGTGGGACAAGAACAGGCCCATCCACAGTGGGAAGGAAGCTCAGCATCACACTTGGCTTTTCTGTAAATCTCTGTGTAAGAGATGGATGTTGTTTATAAACCAGCCCAGGTCTGACTCCTGTCCTGCTCTGGGGGCACAACCAGCACTGGCAGGAGGGCTGGGATGTGCATTTAGTGGGACATATTTTATTTTCCTTGCACTTAATCCCATTTTATCCAGAGCTACTCAGCATTGGGTGCATTCACCTCTTTGTTTGTCATGAGGACAAATAAATGGCCCTGCCTCACTAAAAGCTTATTAATTTTAAGTAAATGCAAATCTGGAGAGTGTCTGGGCTTTTTCAGGAGGCAGTGGCTGCTGAGCAAAGATGTCACATCACATGCTCAGAGTTTATTTTGCACAGAGCTTGGAGGAACTGAAATAAAAAGCAAAAAGATGAAAACCATTCTTAACTTCTTTGCCAACAAGCCCTTGTACGATACTGTGCAAAGCAGAAAAGTTGTAGAAGTACATGGCAGATGAAAAATATTTAAACCACACAAAAGTCACTGACAGGTAACATCTACTCATCTCACTATTTGTACAAAGTAGCTTTTATATTACTGGGGGGGAAAAAAAAGAATAAAGGGCACTGCATCAGCTTGTGGGCTGCTTGTGGATCAAAAGCATTACCTTCAGTGCAGGCTGAAAATAGAAAACAGACACAACTGTGAAGTTTTTCATGTGAAAAAGTGGGAGACGAGCTTGCATCAGGAAGAGCTGGACAGAATTTCACTGAAATGGAAAATAAGTAGGTGAGTAAGTAGGTGCATGTGACACAAAAGATAGGAAACCTGGGTCTAATATAACTTTCTGGTACTGCAGATGGCCTGATTTTCTTCTCCTCTCATGACACATTACCGAAATTTCAATTCTCTGATTTCAATTATTGCACTATTTATTCTGCTGTAGTAACAAGGGTCCCTGTAGAGAAGAGGCCTCATTATTAATGGAACACAAACAACTCTAATGGTTCAGCTTCAAAGAAATCCTCCTGAAAATGGGGAAGGGAGGTGCAGAGTGGCAGAGAGGAAATAGCAGCACGTCTGTGTGCATGAGGAACTGCAGCTCTGGGAGCCCAGGGATGTGTTTGGGGTGATGGAAGCCCTTCCCCCAGTGCAGATGTCCCAGTGCTCCTCTCCTGGTGTTTTTGGGATGTTCTTTGGGAGGGCTGTGTTTGTGGTTGGAGATGGTGTCTCAGGACCAGCAGAAGAAATCTGGGAATGTGTTTTGTTCAGATGCTGTTCAAGGGGCTGGGTGAAGCATCCCTGACTGGGATAAATTCCTTGGTGACTCCAGCTCAGGTGAGGGTCAAAGGCTCTCCAAGGTTGCCAGGAACTGTCCCACCTTTGCTCCCACCTGGTTTTATCCCATTTTTTCCAAGTTTCATGCACTATTCCTGCTTTATTTTTTTTTGCCTGACTCTCTCCTTACGTTTTTTGTGGGTATTTTTCCTCTTGATTTAGATTATTCCTCTCCCCAAGTCTGTGTCCCATTGCTCAGTGGCCTTTCAGATCTCTCCTGCTCAGGATAAGTGTGGGTTGCTCTTCCTTGCTATGATCCCTTATTTTCTACCCCATGTTCTTGAAGCTTTGCAATCAGGCTGCAGAAACCTATTTAAAGGATTTACCTTGTTATCTTCCCATACTTTAAAAAGAAAAATTATTTAATTTAAAGGATTTACCTTGTTATCTTCCCATACTTTTTTTAAAAAAAATTATTTAATTTAAAGGCTGGGTTAGAGTTTATTTATCAGCTATACAGGTTTATTTATTTTGCAGTCTTTCAGAAATATACCCAGTACATAAATATAATGAAATTTCATGAGAAAAACATTATTTGATATACAAAAGACACCGTGCTGTGCTTATATCACACTGAGGGCAGCTGGGAGTTAAGCAAGTGCACAATGCATGTGCCCAAATTCTCTCCAGAATGAGGCCCAAATTTGGGCTGCAGTGCTTCCTCTGCCTTCTGCAGGAAGCTGTGATTTTTATCACACCCAATAATTTAAATAAAAACATTCAGATAAGCAGCCAAGTATCTGGCTCAGGGAAAGCAACTAGACAGAAATTGATCTCGTGTTTTATAAATGCTGTGCCTTCAGAAGTGTTTGCAAACCCTGAAGCTCATCTGCTTTGTTTCCCCCCAAATAAATTATCTTTTCCAATAAAGATATAACTGCTGCCTATAAACCTGTCGTGATGTCTGTCTCCAGACTATCAACACTTCTGCACAATGAGCATTTTCAGCAGATAAATAAGCACGTGTGGAAGATTAAATTTGCTCATTGTAACCTTGCTTTGTTATGCACCATGAGCATCACTTCCTTGGGATGGAAGAGAAGTAGGAGTGGCAAACTTGAACCACACTTTGTGTGGATTTTCCTCCCTTTTCCCATTGTATTTTTATGGCTGCTGCACCTCCAGACCAGCCTGTCTATTTAGGGAATAACACATCTGTGCACAAATGCTGCTCCCCTCCCTTTTTTTCTGCTGGTTTGGGTAATGCTGTGAAGTTCATGCCTTGCAGAGTGATCAGGAAAGGCACAGGGAGGAGGATCAGAGAGGCTTTGATGTTTCCTGATATCACCCTGGCACATCCATGCTGTCAGACTATGTGGAAGCCATGCAGAAAATGCATCCAGGGGAGGATAAGGATCCCCCAAGGGGTTCTGAAAACTTAGATCTCATGACACTTTCAGAATGCAAACCCTACAAAATAACAGAAGGGCCTGAGTAGTTTCATTTGTGTGGCTGAGATTGCTCCAGTGGGCCAAGGAGGAAGGAGAGCAGGGCAGCAGCCAAACTTTTCTCATTTTGCTGAGATCTACTTCATGAATTCCTGTTCTGAGCAGGGAGCTTCCTGCCTGATAATGAGAATAAGGGGTTGGAGGCTCTGTCTAGACCCTCCCAGGCTGATGAGATTGTGTCTCATGTGCCTCCCCAGGGGAGAACCAAACCTTGGGCCAGGTTTGGATCATCTCCTCTAAGGGCTGACTCTGTGTCCTCCCAGCCCTGTGCCACTTGGGCTGCATCAAAGGGGTGTAAGAACTCTGTATAACAACCAACTTCCCTCTCTCCAATATATTTTACCTTTTCAGCTTGTGAAGAGGTTTTTCTTGGTGGTGTTATTTTTTTTTTGGGGGGGGGGGGGTTTGTTGGTTTTTTTTTTTTTTTTGGTGTGTTTTAGGTAAAATGTTGTATTTTTAAAAGCATGTTGAAAAATACCAGACTTTCTTTCTGCTCACATTGGCTTAGCCATAATGACAGCACAGATGTTTTAAAGCTGATTCTGACAGTGACTGAACAGAGGTAATTCTGCTCAGAATATGACTCTTCATCCTCTGAGAGCATTAGGTGAGCACAGAGAGTGTGGCAAACCCCACCAGAGTTTTGACTATCCTGTGGCACCTGGAAGCCATCCCTGTCTTCTCTTTGATTTATTCTCAGTTATTTTTCCAGCTCTTGTCCTGTGATATTGGTTTTAGGGCTCTGCCTTGACAGGCACAATGCCATTAATATGTTTAGGGGGAGGAAAAACACTTGATAAATGCTGCTTGCAAACAGCTTTTTGACCTGGTTTGAATTGAAGTCATCTGCCTGTGTAGGAGTAGAGTGTTATTTCAATGAGTTTATATTCTCTTTCTCTTCCAGACTTTTTTTTTTTCCCACTAATGAGACTGTGCATCCTCCATGATGATATCCTTGCATCCTGATATCTCCACTCTTAATGTGCTGCCCCCATCTAATCCCCCTCCCAACTCTTCCCTCTGAACCCCTCTGATTTCACAGCTTCCCTCTGGAATTTGTGTAGGTTTTGACACTGACATTACGAGTTTAATGTTTAATCCTTTTCCTGAATTATTTCCTTTTTTGAGTATGCTGCCAATTCCCTTAAATAACAAGGTTCACCTTGTCAGATGTTCTTCCCAGCTAACCCAAAGTGCTTCTCCCTGTCCTTAGGTGAGAATGTGGACAGCAAAGTGGAGTCCTGGAGGCTGCAGATGTCAAAGGACCAGTCCAAAGATTATGAGATAACAATTCCCTTCCTTTTGAATGGAGAACAGTGGAGACCAGGGAATGGCATTTATTCAAAGGTTAGTCTTCATTTTGCCTATTTGTTTATTCTGAGGTGTGTAACAATTTAAAGGCTGTCGGGAGAACTCAGTGCACTTTCATTCTGTAGGTTATAAAAGTGTTTTTATATTGTTGTTGCCACATATAACTGTTGCTTATTTAATTTAAGAAATGGATAAGGTTTTGGGTTGAAATGAATACCCTTTCCCTGCAGAGATGCATTCTTCTTTCTGATGGCAGAAATGAAAGTTTAAAGTGAAATAATCATAATTGCATTGCTTGAGATTCTATCATGCAACAGCAAAACCAGAACTGAGGGAGGGGCAAGCACACCAAACAGGTTTGTTTGAGTAGATACAGTCTGACAGCAAGGAATTTAGGGACCAGTGTAAATGATGTTGCTGTGCTGGCTGCAGCCTGAGGCATTTTCTGGACTTAATTATTCCATGGGAGACCCCCAAATTCCATCCCCTGTGCAGTGTTGGGGGTGAAGGGTGACTCTCCCTTCACACTCTGCTTTCCCTTTGCCCACCAAGGGAAGGAGCTGCCTCTGGCTCTGAGATTGTTTCCCCATCTTGACAGATCCTGATAAGCTTTCCTCCTTTTTTCCCCTCAGACATTTGTGAACAATATAGGAAACTGCTTTTAGGAAAAAAAATAATAAAAGGCTGGGTTTTGTCTCCTTCCTGAAATACGATGACAGTTTGGTGTTTATTATCCCCAAACATATGATGGGAATCTCTGACCCAATCTTTTCACTCGGATCCAGTTTGATTCCAGCTCACTTTTTTATTTGTTCTTTTAATTATCTGAATGAGGGGGGCAATAATTAAAAAAAAAGAAGGGGGTGAAAAAACCAAGCAAAAACCACAAAAACAATACAAAAAGCCCAGAGAGCCAATTAGAAACAGCTTTCCTTGCTGGATTGGGAAAGTGTTCCATGGAGAAATCCTGCTTGACTACTGCCACTGACGCAGGACATGGCTCTGGATCACGTTGCTGATTGACACGAGTAGGTGTGAAAAGACATTTCCAAACAAGGGCTCTGACTTTCTAAAAAAGCTTGCCTGGATTAAAATTTTTCCTTCTTTTCCTCTGTCCCTTCCTAAATAGGAAAGAAGGGCCAGGCCCAGTTGTGAATGTGTGCAGTGATGAAAGGATATCAGAGTGGGTGTAGAATGGCTTATCTTGGAGAGATAACACAGATGCCTTGGTCCTAGATGTATGTGCAACTCTATTTTTAGATCATTTAATTAGAAACAGGCATTCTCCATGTAGAGAGAGGACTTTTAGCTACTCACTGGAGCTCTCTGAGAGTTACAACCAAGTATCTTTCTGTGAGTAATGATAATGTGATTTATATCGTTAATTTGTTTCCCAGAATTACTTTCAGTTTAAGATGAACACTAGAAAAGATTTGTGGCTTGGTAGAAAGATCCATGTGCTGTATCAGCACTTTTTTTTTTCTCTCTTTTGAATACTTCTTTTCCATGGAAACTTATAAATTAAATACACAAAAGTGCACATCAGGCTGTGGGAAGAACAACAGCTTCAGTGGCAGAGGAGAAGAGTAATGAATAGCTTGTCACATAAATATTGATCAAAAGCACAAAAGTTAAATACTGCTGTATTTGATGGCTAAATGGGATCTATTGTTCTTCAACTCGTTTCAAAGTGTTCCTCTGTTTTATTTTAATCGTATATGAAGTCAAAAAAAGCATGTACTTGTAAGAGGGGAATGGTATTGCAATAGGATAGATGGTAAAATAAATAATGGAGTGGCTATAAAAATGCCAAGGGATTAAAGTTATTTGTGTACAGATAATTGCCTGGCAATGATGGCCCCGTTCCCCAATCCTTTAACTGTAAATACTCCTGCTTAACAATTAGTCCCTGGGAAAGCACACTCATCATTTAGTGCAGCCTTCTCTCCCATCTCGGAGATAAAACTGTCCTTTTATTTACCCCGGGAGTCGCTGCAGTATCTGTTGGAATCTCTCACTTGGAATCTGTCAGGAATGATTATTAAGCTAATGACTTTCTCGTTGAGGGCCGACTACACTGTGCAAAGAATGTGAGATAATTCACACTGTCTAATGGCACAAAGACACAGAACTGCTCAGCAGCAGTGAGAAAATTCCATTTACTGAGGAAAAAAAAAAGAAAAATTGCTTACCTCTAACCAGATTTTACTTTAATACACTTGGGATATGTTTTCTCAAGGACATGTCGTGATTTAGGTTCTTCCTATGAAAGTTTACATTTGTGAGAGGCAAACTCCAGTTTTAAACTCAGACATGTCACTAAATTATATTTAAAGAATTTGGGGTTTCCTAAGCGTAGATTAAATGTTTTGTGTCTGGAGAGAACTGATCATTTACTGGGCAGATCAATTTTTCTCTTCACCTCCCCCAACTCAAGCCAAAGCTCTACGAAACCAAGGCCATGGTGGCATCATTTCAGAAATGTTGTTGCTTTTTTCCTGTTTGAAAGGTGCCTGTACTGATGCCAACACCTTTTGTAGAATCACGGAACCCTTTAGGCTGGAAAACACCCCCAAGGTCATGAAATCCAACCTTTGGGCACCACCTTATCAATTCCACCACCACTGAGTGCCACATCCCGTCATTTCTGTAAGACTCCCAGGGATGGAGACTCCAACACTGCCCTGGGGAAGCCTGATCCAATTCTTATCCATTCTCCCAGTGAAAAATTTTTTCCTAATATCCAACCTGAGCACAACTTGGGGCCTTTTCCCTTTGTCCTATCAGCATCCTGGATAGGGAAGAACATTTTTAAAATAAACTAAAGATACTTAAGAGAAGATATTATGGAAATACCTCAGTGTTTTTACAACAGTGATGCTGTTTGTTTAGTCAGGGTTGACAACATTTCTCCTGGCATCTTTTTTTTTTTTTTAAATTCAGAAAATATATAATTTTCTGTGTGAATATTTCACTACAGTAAAATACCTAGTTAAATTATTTTATTAACTGGATATAATATTCAGTTGCCAATGCTGAGCAGGCTGATAAAATTAGTGGCTGCTATTTTGAGTGTCCAGTTGCTGCTGCCGAGGAGAAAACGCTGCATTTGCGGCCGTGTGGCAGCGGGATCGGGCCCCTGAAGGGTTGTGCAACATCACCCAGTGCTTCAAACGACACTGCCCATATTCCCTGCAGATGTGATTTCCTCCTTGCCTGAAACTGTGTGTGCATTACAGCATGTGTTGATAGGTCATTATACATTAGAGCTCCAGTTGTCCTTCCACTTCTCTTTTTTCATTTGCTCAGCACTTTGCGCTCTGTGTTGATTGCCACCCCCCACCTCAGTGCTTGCTTTAAACACACCAGGGTTGGGTTCTGTTTTTCTTAAATATTTCTAAGGTTTGAACGAACCAGTTTCATTTGATATTATTTCAGTGCAGCAAAAAGCCTCCTTCCCCCCCCCCCACATATTTCCAGCTGAATATTTTTTCTTCCACACTTGGCTCGCGATTCACAAATCAAGCCAAGTTTGATGAGAGTTTGGGTAAGTGATGTTTTAGTACACAGAACACTTTAGGGAAGATTTCTCCAGAACCATCTGTTTGGCTTCAGCTTTTATCCTCACACCCTGTTAGGGACACAGAGGGCTTGGTGTGTGCCAGATCCCTGCAGCACAGGAGCTCTGGGTCAGGTAATATCAGTGATGCTATTCCGGAGCCTGCAGCACATCCCTGCTCTTGGGGAGACAAGAGCCAGCCAGGAAATGTTTCACATGGGCATTAAGGGGATTTTGGCTCCATTTCTGTGCTTTAAAGGTCATCACAGTGGGGAAATGCTGCCTGGCATGGAAAAGCTGGAATGCTGGGGGGATCCCAGTGTGGCATGGCCCTGGGCTGACACTCGTGTTCCCAGAGGGATGCAGATTAGTGGGGCTGGCTTTGGATCCAGAGTTTGGTCCAGATTGTAAAATGCATGAAGTTCTTGAGAAATGGAAAGTATTTTGAGAGGGTTTGATGTGATCAGCTATGCAGGTAAACACAGAGGGCACAGGTGTGGCACCAGTCACTCAGGTGTGGGGTTTGCCCTGCTCCTGCCTGTGTAGGACCTGTAACGTCACTGCTGGCACCTGCAAGGACTCAAAGAGAGTCAGGACCAAGTGCTTGGAAAGATTTAATCCTCGCAACTTTCTAAAAGCACATGGGCAAGTTAGATGCAGCTTTCCTTACTGGGGGATATTTTGCACATTTTAATGCTTATGGATTTTCTTTTGCAATCCTGATCTCTGTACCTGTCCAAGTGCAATATTAACCTGTGGGTGCTCCAGTCAGGATACAGCTGCCATTCATAAAAATAAATGGGAATGCAGCTGATGCTGGGCAGGTATTTGAGGACCTACACCTGGAGCTGAGTGTGAGAAGCTGGGAAGCCCTGAGATGCTTGGACTTGATTTGAGTTTGCAAGTTGCCAGGCCAGGTTGCTTTCAAAGGATGGAGTTTCTAACTGGGAATTTGATTTTTGATGTTAAATTTGGGGGATGTATAAATCAATGAGAAAATTTTGCTGTGTGACTTCTTTAAAATAGTTAACTGTGGGAAAGTAGCTGCACACAATCTACACTGTCACTGGGTTAGACCCTTAATCCACCTGGATCACTGTGAGCCTCATGGGACTCTTCTAAAATACTGTCACTGACCTCAATATATAAAAATAGATTGGAAAATCCACCTGTCCCCACCTTGCAGAGAATGAGACCTCTTGTTCTGTGGCTTCCCACACCCCAAGAGATTGGGGCTGTGTTGGAGTTAGAGACAAGCAGAGGGAAAGAAAGGTGCCCATGGTGGGCAGAGAGGATGGCAAGACCTGCAGGACATTTCCAGCCCTCACTCCAACACCAGTGACTTCTAAATCCAAATAAATCAGAAATTCTTCACCCCTTTGGGGAGGGGGCAGTGGATTCAGGGAACAGTAACACTGCTTTGCCAAGCTGAAGTTTTCAAGGCCAGATTCTGAGCTTGTGTGAATCTGTTTCCTTCCTTTGCCCGGGCTGGAATAAATCAGGATTGCAAATTGAAATCGTAAAGAGGGGTTTTAAAAAAAAGGGACAAAGAAAGATGAGAAGGCAGAGTTCCTTTTCTTGTAGCAACACTCTTTTTTTTCTTTCTTGGTGTTATGTTATGCTTTGAATATAAACTCTAGCAATGAAATGTGAAGATAAAGATGAAAGCCAGCTATAAAATATATATTTAGACCATATTTCTTCTGGTTTTTAAGTGTACACTTGTCACAGCTCTAAGATTGTGCATGTGAAGTGGCAGAGGATTACCATTTCCTGCTGCTTAGCATGCATTGCATCTCCCTTTGCTCCTGAAGAAGCAGCTTTTGCATCCTTGCCTGCCCCATTCCTAAATATCGTGCCGTGGATTGTGTTCAGGAGCAAACATCAGAATCTTGATTTTTTTTGTGTGGAATTCTGGGCACTGATAATGTGAATCTCAGTGTGGAATTCTCTGCTATCTGTAAAAGTATCATCAGCTCTGACAGTTGTTGGTTATCTTTGTGATTCTCCAGATTTATCACATCTATTGGGGTTACACCGATGCTTTTCACCTTTTTGCATTTTTTATGCCTTCAATCTCAGGACCTAGTTCAACACCTACTAAAATAGGGATTTTCTTGCCATTGAGACAAAATACCATTGGCTGGAAGAGGAAATAACTTTAAATTTGTCAAAAAGCCACCGTGATAATGCTGGAGATTCAAGGACACATTGGGAGCTGCAAACTGGCAGAAGGGGCAAAGACACTCATAGCCAGGGTCTTATCCAGAGTTCTGGTCTCCACACCAGTTCCAGTTTTATTGGGAGCTTGAGGCATCAGTAGAAATCACAGACTCACAGAATCCTGGAATAGTTTGGGTGGGAAGGGACCCTAAAGTTTGTCTTGTTCCTTCCCCTGCCATGGCAGGGACACCTCCCACTGTCCCAGGCTGCTCCAACCCCAATGTCCAACCTGGCCTTGGGCACTGCCAGGGATCCAGGGGCAGCCACAGCTGCTCTGGGCACCCTGTGCCAGGGCTGCCCACCCTGCCAGGACGGGTCTCTGTGCTGGTTCCCATTTCCACTCTTGGCTGCACCTCCTGCCTGACTCTCACAGGGTTTGATTCACAGCTGAGGGGCTCACTCTGTCAGATAATTAATTTAGAGCTCAGTGTTTTCAAGAGAAAACCCATTCAAGTTTATTTCATAACTGGCATAGCCTTCGTGCAAGTGATAATTGTTTATATTCCCTTCAACTGAGCCTCCTGCTGTTCCTTTTCATTTGAAATAATTACCAAAGTTTAGACTTCCAGACAATTGTATTAAGGGGAATCATACAGTGCTGCTTAAACAAGGCTTTGAAGGCTGAGGACAGCTTTCATAGCTCTTTTACATGGTTGTTTTACATATCTTGAGAGAGAGAGGCATAACCAGAATTTATAGTGCTCTCCATATTTTTTATGACTCATGAGCATCGACTATAAGAGGCAGAGCTGTGCTCTGTGCACAAGCTGTGTCATCAGCTGGGAATGCAGCTTGGCACAGGCAGAGGAGCAGCACTAATCCTCCACAACCTTCCCTGGGAGATCCTCTCCTTGAGCCTTTAATTAATAACCTGGAAGTCATTAATTTAATAGCCTGGTAAACAATCTGATATTTCTTTTGCCTTTCCTTATACCCACACTCCTGCCTTGTAGGGCCACTCTGAGGAGTAATTAGTGCAACTATGCTCTATTAGTTAATAACTCTTCTGTGTTTGTTTAATTTGGAAGCAGCATAAGTTTTGCATGGACACAAACAGGGAAGGGAGCGTGGCACCTCCTCTGGCAGTCAGGGAATTTCTGTGTCCCAGTGAGCCAAAGCAGCTCAAAGCCACCCCTCTCACCTCACCTCGTCCAAGAGGAGGAAAACGTGTTCCCTTCCTCCCATCCAACCTCCTTTAACCAACTGATCCATCTGATAATTTAATTCACGACATTTTTTAGAAATGTTGGTAGATGTGTCCTGGTTCCAGGGACTTGCTGGAGCTCACACAGCAGCTCCAGGGCTGAGAAATTCCTGGAGCTGGGACCACCAATAAAAACTTGGTGTTGGTGATTGAGTGAGGAAAATTCTTTTCTCTGTCTGCACTGAATCAGTGCCCTGGTTCCAGCTAGATACACGAGGATTCATTTCCTGCCTGAGTCGCTTGGGCATACTGGGAAGTGTTAAACAACTGGGATTCATCCCAGAAAAGTGTCCATTTCATTTTTAGCTTAAGTGATACAGCGTGCTAAGTTTGCAAAGCTTTGTGTGAGGGTTTTATGCTCAGGTATTATTGGAAGTGCTGGGTGTTTTAATGAACAGAAAATGGAGAGCTTTGTATGAACAATCCACAGTCCACCGTGGGGGTTTGCAGCCTTCCATAGGGTGAAATTCCTGTTCATGGGCTTGTATCACGCTGAGCTGCTGGAGGAATTCTGTCATACTTGGCCAGGGGAGATCACCAGTGATATCATGGTGGGGAGCTCTGCCTCCCAGTACCAGCCCTCGTGGCCAGGGGCTCTGCAGAGGGTTTGGTTGGGACCCACCAGCTATGAGGTAGTGTCTCAGATCCGAGCTCCAGCAATCCTTCAAAAGCTGATGGGGCTGAAGCAATCCACTTTAACTTCAGCTTTCAGGCTGGCACTTAAAAAAAAAAAAAAAGGCAAAAAAAAAAACCCCATAAACAAACCAGATTGTGCTTTCTGCAATAAAATGGGGGAAAAAATATTTTGATTTTAATGATGCAGTTCATGTCAGTGACCCTTTAATGTGGGATTAAAATCTAAACCTAAGTTCCTGCTTTATGCTGGGTTTGTAAAGTGCTTGTACTGAGGCATTTTCATATTGAATTAATTTAGCTTATACTTGGCCATTTCACGTCTCTTGCAGCAGATCTTGCGAGTGTAAGGTATGAATTTCAGTGTTGGATTTAAAGAATGCTTTGCTTTCCAGCTCTGAGCATGTGATCATCTTTTTTTACAGGCAGGAGGAGAATCTCCCTTGTTCTTAATTCCTGTTGTGAGTGTCTTGGGTCAGACTGAGCCCTAGACTAGAGCAGGCTCTCTCCCACCAAATGTCCCTGGTTCCTGGAATGTGCAGAGTCCTTTGTGGACTTGTAACAGCAGCAAAACTTGGGGCTTTTCTAAGGACTGAAATCCTCTGAGCAGGGGAAACCATGAGCTGCTGACATATTTGTGATGAAGACCCTTATTTCAGAAAGCCACAGTAAATGGAGTTGTTCTCAGCATGTATTTTAGGGGTGAAGAAGGAAATTGAGCTCAGTCCTACCGTTAACAAGCCCAGTGCCTTTGTTGTTGAATTATAATTCTATTTCAGTATGATTTACTCAAGCCCCAGTTGATTTGCCTCTTCTATAGGAATATTTCTCATTTTTCAGAATTGTAATGAGGAGTCATAGAGGTTATATGCAGTTTAAAGCCTGATAAAAGAATAATTAGGATTGATAATAAAGCTTTTTAAAATGCAGCAGGAATATCTTGACAATAAAAGACTTTCAAGGTGTTGGTGTTTGTCTGGAAATAAAATGACTGCCAAAAAACTCTGCCAGCTGCTTTCAAAAAGCTTGTGTAGATGAGGTAAAAATTATCTGTATCATTTTGATATTGCAGCAGAAAGTTTGTGTTCAATTTTCATCTAGTGGAAATTGCGTGTCCCACTTGTGTGGTGTCTTTCCTCAAGGACACAGTTCTAAAGAAAATGGAGCTTTTGGAGCTGAATATTGCAATTTCCAGCCTGGCAGGGATGGTGGGGTGATGGAGCTTGGGGAGGCTGGGGAGAAATCCTTGTGAGATGCATTTCCACTGAATATTGTGTGTGTGGTGGGGCTGCTGCCAGAGCCTGCAGGGCTTTCCTGGACTTGATCAAGGATGTGCTGGGGCTGTTCCTGCCCAGTGTCCCCAAACTCTGCAGGTGACAATGGTGTGATGAGGCTGTTCCTGCCCAGTGTCCCCAAACTCTGCAGGTGACAATGGTGTGCTGGGGCTGTTCCTGCCCAGTGTCCCCAAACTCTGCAGGTGACAATGGTGTGCTGGGGCTGTTCCTGCCCAGTGTCCCCAAACTCTGCAGGTGACAATGTTGTGATGGGGCTGTTCCTGCCCAGTGTCCCCAAACTCTGCAGGTGACAATGGTGTGCTGGGGCTGTTCCTGCCCAGTGTCCCCAAACTCTGCAGGTGACAATGTTGTGATGGGGCTGTTCCTGCCCAGTGTCCCCAAACTCTGCAGGTGACAATGGTGTGCTGGGGCTGTTCCTGCCCAGTGTCCCCAAACTCTGCAGGTGACAATGTTGTGATGGGGCTGTTCCTGCCCAGTGTCCCCAAACTCTGCAGGTGACAATGGTGTGCTGGGGCTGTTCCTGCCCAGTGTCCCCAAACTCTGCAGGTGACAATGTTGTGATGGGGCTGTTCCTGCCCAGTGTCCCCAAACTCTGCAGGTGACAATGGTGTGCTGGGGCTGTTCCTGCCCAGTGTCCCCAAACTCTGCAGGTGACAATGTTGTGCTGGGGCTGTTCCTGCCCAGTGTCCCCAAACTCTGCAGGTGACAATGTGCTGGGGCTGTTCCTGCCCGGTGTCCCCAAACTCTGCAGGTGTCACTGCCTGCCCTGAGGTGTGTTTGCTCTCGCTGTCGCTGCAGTTAACCACACTCCTGGTGGCTCTGTCCCTGAGGCCAGGGAGGGCTCCTGTCCCCTCCCTTTCACACCGGGATGTGTCGACCCCCATTGAGACCCGTCCCTGCCCTTGGATGCTCTGCCCAGGTTCCAAGATGTGCATGTGTTGTTTCCTCCGAGGCTGCAGCCACGCTCAGGAAATGAGGAGCTCCTCAGTCCTGCCCTCATTGCCCTGCCCTTGCTGTGTCTCCTGCCTTAGGATCAACTTTATTTGGCTTCTGCTCCGTGGCTTTGTTCCCCCTTCCTCTCCTCCACCAGGGTGGACCCTTGGCAGGGCTCATCTCCTTGTTTGTTCCTTTGACCACATCCTTTGAGGAGCATTCTCTGCATTAAAATGTTTTTTTTTTTTTTTGGGGTGAACCTGCCAAGCCCTTCCCAGCCATCATTGTCTGCAGTGATTCTGGAATGACAGAATGCTTTGGGTTGGAAGGGATCTTAAAGCTCATCCCATTCCACCCCCTGCTGTGCTCAGGGACATCTTCCACTATCCCAGGTTGCTCCAACCTGGCCTTGAACTCTTCTAGGAATGGGGCAGCCATAGCTCTGCCTCCTTCTGAGCTGGCAGCATTTTGCATTCTGCATTAAAATGAAACCTATAAATAATTTTAACATCTAGAAGAATTTTATTACCTGAGGCCACCTCAATGAGCACAGGAGGAAAGATTTTTAGCCAAAGCTGCTGCCTGGGGATGGGAGGATCAGATCTTCTCTGAGATGCCCAATTTTTGTTGATTTTTTGGGTGGATGTTATTTTCTGGCATGCTTCATCCTTGGGAGTGCTGGGCATGGCAGGGTATGGATGCAATCCCACTCTGATGTCTTTCATTATTTATTTTAGCTTCACCCACTCCCTCTGTGCCTCGAAGTTTCCCTGTGAGGAACAGCCTGTCCTGGGACAGAAATGCTGCTGGCGAGGGGCAGGGAGACAAAAAGCTCTGAGATGTGAGAACTGGGACAGCCAAGAGCCTCCCTGCCCCAAAAAAGGGCCCTTGCCCTGGCAGGGGCTGAAGCTGCCTCGCAAAGGAGCTTCTGGACATGGATCTGCTGCAGGAAAAGTCAATAAGAGGAATTTAATTCCATGTCTATTCCCATGTTAGCATTGCCCACTCCCTTCAGGAGAAAGAGTGGGATCCCTAAATTCAGTGTATCCAAAGGAAACTGCCTCTCTCTTGGTTTCAACAGACTGAAACGTTGTTGAAACCAGACTTTTTTTGGCATTTACTGGCATTACTAAGAAAGAGTTGGCCAGGAAAGCTGGCAGAAGGAGATGAGTTGGAGAAGCTTTAAAGATTTTTTTTTCCCTATAAAATGAATATCCAGAAGCTGTGTAAATGTAATTTTTTCAGTTTGAAAAGTGTATAGAAAGACAACATATACACATTTCTGACTGAAATACCATCTAAGCTGGGTGTGCTCTCCAAATTCTTTTCTTTCAATTAAAAAAGATGGGAAAAAATAACAAGAAATGACAAAACAAAACAACACCTCAGGAAATCCCTAGAATGTTTATTCAGGAACAGAGCAGCCTGTTACAATCATTAGCTTGCAAAGGTATTTCTGTTATAGTCAGAGGGCAAAGTGAATTTTAACCTTTTATTGCCAAGAGATGTCATGTTTTTCGTGGAGGAGCTACTGAGGTGTGGAAATCTCTGTGAATGAGTGAGTGGCATCTGTAAAAACCCCAACCAAAGCCCCAAAGCACGCCCTGCAGAGAGAAACTAAAATCAATTTCAATGCCCACATTTAAACATAAAGTACTACATTTCATGCTTTATTGAGTTTCTATTTATTACTTAATTTCTGCTTGTAAAAGGCTTCAATTGAAACAAAAAAGATATTTCAAAATACTTGACTCCCTTTTTCCTTACGAGCTCAGTGTGGAATTGCCAACTGCTATGGGGTTTTGATTATAAAGGGGAAAAAAGGGCTGGATTGGTTTAAAATGTGATCTGTGGGAGTCCTCCAGAGCAGGATCTTTCCCAGGAAGCCCAGAGGAGGGAGAAAAGAAAGGAAAATGCTGCTCCAGGGAGCCCCAGAGTCAGGAGCCTGGGAACACTGTTTGTCACAGGGGCAGATTTAGGAGATGGATGGAAACTGCTGGGATTTTTAAGATGGAAACCTGAATTATTTGCTTTGTGCCATCAAACATCCCCCCTTTTATAGCCCTGTCCCTTCCCATCTATAAAATAGAAATAAAGTTTAACCCAGGCAATGGGGCATCAATTTGATTTTTGTAATGAGCTTTTCAGACTAAAAGTGTTATTTGTGTTGCTGCTCTGGCTGTGCAAGCTTTAGGAGGCAGGAATTTGCTGCTCTGGGGGGAAAGAGGGATGTCTTGCATGTGTGGAAAATCCCCATATGTGTTGTTTGAGCAAGGGAACAGATATTTTCAAGATTTTTAGGTCCCAAGGAGTGCAAGAGGAGGAGGGGTTGCAATGCTGAGCACGAGGATTGTCACTGTTGCAAACTTGGAGGCAATTTGAAAACATCTTGTAAATATTGTGAGGAACATGAACTGAGATTTTTATAGGGTATGATGAGCCTATAATTCAGTCCAAGTTTAGACAATCACCTTTCTTTAATGGAGATCAACAGGGACATGAAAACACTTGAATTTAAGAATATTTTGATTATTAATATTTTAGTCTATTATGTACCTCTCTTTTATATGTACATTTTTACTTCTTTCAACTATGCAATTTAACCACCAAGCACCAATTTCTTTTTAAAATTGCATTTATCAATATCATCCCACTTCCATACATCTTCTATTAACTAATTTAAAAAGAAATCTCGACGTGTAGAATCGAAATCAGCTCTAATTTCAGAGCCTTCACAGAATTAGCATTCAGCAGTTTCCTTAAATCTGTGTGAAATGGAAACAACAACAGCTGGATTTGAGGAATTTCTTTTGTAGGAAGAAATGCAGAATTTTCCTGTATTTGTATCAATGTAGTGTGTATATCTATATCTATATATATATATACACTAATGAATTTTCCTGTATTTGTATCAATGTAGTGTGTATATCAATATATATATATATCAATATATGCCTATATATATACTAATGAATTTTCCTGCATTTGTATCAATGTAGTGTGTCTATCTATATATATATATCAATATATGCCCATATATATAGATATATACACTAATGAATTTTCCTGCATTTGTATCAATGTAGTGTGTATATCAATATATATCAATATCAATATATGTGCATATATATCTATATATATGCATATATATATATATAAAAATATATGTGCATATATATCTATATATATTGAGATCTCTATCTATACCTCTACAGCTGCTCTGTTCCCAACCTCATCTCAGGATTCAGCTCTCAAACCAGGTTTTGAATTTGTTTTTTTGCAAAATTCTGTGAGGAAAAAGCAGCTGAATAAGGCTACAGCAAGATCTGGCATTGAAATCAAACCATAAAATCAGGAGTGGAAAGGGAGGATGCACAGCATGGAGTGAAACTCTTATCAGTGTCTGCTTTTCTAGGACGGGTTATTAGGGAGGAATTTCATTTAGGAGCAGAGGGTTTATCAGTGTGTCCTTGTGATGGGCTCACCAATGCCATGAACTTCATATATGGAGATGCATGGAGTGCTTCTAATTTTAGGAGAAGGCATTGGGGAGGGGGAAAGCAGAATGTAAAAGAAATAAAGGCTATTCGAAATGTGGATATTATCTGTGCCATCACTGCAGGAGGATCAGCTGCTGCAGATATTTTGGCTGATGTGGATGAAATCAGTGTCTTGTGGAGCTCCCCATTATTGTGTACAATATTTCCTATAATGCAATTACTTTGAGGCAGGTAAAAAAGGGAGACTTTGATATTTCTGTTAAAGAAAAAAAGCATTGGAAAATTCTTCACAGCCTTATTTACGAAACAATTTAGACAAAGAGTCCACCCTCTGTTTGAAGGCTTCAAAGGCAATGTTGGCTTGTTTTTCCAGCAAAATCTTTATCTTTCTCAGTGAAAGAAAAATCAATACAACCCTGGTAACACAAAGCTGTGTCTTACCAAGGTATATTCCTTAAGCTCAGTTTGAATTCTGACACTGGCCATCAAACTCAAGCCAAATTATTTGGTAACACCAAGATGTGCTTGATTTTTTTCAGCAGCCATCGTGTCATTTTTATGGTTTTGCATTCTATATTTTTTATATTATATACAGATACTTCCTTGCCAGAGCAATGAGAGTTTAAGAAGTTCCTCATGAACCACAGAATTGTTGTTTTCATGCTCTTTCCTTTTGGTGAGCTGGCTGGCACCTGAGCGAGTGAGAAATTTATTCAGCATAAAATAAAGTCATAGCAATTTATTGCTGTCTTTGCCTATCCCTCAAAACCATTCCTCTGCATCCCTTGGAATGCACAAATTTGCTCCTTCAATTTTAGGGAGCTCGTTTATTGATGCAATGTCACCGTCACAGCGTTGCTGCAGGGAGAGGAAATAACTTGTATTTAGCCTCGGGGAAAGTTTGTGTGTTCAAGGTGTTCTTATCTGTGAATTTTGATTTGCAAACTACAATTTGATGGAGTTGTTTGTGGGGGTGCAGCTGCTATGACTCCTTTATCAAATGCATCGTGAAATTTAGGTTTATTTTTAAAAATCCTCGATATAAAAACAAGTGTTTGTTGTCTGAGGGGAATAATGCAGCATCTCTCAGCTCAGGAATCCCCTGGGATGAGTGCACACAGGGCATCCCTGCTCTTCCTAATTCTTTCCCTAAGTGTATCCAATTTATTCAATCCTCAGATGTTATTTGCTTGTGCCCCTTGAGGAGTTATCCTCTCTGAAATTCTTCACTCTTCTGGTGATCAAGGCTCCTCATTTAGGCTGGGCTGTGGCCCTAAAAACGCTCCTACCCCCATCCCCTCAGGACATCAGCAGTGGGGGGAACCCCTGCAGAGCCCTGCTCTATTTATATGTTGATGAGCCTGGAGGAAAATTCCCAGAAATGCTGGATATACTTTTAGACCTTCCAGAAGGTTCTGCCTGGCTCCTGTGCTTCAAAGCCCTGCTCTGAGCACACCATGCTCGCTGGCATTTTGGGGTACAACAATGGCGCCCCTATGTGGGAACCACTCCCTGCTTATAGGGACACTCCTGAACCTTTCCAGCAGCCTTTCTCTTTTTATTCTGCTAAAATATATGGCTTGGCAGTATCAAAACCACCAGTCTGGTGCAACATGTCAACAACATGTTATTTATAACAGCAAAGTTTTATACACTCGTGTAGTTGAATGTTATTTAAATATGTAAGAAGTGCAGCATTAAGGCTTTTTTTTTTTTTTTTTTGTAGAGGAGTGGTAATTCAGTAGTTTAGGTGCATATCTCAGCGAAAAGTTGGACTTCTTGCTGTCTGGGAAAACAAAAAGCAGTGTTAAATGGGTCAGGAGAAACAGTGGGATGCAACTTGTTCATTCCTTGGGAAGTGGTGGAGTCCATCCCAGGAGGGATTTAAAAACTGTGTGGGTGTGGCACTTGGGGACATGGGTCAGTGGTGGCCGTGGAGGTGCTGGATTAAGGGCTGGACTCCATGATCTCAGAAATCTTTTCCACCCTAAAGGATTCCATGTTCCTAAGGATCTTTTCCAACCAAACCATTCCAAGGTTCAGTGACGAATAACGTTGGGGGCTGGAGGATCAGACACGAGGCATTGCATCTCCCAGGAGACTCAGGGACTGGAGATATCTCATAACAGCTCCTCCTTGAATAATTACTGGGGAGGAAAACAGTCAATAAAATAAATGAGAGAGAGAAGTCACATGGGAAGGAGAGCCAGGAATGGCTGGAGAAGCCATGGCCGTGGTGAGGAGTGAGGAGCAAGGACCTGGGACTGTCAGTGGGGAGAGGAGGAGGCTGAGCAGAGCCCAGATGGATCCTGCAGGGTGGAAATGGCTGCAGGATCAGAAATAAAATGAAATAAGAGGCAGTAATTAGTCAGTGTGTCACTGTTAGATGTGCTCCTGTCCAGCAGGGACAAGAAGAATGGCCTTACAAGGCAGCGAGGAAGAGCTCAGTAACAAAGATAATGAGACAAGGATGTATTTACATGCATAGCATGGGGAAGGGAGGCTTAAAGGTCTCTGAGTGCACTGGAGTTTCAGAAAAACCAGAGAAGGAGCTGCTAACGAGAGTGGTGTAGTTGATCCTGACACGGGGCAGGAACCTCTGAGGTCCCATAAGTCACATTTTCTATGATTGGATGCAAAGTGGAGACTGTTCTTTCTGCTCCATGAAAACCTCCTTTGTGAACTTTGCCATCTCTGCGTTACAAGGGATAAGATTCGGAGTTTTCTCAATTTTTAAATACCTGAAACTTCATAGGGAACACTTTTCTGCTGAGGGTGAAAAATGGGTGCCCCACAGCTTTTCTTTCTCTTGTAATTATTGGCTTTGTACAACTTGGAACCAGGCTAAATAATGCCTAGGCAACTAAAACTCTTTTCTCAGCTGGGTGAAGAAAAAGAGAATTCTTTAGTAGAAGTTCAGCCTTTTGTTCTATTAAATTTTAGTTTTATTTCAAAGATAGACACTGAAATTGCAGAGGATCAGGATGCCATGGAGGTTGGGATATTTAATGCTTGAAGAGGTTTGGTTTAGGGTGGAATCTGTGGCTCTGGAAGGTCTTGTGAAATTTTGTGTTGTGCTGCAGATCTGTCCTACCCATGCCAAGTCATTGGCTTCTGGTTTGGGGATGGAAGCAAAAGTAGAGTAGGATTATACAAATAATGGAGTGGAAAGAGGGGAAACTCTGTAAATACAGGACTGAAGGGTGTTGGCAACTGAGAGCTGCCCAGGAGGGTGAGTAAAGAGTCCTCTCTCAGGATGGGATGCTCTGGCAGCCCAGGTTTTGCACAGAAGGATCTTGGGAGGAGATCTGATTCCAAAAAAGATCTTGGGAGGACATCTGATTCCATAAAGAACAACTGAAATAAAGTTTTTAGCTTATAACTGTTCTTGCTGCTCATGTCAGCTGCAGGGCCACTGCTGCTTTCTCCCATTATTCCTGACAAGTCCATTTTCCCTCAGTCCCCATGGACACTGGGCTCCAGCATCTGCTGAGCTGCAGAGTTCTGCTCCTGCTCGTTCTCTTTGTGATTCTCTGCTCCATGGGGCTGAGGCTGGGAAATGGAGATGTTTCCTGAGCCTTCTGCAGGATTTTTGCCTCTTTCCCACCCCTGTGCAGTCAGTTCAGAGCAGACTCAGGAATATTCCTGTTCATTTGCACTCTGAAGGTGAGAGCAGACTTTGCTTTATGCTTTTATCACCTGTTGCAAATGCCTTTGAGATGTTTCTTTCTTTGTTATCTCAAAATTCTGTGCTCTATTGATTTTTGGGTTTTCTCTAAGGGGCTGAAAATTTCAGCAGTAACCCTGAAACCAACTGAAATAATTGATTATCTGTTTTTGCCTCCTCTTCAGTTATTTACCTCGTGCCCTTCGATGGAGAAAGTCTGTCCTATTTCTCGATGATTTACTGTAAAGCAGATCTTTGCTGAGTTTTAATATCAATTTATATAACCTTGATCCAGGGGTTATTTTTTGAGAGCCACAGGTTTATCTAATATGTCATGGAAGAAGTTGTTCTGGAAATATTTTTTTTATAGCTTACTCTTATCGAACAGATGGGTAATGTGAAAAGAAACATATTTTCTATAAGCTCAAATTGCAATTGAAAATACTTAAATTATCTCCAAGAGTAATTAGATGCCTAATGGACTCTATAACCCATTTAGATATCTTAAAATGCATTTTATCATGAATAGATTTTTTATACAGGTTTGGGGGTTTTTTTTGTTTTTTTGGGGTTTTTTTTGGTTTTTTTTGGTTTTTTTCTTGTGTGGATATTAATGGTAACGGCATTTTTATCTGTGTTTTGTCTTTGCCTTTGTGGCAAGAAATATCCTGGCCATTAATACTTTAAACCAGGGGGTATCAGTCAGAACAGCACACATGTTTTTGTTCTAGGATGAGCTTTCTGAGATAAATTTACTGTGCTTTCCACACTCCTTTGTGCCATTTGTTTTCCCCAAGAATGTCACTGTATAGGTGGGGTATCTCTGGGCAAAGTCTCTTTCTAATTAAGCAGAAAAATGTGAGATGCTGCCCCCAGGTTTCAGGATAATTTACTTTACTAGGAAATCTTTGGATCCTTCTTTCTCTTAAGGCACATTCCAGGATATAAAAATGATTCATGTGTCTTGGAAGTACAGCTTTGGGAAGTTTGTCAAGTTATCTTGAGTAGCCCAAGAATGGGGCAAAATCGCCCTTTCCATTAGTTTAAAAAATATTAATATTTTATCTGCCCTTGTCTGAATCATTCATCATCTTCAAAAGATCATCAGAGACAAACTGTGGTTTGAAAGAGTGGAAATCAGACCCTGACTCCTCAGTTCTGCTCTGCATTCCAGTGTTGGGGATGCAGGAGGGAACAGGAATCCAGAAGCAAATCGGCGACTGCAATAACAAATTAGCGCAGGAGATTTAATCAGAGCCACATAATAGGGAATGATGTTCAGGGAGAAGGAAGCCTGAGCTCAGAGATCTTGGCACAGGCCTGGTGCAGTGGAACTGTGTGATAGGGAGGGAGAGGGAGGCTCTGAAAGTGAAGAACAGCATATAAATTAAGCCAAATAAATTAAGTGATTCAAGCATTAATCTAGCCAACCCTGCGAGTTCATTCAGAGAGGCAAAACATCTATCATTGCTTCTCTGGAGATTGTAGCATTGTTGAGAATTTAGTTTAGCCAGGACATGTAGACCAACCCTTGCATTCAAAAAAAAAAAATCTTAATTTTCTCATTGTCTGAAACTGATTGTATCTTTTTGCCTTTCAGTAAGTTTCACTTAGTTGCAATTACTTTGGCTTCAAAATCTTGAAATCGAATGAATTAATGAAAATGGAAAATCAGAACTCTTTCCTAATTAAGAACTGAGCTTTTCAAGGAAAATGAAAGGATTTAATTTAGAGGGAGATGTTTGGAGAGCATGAAATGTGGCTTGAAGGAGATACATGTGCATTCAATAGAACTCACTGAGCCCAGCCAGATTTGTATTGACGGGAAACAAAAAGCATCTGAAACCCTCTCTCAGTGATAGAATAACTTATGGGCTTTCTTGAAGTGCTCTGAGTTGGCTTTTAGTTCAGGGAAATGGGTGGCCACCTCTGTTTGTGTCTCAGTGGACACAATTCCTACTGAATTCCTCGTTTTTTCTCGTTATTTCTCTCTGTGGCAGTTTGCTGAACCCTGGAATGGGATTTTGGGGTTGATTTTCCATGGCTTTGTAACCCTTCCAGAAGGATAGGGAGAAACTTCTGTCCTGGCACTGCTGCAGGTGACACTGAAGGGTGTAAGGAGTGGCTCAGATAATGGCTGTGACAGTTCAGGATGGATTTTATTTTGTATTATCCCTGAAATCCCATTCTGTGTCACAATCCCTGTGTGACACCTGGGGCTTATCTGCTTGTGCCCTCCCCAGGCAGCTCCCACTGAGAGGAACATGAGCAGATAGGACCTGGAGGACAGAACATTTCTTATCCTTGGAAATTTAGTAGTAATTATCATCATAATTCTCCTCCTCCACAATGCACAGCACGTCCTGGGCTCCCCACAAGTGATGGCTGCAATAATTCCATGTGTGGAAGGGGAGATGTTTCCAAGGAGGGTCAGGTTGGCTGCTCAGCTCCAGCTCTGTTCTAAAACAGTGGATGTGTGGGTGGGAAAATGCAGAGCTATTAGCTGGGAATACCCTCAGGAAGCATGGTGGGACAAAGGGAGTAAGGTGCAGAAAATATAATTACACTGGGTAACGAGCTGATGAAGCCTTGGACATGGTCCATGCTTGACCTTGGCTTTTTGAGCACACAGGGAGAATGTGATGTTTTAATCAAACTTCTGGTAAAAGGAGATCACAGCCCCCAGTGTCCTGACAAAGAGGAGGAATTTTACTTTTCCAGATAGGAACTGTTGCCTGGAAAGGCTGACCTGGAACAGACTAGGCAGAGCAAAAGGGATAAAATAGGTATTTGTTGAAAGGATCCACCTTGGGCAGTGCAAGAGCCCAGCCAGGGCTACACCCAAATCAAATCTAAGATGGATCCTGGTCACAAGTTTTTACATTTTCATATGTTTTGGTTCATCTATATCTTGGGGTCAATTGTCCAACCACAGCCCCAGGCTATGAAGTCTCAGCCCCCTGGTTTGCCCCCTTCCCTTAGCCATTGTTTCTGCTTTTTGGGTACCAGTTGTCCTCGATTCTCCAGCTGGGAAGGGATTGTTTTGTCACTCCCCTGTGAAGAGAACTCACTCACACCTAACATGAAGTTTCAGAGTTACACACTAAGCAGCAGAGATTCTGAAAAATATAAAAGCTAAAACCCAAGGTGTCAGAACAACCCAAATGGGATCCAATAAATTTGCACTGCACAGTCCTCAAAGAAGCCCATGTACATTTCAAATTGGCAAATATCAACAGCTGCTCAGTCCCACTGTAATTACCCAAATTGCAAAGGACTGTCTGCAGCGAGCTCTGTTCCATAACTAAGGCAACCCAGCCCCAGTGCAATTGCTTCCTGCCTGCCAGCACTATTAAGTTGTGTTTTGTGACAATTTTCTCCAGCCCAGGCATGTTTGTTTTCTTTGCACAGCCTTGCACCAAGCATTGTTTAAGCAGCACATAATGGATTCCAACCAAGAGGTGCTTTCTGCTCCCATCTGTTTGATAGCACAGCGAGCAGTTGTGATTCATACGTGCAGTGTAAATACTGGGTAATGACTGTGGCTTTACTTTGAGCCAATTCCAGGTTGTTTCATTCCTGGGCCAGCTTCTGGGCTGGTTTTGAGGCAGGGAAAAAAATGTCTGAACCCAGGCTTGAGATTTTCAGCTGTTAAATATCTCTCTAACAGAGTGACCCACCTTGGTGTAGAGGTGACAGTAAAAGCTGCCACGAGCAGGAGCTGCCATGAGCTTCTCAAATCTCTGCAGCTGTGTGGTGTCCAGTTGGCTTTTCTGAATATCAGGACACAAAGACACTCCCCCAGAAACTTACAGGGTATTTCCACTTTAAGCTTTTGGGCCAACACCCCTGGCAGTGTCCAAGGCCAGGCTGGACTGGGCTTGGAGCAACCTGGGACAGTGGAAGGTGTCCCTGCCCATGGCAGGGGGTGGCACTGGATGAGCTTTAAGGTCCTTTTCTACCCAACCCAAGCTGTGATTCTGTGAATACAATAAGGAAAAGAAATATAGGGGAGGATTCACTTTTTAGCCCATTTTTAAACCAGACTCTTCAAAAGTTTTTTGTTTTGCTTTTTTTTTTTTTCCCTGCTATTATAAAGATTTTTATATTTCCAGATCTTTCAAAGACTCTAATCTGTATTGATGCAATCAATCAACCTCCTGGCCACCCCCTCAGGGTGTCAGAGGACAGGCAGGGTCCAGCCTTTCTGGGCAGTTTAGGGGATGGGATGGCATGGGATAGCAAACACACCCTTCCATCAGGCTGGGATTCAACAGCTCTGCTGCTCTTGAGCTGCTTCCAAGCTGAGATCCTGCTGCTGGGCTGGGTGGGAAGTCCTGCACTCCACAGCCACATCAGTACCTGGATGAGCAAATCTGGGGGTCTTGGATAGATTTGTGGAAGCAGCCCTTGACAGAGATGTTGTGTTTGGGACACACTCATACACAAATGAGGGCTGGCTAAAAGCACGCATATTTCATTATTATTTTTATTGCTTGTTCTTACTACAAAATCGAGTTCACACTTTGGTGCAGTCATTTCCATTCAGTCAAAACCATATGCTGTTGCATTTTCCTTTCTTCCCTTTTTTTGTGGCCTGTGAATCCAAGGAATCCCCTGCCCCAGATGCAGAGCAGGTTCCTCACAGGTCACCAGGCACTCAGGGAAGGGCAATAAATGCACACCAGAGGCTGCTTTGGGCTGCTTTGCACCCACCCTGCTGCAAAGACTCAGGAAAGGCTCCCATGCCTCCCCTGGCTGCTTTGTGCTCCAGCTCTCATCCCTGTCCCAACCCACATCCTGAGCTGCAGGATCCCAGAGCTCTCTCCCCATCAGCTCTTTCCAAGTGTTGGCAGCACCAGCTCCCCTTTTTCATAATTCAACCATGTTTGTTCTCTCAGAACTTGTTTTTGAAAATCTTTCAAAGATTTGTTGTTGTTGTTGTTGTTGTGAGGTTTGTCCTGAAAAGGGAATATTGGTTTTGACCTGGTTTTAACTGATACAGTTCAGAGGATAATTGGAGAGCTTCTGTAGAAACCAAGCCTGCCCTATTTGCACTGCTTAGATTCAATTAAAAAGAAAGAATTTACTTTACTTTGTTTTTTAAAGTATAAAGCTGCAAATTTTCTGCTAATCCCTTTTTAGCTGGTTAAAGGCACCTAAATATATCAGTGTAACCTCAGTGCTTAAAAATGAAAATATGGTGTAAAGGTTGAATTCAGGTTTCATGCCTGATTTTTATTGATACTGAATAAATTCACAACATAACTCAGCCTGACAAGGTGCAGATTTCTTTCAAACATCAAACCAGTTATTTTGGAGCTGCTCCTGAAGTATTTGCTGCTCACTGTTGTGACATTTTGAACATGTTTTAGCCTGGTTATCCTTTGATTTTTAAAGAAATGTAAATCAGGAATAGCTCCCAGAAAGGATGTAGCTAAGCTGTAAGCATGTTTTCCCTTTGCAGGAGCAGTCATTAGCTTTGTATTCCTGCATGGAAAGCAGGAAATGGGGAGCTGGAGCTGTGTAATTTTATTGATTTTGGTCTGGCACAATGAACTTCTTGGTTTCCTCTTTCTTCAGCGTTGTTTGCTTGGATTTTTAACTCTGGATAGGGATCCTGGACACCAGCAGTGAGCAAGGAGCTGGGAATTTAAACAGAGATACAGAGATTCCCAGGACCTTCAGCAGATGCTGCCAAAAACCTGATGGGCAGAGGCTGTGGAGAGGCAGCACACAGAAATATTGACATTTTCATTTTAATTGAAAGTGGTTCTAGCTTATGAAGAGAAGTTTCCCAAACTAGGGTCGTTCCCAAATGCTCCTATTTTATCTGCATCCCATGAGCTCCGTGCTGGGGTTTTCTGTCAGCTGGTGGAAAGTTTTCCTGCTCATTGCAAGGATGATCTTTAAAGGTTCCTTCCAACTGAAACCATTCCATGATTCCTGCAAGGAAGCCATGGAAAGAGCAGAAAAGTTGCTTTAGGACCTCATCTGCCATGGGGTCTGCCACATTGTGTGGGGCAGAAGGTTTTAAAAATATATAAATTATATATATATATATATAAATCTTCCATACATTTATAATATGGCAGTGTGGGGAGCAGGAAAAGGAAATCTTTACTATCTCCAAGCAGCTGTTGCAATTTGCTATAGGAGTTAAGAAAAAGAGGACAAAAATTTAAAAAAAAAGAAAACAAATTTAGCTATTGTGTCTTCCAGATAGAGGAATCTTGCATTTTTCTGTACAGTGAGCAAGAAAGCAAAAATCTGATCATTCTGCTTTCAAATAATCACTTTTAAATAAACTTGGGGACAAACTTGGGAGTTCTTTTGGTTTCCTACGTTATTGGACTGGCTCAGCCAATTTGTTAAGGGCTTGGGAGTCTTTGCTAAGCCATTAAAGAGAATAAAAAAACAATTGCAAAAGGCCCTGTTCTCTTAGTTGGTGCTCATTATAAGCAGCCACAGGGATGCATCCTTCTCATCTGAGAGCAGGCAAAGCACAGCTCAATTTGCTGCCTCCAGGAACCTGCAAAACCATAAGAATTAAATGTTTATGCTTTTCATGTCCTGCACATGAAATATCACTTGATCTTGGAGATGTTTGCAGAAAACACTGCACTTTGTGTTCACTTCTAAACTGAAGCCAAAAGGAAACCAGGAAATATTTATAGATTTAAAAGCACTGCATACAGTGTACAGCATTTGTTGGAGGTTGAAATTATCTTAAATGTATATATTTTGTAGACAGTTTGCATTTGTTGGATTGAGTTCCAGCTTCCATGGTAAGATTCCCTGAGTGACTTTATTTCTTATAGATTTCCCAGCTTCTCCCTTTTTGTGTTTTATAGATAGTACAGGAATAATATCAGCCCAAATATCTGATACTGTATCACCTTTTAGCACTAATGCAGAATGTCAGTGCGTGATAAATGAGGGAAATAAAAGGTATTTTCATATTGATAGCAAAAAATGGCATGGATTTTTTCCTTGCTGGAAATAATGGATGCTTCCCCCAGTTATGCAGTTTCTATTTCCTGGTGTTAACTCTTCTGCTCCAAGAAAAAACAAATGCATGTGTGTGGAATGTGACCACCTGATAAATCTCAAAGGTCCTTAATTTCCAGAGCTGTGCTTAGGAGATAAGGAACTCACGACCCTTATTTTCTGTGCTGCAGCTTCTGGTTTTGAGAGCACAGAGGAGAAAGTAAATAGGATCATGAAATCAGAGGAAGGTTTGGGTTGGAAGGGACCTTAAAGGTCATATGGGAACTTTAAAAGTCATCCAGTACAACCCCCCTGCCATGGCAGGGACACCTCCCACTGTCCCAGGCTGCTCCAGCCCCAATGTCCAACCTGGCCTTGGGCACTGCCAGGGATCCAGGGGCAGCCACAGCAAATCTGGGAATTCCATCCCAGCCCATCCTCACCTTCACAGCCAGGAATTCCTTCCCAGTATCCCATCCATCCCTGCCCTCTGGCAGTGGGAGCCATTCCCTGTGTCCTGTCCCTCCATGCCTTGTCCCCAGTCCCTCTCCAGCTCTCCTGGAGCCCCTTTAGGCTCTGCAAGGGGCTCTGAGCTCTCCCTGGAGCCTTCTCCTCTCCAGGTTGAACAATCCCAGCTCTGCCAACCTGTCCCAGAGCAGAGGAGCTCCATCTCCCCATCACCTTTGCCTCCTCTGGACTTTCTCCAACATCTCCATGTCCATGTCCTGCCCCAGAGCTGCTCCAGGCTTTACTCTGACAGCAAACATTGTTGTTCTTAGCACAGTTTAAAACTGTGGATGAAAAAATGCTCCCAAACGAGCCCTTGGTAGAATCCTTTGTCTATCAAATCCTTGAATCTTGATGTCATCTCTCTGTCTTCAGACTGCAGCCCAGGCAGCTAATTATGAAATGTGACACTCTGGCTATTTTATTTAGCTCCCTGTGGAATGTCAGGAGCCACGTTGCATACAACTAATTACAAGCCATAATTCCGCTCATAATTATTATTTGTTTTGCTTTCTCTTACCAATTTTTCCCCATTTCAGCACTGCATGGGCCTAGGTCACCGTGGCCACAGGCAGGGCTGGCTTCAGCAAAGTTAATACCAGCTCTGGAGGGCCTGGAAACCACTTTGCTGGATGAAACAAACCTGGCTATTTCAGTCTGGCCCTGTCAGGATATAATTTAAAACTTTGAAACCAGAGAAGCAAAATGACCCCTTTTGGTTCCATTTCTTGTGCTGATCTCTATCCTTAAATAGTGAATTTAGACACTGGATACAGCTGAAAATGCATTTGTATTTTCAAACAAATTACTGCTGCTGGTTTGAGTCCATTTTCACTCTTTTCCTCATCTATAGATATTTCCCTTTATTTCTGTGATGTAATTGCTAGAATTTATTTAAAGTCGTGTGTGCTGATCTAACTCATGTATCTCAATCCAATCAAATCCTTTATAGAGAGGGAGCTGCAAAGACACATATTTTAGGACTCTCCATTCCATCAGTTTTCTGCTCTTCAAATGTAATAAGAAATTACTTGGAGTCTTCTCTCCCAGTCCCAATAGGAAAAGCTCACAGCCCTGCAGTGGGATCACAGCCCAAAGGAAAGGAGGATCCAGCAATAATTAAGATTTTGCTCAGTGACAGCTCCTTTGCATTCAAATTTCAAAATGGGCATCCCACTAATGTGAACAAATCTTCTCTAAATGTATCTTCCCCACAAGAATTTCAGGTATAAAAATGGGTTATTTTGAGGCTAGATATCATTATTATTAGACATTATTATTAGACAGTATTCCCAACACCATCCCCATGTTCACAGGGGAAGCCCTTAATCCCTAAACTATCCTTCCTTTTCTCTTTCTCAATGAAGATCAATATGATTTTAAAAGGAAAAATCAAAGTAGTACCTAAAAAACATATACTAGTGAAAGTAGTTTTACTGCAGAACTTTTCTGACTCAGAAATAGGCTGCTGTCCCTTCATCTTCTAGTTAATCAAGTACTGATTTATTAATTTTTTTTAATCTGCTTTATCAGTGAGAATTCTTGCTTGACCTTGACTTAATGTTTCACTAATTTCCTTCAGAATATTGAGTTTTACTAACAGCAATTCAAACCAAAACCCCACAGCTCCAAGCAAGGAAGAAGCAAATTAAGGGGGGAAATGCTTTTCCTGTTTTTTGATACCATTTGATGCAGATTTTGGATGTAAATCCTCTAAATAAGAGGAGAAAGTCATGAAGATTCCTACTTCAATCATCCTGAAGTTTGAGCTCTTAGGATATCAGGGAAAAGCTTGTATGCACTGATGAAATCTTCTCTTATGCCACAAAAAAAAAAAAAAAAAATCCCAAAAAAGAAAACAGCAAACTGCAGTTTTAGGAGAGAAGTAAAAAACTTGAGTTTGTGGAGAAAAGAAAGTAGACCCATAAAAAATTCTTTGTTAAGGTTTAAATAATGGCATTCTCATCAGGTCCACTTTGTTTCCACAGTCAATGACTTTAAAGGGATCAATGTGGGAATAAGTTGTGGCACCAGAATAGAAATTATTTTAGTGGTTCTTTAGGAAAACTTACAACAAGTGTCTCTTTCTCAAACGTTCTGAGCAGGAGGCTTTGTACCCCCCACAAGGTGCTTTTTTGATTATTCTCAGAGGAAAATATAAAGCAGTGCTCTAATATCTGTATTTATAGTCATTCCCATTTCACCCTGTGACTCTGTTTAGAAAATATTGATTGTAAGGGAAGGGTATCACAGTGTTCCATGGGATTTAAAATCAACTTTTAAGGGTTTGTGGCAGAAATGTGCAAAAACTTTAGGGAAGACTCCACAGCCACTGAAAGAAAAACAACAAAAAAAAAGCCCTAACAAACAAAAAAATCTGAATTAATTTCACAGGAGTATGGATTGAAAAAAGAGGAGGAAAAACCAAAACGCAAACCTCAAATTCCCCTTCTGAAAGACTAATTTTTCTTTACCATTAGAAACTGATAATATCAAGTGTTTCTGTTTGTAGTCACCCTAACACCTGTGCAGTGGGTAATTTTTGCTGTATTTGTGCTTATGAGCTCCAGTCAGAATAAGAAGTATAGTCTCATCTCCTCACAGATGGAAAAGAAGGAAAGGAGACATTTGTTTGAAAGAAAAATTGATGGTGAAGCAAGATCCTGAACCTGGCTCTTGTGCAAAGCAATGCAGCATCCATAACTGGGGCCATTACGGTGCTCCATGAGAAGTTGTTTCAGCTTTAGGAATTCTCTGAGAGATGATTTTGTCTTGTAACAGCCTGCTCTATTCTGCAGCTGCTTTTTTAACTTTGCAACTTTACCACCATCCATTGACTGTCGAATAAGAACCACTGTGAACTCATGAATAAACATAGTTGTCATTTCCATATTAAGAGGGCCTTCAGCTCAAAAGAATCCATTTGTGCCACTGCAATATCTTAATTATTTACTGTGTTATATTGTAATTAATTGTGGTTCTCTCTCTCTAAACTCCATATTCTGTAGATCTCATGGGTTTTGGAAGCAATGCACTAATATTAAAGTCATAATCAACACTGCTTCTAAATATTCATGCCAATAAATGACTCCCATGTGTTTGCTGAGTGCCAAGGATAGTCTGAAGCATTTATTTAGCATTCTAGTGGGATCTGGTTTCTGCAGAGTTCACAGAGATGCAGAATTTCAATGCTGTTGCTGAGAAAGCACGTTTGGATTCACATGAGCAGGACACTCTGGATACAGCAATGGTTCTCACTCCCAGCCTGGGCTCAATAAAGCCTTGAGAGCACTGGGGAGTTCTCAGCTCTTTTTCATTTGAACAATTTTGTTTAGTCTATGACAGCTTCCCAATAATTTCACTTTTTAATAAACATCTCTAATTTTTCAAACAATTTGAAAATCTCTGCATTCCAAGGGCGGGGATGCTCTGTCTGTCACAGAGGCTCCACTGGGGCTCTGCTGTAGCAATCACAAATTCAGACACATTTCTCAATAAATCAATTAGACACTAGAACCCTAAAATGATTCTTGCTGCAATTGGCTGACACAAATCTCCAGAAAAGCCTCTTGGGTGTACGGGGGAACAGCTGATTGATGGAGCTACTGTTGGAATTTCAAACAAGGAAACGCTGTCGCACAGTCCAGTGAGTTTGTTTAACGAGATGTAAGTTCAATGTAAACAGTTTTTAAATATATGTGAGCTGAGTCTTTTGGATCCAGAGTAGCCAGCATATTGCAAACTGTGCTTTCTCCTTGGAAGTGCAGTTTCCAGAGCCTGTGTAGGTGCATGGCCCATTCCTGCAAGTTTTTAGGCCTCCACTGCTCCAGATCCTCTGTCACAGCTCGCCCAAAGTTTGTTGGGTTTACCTTTAGATGCTTGAGATGAACAAGAACTTGGTTTTTATAATCAGGAGAAAGGCAGTATGAAGATTGCACAGTCATGATGGTGCTTGAAAATGTACTGATCCATGCTGGAGTGCAACTGGGATTTCTGTGGGCTCTGTTGTGGATGTCTTGTTTAGAAAGTTCTCTCAAATACTTCTGTGTGCATAAATGCTTCATCTATTGTTGTCACAGAGATACTTGATAATACTGTTGACTGTTTTTTTAATTGATATTTCACACATTTTTTGCACTTAACAATCCTTTTGCATCCCTTTCAACTCAGGATATTCTATGACCTTAATTGCTGCAACAATACTTCTTCTTTCTTTTAAGATGAAACTTAATTATGCCTTATGAAAAGCTTGAAATACATCTTAAAAATTTGAAATGCATCTTAGATATTGGGAAGGAATTGTTCCCTGGGAGGGTGGGCAGGCCCTGGCACAGGGTGCCCAGAGCAGCTCTGGCTGCCCCTGGATCCCTGGCAGTGCCCAAGGCCAGGTTGGACAGGGCTGGGAGCAACCTGGGACAGTGGGAGGTGTCCCTGCCCCCATGGGAACGAAATGATTCTTAAGATTCCTTCCAAGCCAAACCTTCCTTTGATCCCATATTGTGTCCATTTCCCTGGCAGAGCCGGGTGCAGGATGATGGGCTCTGGGTTTGGACTCAACCAACTCTGTTTTCCTTTTTCAGAACCACCCAGCACTGCTGCAGTTTGTAATTCAAGCTGAAAATAAACATCTGGTCATCGATCTGGAGAGGAATGAGTGAGTACCCTGCTGCATGGTCACTTTGTACTCTTGGAGGAGGGTTATAATTTTAAAATTGATGGTTTAAAATTAACCTGGGGCCAGCTTTGCTAGTGGTCCCCTATAAAAGTCTCCTAACAAGAGAGTTTTGTTCCAGTTTGGATTATGGGTATTTGTGCATTGCTGATAGAGCAAGAATTGCTATGGTTGTGTGCATTTATGTGGGGCTGAAAATGGACATGTTGCCTCTCAGGGTTTTCCTGTGTATTTCTTTTGGATTTGTCCTCCTTTCCTGTGGTAAGGCCTTTTATTTATAGTAATCTGGAATACCCTACAGTCTCTGGAATTTTTTGGGGAGGACTCATCCCTCCTAATGCTGTCTGCACTCACAATCTGCTCCATGCAGTGTCCATCGGGGTGACGAGTCAAAAATTCGGGATTAACCCCTGCAGGAATGTGAAATGGAGCTCTCAGGGTTTGCTGGCAAGGGGCTGATGATGGGATGGTCATTTTGTTCATGCAGCCCAGGACCACTGCTGGGCTCGAGCCTGTGTTTGTGTGCATAATTTCCCATGTGCTCTTGGCAAATCCTGCTCATGTCCGTGAGATTTCAGAGAGGGATCAGGGACTGCTGTGGATGTGGTCCCATGGGCAGAGTTGTTAAAGGGATACAAAACCATTCAGGAATGAAATCACTGCTCTGGAAGTCCATGACAAATGGAAAAAGTCATCAAAGTCTTTGTCTACCCCGCAAGTTTCCGTTGTCCTCTAAGAGAATCTCAAGGATGTATGGTGGGAATCCAGATCAGGACAACTGCATGCTGTTTGTCAAAGGCAAAACAAAGATCGCTCTCAACCTAGGGAAAACTTTTTATAACAGTTCCCAAGGATCTGTGAGCTCTGTAGGTTCCCCTGCTGGGGAATCAAAGCCACAGAGGGGTTTTTTTCTTCAGTTTAATAGAGAGAGCGTGGATGTGAGTGATGCAGTTTGATGTGTTAGGAGGGGGGAATGTGCCTGTGAAAGCAAATGTCCAGGAGAGGCTGGGGACACCCTGCCTCGGGCTGGGGATGGACAACATCAATGGAAAACCATGGGGCACCTCTTTAGTCCTCTGGGGTAAAACAACACAGGATGCTTTTTATTTCCAGTCATTTGGATGAACCCTAACTTTACCCAGCTGTGATGAATTCCAGTTCACTTTATTATTCAACATTGAGCCCAAATATTGAGCTTCCTTTATATTATTTTTAATGCCCCTTAGCTGTTGAAAATCTGCCTTTGAAGGGTGTGTAGATCCCCCATGAACAGGTTGCTGTGTTCCAGTAACTAGAGGAGAATTTAATTCCTTTAGTAAACAGGGATTTCACTTTATATTCTCTTAATCTTTGTCGAAGGGTGTGCCTTCCTGCAGGAATGGGAAGTATGCAGCAATTGAGGAAACTATTTACATTCCATGTCAGCGATTAAAAGAACATAAAAAACCATAAAACTGCTAATACAGGCTTTGCTGAACATACCAAACTCTCTTGTACCTGTAATAAAGTCAGATTTAGAAGATTTTAAGATGCAATCTCCACCTCTTTTAGAAGCAGGACAGGAAAGTGCAATAAATTACCTCTATGGGCATCTGTCTGACTGGATGGATTTGGAGATGTTGAGATCTGCTCTTTAAGAAATGCATTTATCAATGATTATTTTTCAGTTGAGGTAAACTGGGATTATTTTTTTAGTTTGGGGGGGTGTCCAGTTGAAGATTGCTATTCTGGAAGAGCTGTGTGTGGTGTTGACAACACGAGGTTCCTCGTGCCAGCAGGAGCTTTGGGGCAGTGCTGTGGAATGGGACCATCAGCCCTGCCTGGCTTTGGCACTTGTAGCACACGAGGCAGCTCACAGATCCCAAACCACAGGGAAAAAACGGTCATGGTCTTGCAAAATCATTTTGCTCTTTTCTCCAGGATTCCTGACTTTGACTTTCCTGTGAGATTACGGTCTGAGTGTTGCAAGTCCATGCAGAAGTTTTCTCAGCGTGTGCATACGTGGGTCAGTTTTTGTTTCTGTAAATCACACCAGGACTGGGCAGTGCTTCCCAGGGAAAACAATCCTGAGCTCTATGTGCTTGTCTCTGGAAGTTGTGGTTGTGCTTCTTCTGCCTGTGGTGCTGGTGTTGGCTTTATTGTCACCAGAACAGGAGGTGAGGGAGCACGAGCATCCTGCTGCTTCCAGGGGCTCTGCAGGGACATGGAGTGGGAAATAATGCCCAGGAGAGAAATGAGAGCCTGCATCTCTGCAGAGCAAACATCTGATGGCAGCAGGCCAGGCTGGGCCTGTGGGTTCTGGACTCCAGAGGTGGGAAAAGCTCATCAAAAACTTGGGGAAGGGAGCAGTGTTCCCATCCCTGCTTCCTGGGAATCTCCAAGGATGCAGATGAGCCCCTGCTCCCTCTCTCTGATGTTGGTGTGGAACATGGAGCTCAAATGCCTTGCAAGCATTGAGCCATTACTCACCTGCTGCAGGTAGGAGTGGAGAGAGAAACACAAACTCCTTGTCTGGAGTAAAAAGTGGCAGCACATGAAGCTCTGAGACATGTGCTGTTATCTTTCTGTGGTTTCATGTAAAGCATTGGAGAATGGTGGGGGTGGAGATGCATGGGACCCCCAAATTACATAATTTCTGCATTGGGTCATGCAAAAAAACCTGGATGTGATTTCCCATGGTTAGGAGGAACAGCTGCTTCGAGTAGTCTTGACATTAAACTCCATTTATTGAAAACCTTAGAGATTTTCCAAACCTTGAGTTATATTTCAAAACATGATTCAGATGAATTAGGCAACCCCAAGTGGGGAGCAACGTGTGAAGCCATCTGTTATCTGTGGAAATATTGAATGTCAGTTTGGTGTTTTCTGATATTTAGACTCATCAAAATGTGTTCATGTGTACTGGGCAAGATGTTCTGAGTGACTTCTGGAAGAGTTACTGGCACCTGACTTGGCAGCCTAGGGTTTGAAATCTCGATGGCTTGCAGCTGTTGAGATTACTTCTGTGGATATTCATTAAATACTTTGGTGATTAATTTCCAGGCACTGCCCATTTGTAATTGCAACCCCAAAATTATTTGTGGTGGATTCAATTTGTCACAGGCAGAAAACCTGCGAGCGAGCTCACATTGCAAGTACATTCCTTACCATGATTTAGCTGCAAAAGATGATTGCACTCTTGAGAACCTTCAGCTCTGTAGTACCTTAAATGTTTTAGAAACACTTGTCATATGGAGAGATTTCCAGAATCAGCAAAGCATCCATCAGCTGCAAAATAAAGCACTTTTTGGAGCAGCTGACTGGGCTGGGGTGCATTACATCAGTAATACTGATGCTCTGCTGGTGTGCAAGGGACAGTAATGTATGCACTCAGAAATCCCTTGGAAGTTGATTGCAGTGTGTGGGTCTTAGAGGGAAGCAGTTCAGTGAAACAGAGCCCCTATAAGATTAAATCTGAGCTGGGGAGTGGAACAGTCTGTGGCTACTGGCTGTTGGTCTGTGACTGGAAAGGGTTTGCACTCTGTCAGGGCTAGGTCTGTACACAGCAAAGCTCTTCAGTGTTCTAACTTTCACCATGTGAGTGATCCAGGTGAAGTCAGTGGAATTACTGATTTTCAAAATTAATTTCATGCTTACACGATCTGCTGACAAAGGTCACAATTATGAAAGTCAGAGAAATGTAACTCTGAACAGATGCTGGGGAACTTTCCCAGCTCTGGCTGCTGTGTTTACCTGAGGCTGGGGATATCACAGAAGCGTAAAAAGCTGAGATAAGTTGAGGGCATATGAGGGTGGGTATGGAGAGGGAATGGCTTTGCCCCTGAGGACATCAGGAACATCCCAGGTGTGTCCTGGACATTTTCCTTATGCCAGGATTTCATTGTCCAGCTGTGCAGAGGGAGCAGTGAGGGTGACATCAGTGTGGTTGTGGCTGGTGGGCCACTGGCAGTGTCCATTGGAACATGGAAATGGAAAGAAAAAGCTGGAATATTTTAGAGGAGCTGCATTCACTCTTCATTTCCCCATCATTTTATGCTCCTTTTTGTCAGGTTTATAGCCCAGACTTAACAAAGCAATATAAAAAGGCAATATATGAGGTTACATTGCTGCCTTTTATTCCCTCTGTAAAAATTCTTCAATTTTATCAGGAGACAAAGCCCACCTCAGGCCATGGTATAAGCCTCCATCTTATCCTATAAATCCCTTAGGATCCCAGAGATCTCCAGAGGTTTAGGTCACCTCTGATTGCCCCCCTTGCACATTTTCCACTTCTTCATGGAGACACAGTGCCCAGGATGGGTTGGGATGTAATGGCCCAGGGTTGGAGGTCACTCTGAAAGCTTTTCCCAGGACTGAGGAGGCTCCAGCAGAATTCCCCAGGCTGGAAATCAGGCAGTAGCCATGTTCATGCACAGTGCTGATGTGGCCAGCTCCAGTGAGGCCTCAGAGTTCAGCAATATTTTGTTTTCTCTTTTGATTAAAAGAAAAGAAGTTGTTCTCTCCACTCTCCTGCCTGACCTCCCTGAATGGGAACACTGATTGGTGTGCAAGGGACATTGGAGCTGGATTAACTTATCAGGGAAACAACCCATTCCCAGTGCCAAAGAAAATAGCTGACAGGATTTGTTAATGAACTGACAAGCTTCTATAGAATCAATGGTTTGAAATACAGAGAGAGAAAAAATCTAAACAAACAAACCCCAAACAGAGAGCTGGGACCTGTCAGAATATACTTGCTATTATAATTCTGTGCTGTGTCTCAGCCAAAAAACTGTGACCTCAGCCTGGTTTATCTGCAAGTGCTGGAGCTGGAAGCTGTCCTGCAGCATTGCAGCCTGAGCTGACAGTTGGGATTTCACTATAATTGAAGTAAAAAGTTTCATTTTACTGCAAGGAACAGGTTTTCCCCTTCTGCAATGGCACCAGTCAGATGGTGTAAACCACGCTGAAATATGGCAAGCTACCAGAGCAACAGTAAAAAACAGTAAAAACAGTAAAACAGAGGAAAAAAAATGAGATCAGTGTGTGGCTCTAAGGGTACAGGTATTTCCCACAGGTTTGTGGTATAAAAATGAGATATTTAGCATGGGCATTGCGAAACAAAGGTTTGTTCTATGATTTTTAGCAATGGTAGTTGAGGTTGTGTGGTAAGGGCTGCCTCTGGCTGTGTCCTTTTGGAGTGAAAGAGTTCAGCCCCATCAGGAGAGAAACTGCTGCTTTCTTGGTCTGTTTTTTATCTTAGAATCACAGAATCATAGAAAGTCTTGGGTTGAAAGGGACCTTAAAGATCACCTAGCTCCAATCTCCACAAACACGAGCAGTTCCCCATAAGGAACTCCTTGCATGAATACCCCAAAAGAAAGGAACAGTGAAAGAAGATATTTCATGCTGATACAACATGCTGGAAGGGGAAACTCAGAAATACAAATTCTGAGACATTTTTGTGGCTGTCATAACGTGTATCAAGGTCGATTTTCTCTTCCTATGCCCACAAAACAGCAGGGTAACGGGGCTGTGCCAAATTCCCTGGAGACAAGAGAGGGCTGTGTGCTACTCACAATCCCAAACCCTGGTTTTGGGGGCACACTTGGGATCAGTGCTGCTCTGTCCCCACCCTGCAGCCTGGGCAGGAGGGAAGCACTGAGGGACCAAACCCTTTTCTCTGGGAAAGCTGAGATGTGGGAAGTTTCACACTTGTGTGTGTTCTGCAGAACTGCAGACCTTGTTCACACAGCAAACAAAATCCGATGCCTGGGACAGGTGCTGGTCTCCCTGCATGAGTGTTTTTCCTGAGCTTCCAGCGTGTCATCAAATGGCAGCTTTGAGCCAAGTGAACCCAAGGTTTTCACTTTTTCACTCTGTCAGAGCAATCCTGAGCTGTCCCTTCTAATTACAGATATAACAATAATAGGCAGATGTTAATAAATTTAAAATAGAATTAGCCTGCTTTAGGTTCCACTCTCTGAATACATTGCAGCAGCAGACTCCAATATTGTCTGAGCTGTGCTTTAAGCTCCCTTTGCAGTGCAGAATGTGAGGTTTGCAGCACTTCCCTTTGCCGTGGCTCAGCAGAGAGGTGGGGAGGAGATCTGGCTGTGGGGAAAGCAGAGAGCAGGAATGTTCCTCCCTCCCTGTGCAGCAGCTGAGCTCAGCCCCAGCGCCGTGACAGCGAGCACACGGCATCGTGCAGTCCTCCAGGAGAGAAAATTCATATTCTGGGGGGGGAGACAGGAGATAAAAACCTTCTGGAAAGCTCGTGATGTGCTGCTGATAGCGCAGCCCACGTGGCGAGCAGCGCTGCGTGTCCCAGGTCGCTGTGCAGGTTGGCAGGAAAAGGATGGGAGCGTCCAGCTGGAGCCAGGCCAGGCTCACAAACCTCCCGAGGGCTCCTCTCGTGGTTCTTCTATCTGCTCCTTGGGCAGGTTTCAGGATCCTTGTGCTTGTTGGGGTTTTTTTATTTTTTTATATTTGGAATTTGTTCCTGACAAGCGTGTCAGAGCAGCGAGGGGGAAATGCTGAGCTCTGCTCTGCAGCCTCAGTGCCCCAGCACTGCCCTGGGTGTCTGAGCTCCTTCTCACAACACCTGCAGAGACCAGGCCAGACCAAAGAGCTTTCTCCTGATTTTCAGAAACACTTGTGGATATTGTTTTCTGGCTTCAGAAACACAGGGAGGGCTTAAATAAGTTTTCAAATCACAGTCGAGGGTGGGGAGGCCCTGGCACAGGGTGCCCAGAGCAGCTCTGGCTGCCCCTGGATCCCTGGCAGTGCCCAAGGCCAGGTTGGACAGGGCTGGGAACAGCCTGGGATAGTGGGAGGTGTCCCTGCCCCCATGGGAACTAAATGATTCTTAAGATTCCTTCCAAGCCAAACCTTCCTTTGATTCCATATTGTGTCCATTTCCCTGGCAGAGCCGGGTGCAGGATGATGGGCTCTGGGTTTGGACTCAACCAACTCTGTTTTCCTTTTTCACAATGAGGTGATCTTTAAGATCCCTTCCAACCCAAAGCATTCCATGATTTTATGATCCATGGAATCGTCCTTTCCCTGAATTTGCCCCCTGGGATTTTAGCTGGAGGTTGGATGTAGCAGAAGGGAGATAATAAGAGCAGGAGGAGGAAGACCTGGCAATGTGTGTCCATGTCAGAACAAACTGGGAAGAGATATCACAACAGAAAGAAATTTCAAAAAGCAAGAATTTAAGATTCTTTTTATCATGTCTTTCATTCTAATACTTGAGATTCATGTCCTCAAGTTTTTTCTGCTTTGTAATAAGTTTTTTAAAAAAAACAACAAACCAACCCAAAGCCAACTCCTGATAATATTGTCACAGTCATGCTTAAATCCTAAGGTTTGGCAGCTTTGCCATGCTGTGATCATGGAGTTTAGATAAAATCTTCCCCTTACATCTGCCCCACATGGTTTGTGTTTTGAAGTCCTGGGATATGGTTCTTCTAAAGCTACATCTCTGCAATGTTAGAAGAACTAGTTTGTATCACAAACTGAGTGTATGGAATTTTTAAGGGGCTAAGGAGACACTGGTCATGCTGTTCTCATGAATAGTTCACACCTCTGCTTCCTTTAAAGATCTCAGTCAGGAACCGAGTGCAAGAACTTCCACATAAACGTTCATCTAACCTGTCTCTCTTTTTCTTTCTTTTTTCTTCTTTATTTTCCCTTTTTCCCCCCTTTTCCAAGCTCTCTTGTGAGGGATTTCCAGGTGTGTATGAATTTCCATGGGCACAGTAGGGCAGCCCTGAGCATTTCAAGCATTTCTTTCCTGCCAGAGCTGCTGGGAAGGGGCCAATGTGCACAGACCCCTCTCTAAAAATCTCGATGTCTTCCTCTGCCACAAAATCCATGGAAAGAGGAGGGAAAGCAGGGGAAGGGAGTGAATATGTGTCCACAGCAGAGTGTGATTCCTGGATGTTTCTCTGGGCAGGATCCGATTCAACATCCCTGATGTAAGCTCCTTTTCCATGCGTGACTCAGGCTGCAGGCATGTCTGCAGAGCTGCTGCTGCAGAGCTGCACCTACTCAGGGGAGGTTTGCCTCTTCAAAAAATAAAAAAAGGGTAAGGAAAAGATAGAATAAGAATAATTTTTAAAAATAATTAGGAAAAAAAAAGAGAAAAGGGTGAAAAGTATTTGAGGACAAGATTATTCTGTGTATGGGGCTGAATTCAGAGGAGCAGACACTTTGCTGGATTTGAGACTCTTTCCAGAAAATGTCAGTTCCTTTCCAAGTGACAGAGCAGTTCCTCGGGGCTCCAAGGATGGCACAAAGTGCTGCTGGAGGGATCCAAGCCCATCCCTGCCTGCAGAGCAGGGGGGTCCAGGAGGTGCTCCTGTCCCAGCCAACCCATCTCCCACCACCCCAAAGGGAAGGAGGGATCCCTGCGTTTATTTATCTCATTTCCTCCCAGCAGAGCCTCGGGGATGAATTTGTTCACCTTTTGAGAGCCTCGAGGACGAATTTGTTCACATTTTGAAGATGAAAAGCAGCGAAGTGTTGCGATATCAGCCAAGAGGGCTGATGCAAAAAGCAGAGTCTATATGAAGAGTAGGGAGGAAATACATATATGGAAACATAAGCTTGGCAAGAGGGTGCTATTTTTCCCCTTTCTTTGATGTCTGGCCTCAGTAATCCAGACAGATTCCTTCAAGAAATGGGTCCAATTTATTCCTGTGCTTTTATCTTGCTACCTGCTCCTCATTCATTTGAAGTAGCTGTGAAAAGCCTGGCTGTGTGTGGAAGTGTGCCTTTTGTAGGAATGAGGGAATTTGAGAACTCTGCAGTGATCCCCTAGAATGGGACTATTCCTGGAAATTTGTGCTTCTCAGTCCTCCCTGGAGGGGAGCAGAGCTTGCCTGTTCCTTCATCTGCCCCACAGATTTGAATTTCTCGGTGTTGCTTGGTCCAGGAAAATCACCGTGTCCTCTTCCTATCTGATGCTCTGCCTTTCCCTAAGGGAAGCAAGAGTTATGTTCAGTTACAGCCCCAGTTAGGGCTCAGTTTCAATGCAGTCTTTCTTATGTTACATATTTTATCTGCCCAGCATATTCTGTTACAGATTATGTATTAAAAGGTCATGTTTTATTACAGCTTTTTCCTGTAAAAAGAAAGAAAAATATGTATCTCCTGTGCTCAGATAAAAAAACCACGTAAACTTTTGGCTTCAGAAAAGCTGCATATGACATTTAGGAATAAAAAAGCAAGCTCCATCACCAAATTAATCAGGAATTCTTACATACAGCCCACTCTGACTTCAGGGGAATGGCTTCCCATTCGCATCAGAAATGAATTTGATACATTCGAATGTTAGTTTTACTCTGGATATTAGATAAAGAAAAAAAAAATACACAACTGGATGGGAATTAGGAAATGGAAGTAGAAATATTTTTACAACTTAGCCTGAAAACCATGGAGATGACAGTTTTCTTTGCATTACACACTCAAATGCAGCTCAGAATGTGTCAGCTGTGCCTGGTGCTGACGTGGTTTGCAGACAGCTTCTGCCTTTTCTCCTCAGCACTGGACCTCGAGGTGCCCCCCATGCCTCTCCCCCTCTCTGGTGAAGCAAACTCCACATTCCCCCAGAATAAACCCCAAACCCATTTATTCCTGCTCTAATTGAACACCAAGGCAGTAAATGCCTTATCAGTTGTGAAACAGCGGGCTGGATAATTCCAAGCAGATGTCTCCCTCTCCTCAATCACAGCATCAGTTGTGTCTTGGTCAGTCTTGATTAGCTGATTCTTACATAATGAGGAGCTGCAGTTAATGGGCACCTTTCTGTGGGCTGAACATGCTGGAAAGAGCAGCTCTGCCCCTGGAGAACAAGAGGCTGATGAGGCAGTGAAATCAGGCTCAATGGAATGAGGCTGCATTATGAGTCATTAGGAGGGATGAGGCTCTGCTAACAGATGAAATATCTCTGATGGAGACCAGTTGTAAAAGCACAACTCGGTGCTTAATAAATGTGTTGGGGTGACTCAGAAATCCAGCGGGCACATTTGTCTCTCTGCTGTGTTTCCTGTGCTGGATGAGTCTGGGCTTTGAGAGGGACACCCTCACTGCATGAAAGATGGCTCTACCATAAATATGAAAATAAGAGTGATCAGACCCCTTGCATTTGGCTGAAAAATGGGTAAATCTCCCATAGAGTGCCTGCTAGGTGTAGTGTAATTAACTAGATTTAAAACTCATCTAGTTCAAGACTGGATTGTTGGAAGCTACAACAGTTTAACAAGTTCCACAGACTCCTTTAATAGCTTTTAGTTGGACAAATAAAAATCCAGTCTAGGAAAAAGCAAGGATTCTTGCTACACAAGGAATGAAAATTTGAATGTATCTCTTACCCCTACATAAGCAGCAAAAAAACCCCCAAATACAAATAAATAATATCACATTATTAGCTGGGTGTTATCATTGAGGTAGCATAAAACCCAGCAGTGATTGCAACAGAAACGCTTCTAAAACAAAAATGTTTGGACAGGAGAGGAGGGGATGTGCTAGGAAGATTTAATTGTTTTATTAGAGAAGTGGGTAGTTATTAGTGTCTTCTGAAAACAAAGCAGTCAGGAGCAAGTAGCTGCTGTTTCCACTTGCTTTTGGGTTGGACTAATACAATGTTTGTTCATAGAGGAGCTGCATCATTAAAATCTTCCTCACTTTGTTTTGTGGATGCAAGTTGTGGCAAATTAATGTCTTTCCAAAGGATTCTGTGGATAATGTTCAAGCAGGGCAGGCATTTGACCTCCTTTGAGCTCAGAGGCCTGGTGATTTGATAGAACAACCTTTTTAAAAGGAAAACAAAGCCAGTTCTTGTTATGATGGTTTTGCTTGGTAGCACCTGGTTGACCTTCTTAAATAATAAATGCTGTTATTTTCCAAAGAAGAATATGGACTTTTTATACTAATTTAGAGGAATATCTATCAAAATTGTACTAGGTCCTTGGGAAGAGTTGTGAGTACCTCAGTGTAAAGATGGGTTTATGTTAATGAAGTTTGCCCAAACCGTCCTGCAAGAAACCAGCATTTTCCCAGAGTTTAGCAATTCCTGGAAAGAAAAATACTCAGCATTGTCCAGGCAGCATCAGAGGAACTGCTTTATTTTGGGTTTTCCAGGGGGGTGAATTCATCTATTTCATTCCCACACCTCCTAATAATTTAATTCAGATCAATGGTGCAGTCTGTCCTTCCTGCAGCACAGCTGGCATTGTTATGCACCAAAACCTCTGAGAGAGGGCACTTGCACTTTCTTTTTCCTTCCAGTGCCCCAGGGGCAGCACCAGTGTCCCCCCAGAGAGCCCCAAGGTGTTTGGGGCCAGCACTGAGTCACCAGCAGCAAAAAAGAGCCATCAGCAAATATATATATATTTTTTTCTAAGTAATGAATTCACTTAGAAGGAAAGGGCAGGGTAGAGAATGAATTGTTTAACAGATTAATGTGAGTGTCTTTTATATTTTATAAACCTCTTAATTCCCTTGTGTGCTGAGCCAGGTTTTGTTTATGTACATGGAAACACGAAATCTTTTCCAGTCCCTGTGCAAATAACACAGAATTGGACTTCATTACGTTGGCTAATTTAACAAGTCCTGGGAGGCTTTTTGTTACTGGGGAATGGAGGAGGAGCCACGAGCCCAGAAGTGCTGCACCAGCACAATCTCCTGCAATGAAATAATCTGCTTTTGCCTTCAGAGCTCTCCAGGAAGGCTTTGCCTGCCAGCTCAAAGATTTGGGGCAAACCCCAACTTTCCTCTGGGCTACCTGGGAGCCTTTGGTGGCAATCTCCAGCCCAGCTCCTGCTGCAGCACACTCTGATATTGGCTCCTCAACAAAGAGTTGAAGCATCTCGTTTTAGTGAGGCTCTGAGCTTTAATGAAGGATTTGGAGATCTTTTCTTTGTAATGAGAAGCATTAAAATTCTAAGACTGGGAATTTATTTCTCTCTCATAACTAGAGGATAATCATGGTGCTGAGAAGCAGGGCATTTAAAACTGCTGATATTATTGCTGCTGTACCAGTTAAACAGAACTAATGCAAGCACTGCATAAATATTTTAATGGCTTTTTACTGTATTTCTTTAGAAAATGTTTAAAGAGCCACCTAATGTCAGACAGAGATACTTCCTGAGTAAACCCTTGTTAATTCTCTTTTAATGGCTTTATTAACATTGTGTAATTGAATATTGATACATTTAGCAGCCCTTCAAGCATCCTGTTTTATTGAGGTGTTGCATTCACATATTGATAAGTAGCACAATGTTAGAGCACTGATTAATTGCATCTTTGCTTAGTTCTCCTTGAACTGGTTCAACATGAAAGATGAAATATAGGTACAGGAGAGCTGTCATTTTTATCAACTTGATGTATTTTATATGCATAGTTTGTACCACTTAATTGAGCTTCATTTTGATTCCCAGTCTGCCCAGTTAGTACGAGTATGATCACACTGCCAGAGATAGGGGAGTCTAAATATTTTACTCTGTGAAATGTTCTGTCTTTTATCTCTTCTCTTATGAATAATTTACTTGTTGGTACAGCTTCAGAAGTGAATCCTGTTCTGCAAAAACATATATATCTTACTGGGAAAAGCAAGGATTACAGTGATATTAGCTTTCTCCTTGGAAACTCTCCTCACAATATCAGAAATCTGCAGAGGAGGATGCCTTGTCTTGTGTTCCTGCTCTTAATTGCATTGGTTTTTCTGCTTTCCTTCCATCAGAAGCTCTGGCATTACCATTCATATTTAATCATAGCATTGCTGCTTTTCTGGTCTCCAGTGTTCCCCTTTGCTTCTTTATGAATATTTTTTACACAGTTCAAGCAGGGTGAAAATTTATCCAAGAGCAGAGGGAGGATGGAAGATCATGTAGTGTCTGCAAACCACATCTCCAGGGCTTTTGCCAGTGCTGGAATTTGCATACGAGCTGAGGTGAATTTTCTAGGTCTACCTATGTTTATTCTTAACCTGTTGTTAAGACAATTAGAAAGGGAAAAAAATCCCTCTTTTGTTGGCTTTGACAGAATCCTCTTGTTAGAGGGTGTAGCATGGTGTGGTCAGGCTCTGCTCCCAAGGAACAGGGACAGGATGAGAGGAAATGGCCAGAGGAGGATTAGGACATCAGGAGGGATTTCTTCCTGGAAAGGGGGATGTGACGTTGGAAGGGGCTGCCCAGAGAGGTGTCCAAGGAACACCTGGATGTGATGGCAGAGAAAAGAGGCTGAGATAAGACACACACACACACACATTGGAATCTTCTGTGGAAAACCTTCCTTGCCCAGCTCCACACAGGAGCTGCTGCAAATGAAGAGAGAGTGATTGTGGTGAGCCCTGGAAGTCAGGAGATCACACATGCACCCAGCTGGGTGCTGAAACCTGCTCTGGTTTTCACTCCTGGCGGGATTCTGAGATCAGAATTTATCAGGGAGGGATTATTGGAATCCATAGATAAGGAAAAATGAAGATCATATCTCAGTCTGAATGTCAGGATGTGATTGACAGTACTGATAGGGCTAAAGCAGCATTCCTTTAACCCTGGAAGTTGCACACCAGGTGTGAGGTTGAATGCCCAGCTGGGATTGGAAGAGAAGCTTGGGAAGCTGTCTTTCCCTTCAGGAAATTAAGTCAGGAAAGAAGCATAAGGAAACTGATATGATATGATCATTCCTGACTAAAAGTTGTACAGGAAGCATAGGTTGGATCATGGGGATACATTGCTCATTTAAGGTCATCTTAATTTGCAAAGCTGTGTTAATGTCAGTGATGAGCAATTGCTGTGGCTTCTCCACATCGAGATTTTTCTGTTCCCTAAATAAAAAGATGTTTTGGAAGAAGAATAAGCAGGGAGGAACACAACAGGTGGAAATGGGAGAGACCAAACTCATCTCAGGAGAGATCCTTTGCTTACAAAACTTGTGGTAAAGGGAAAACTGTTGGGAAATACATTGTGAAAGAGAAGTAAAACAAAACAAATTCCTGACAGAATTTCCTAAAGAGAAAGACACTTCAAGGATGGGGCAACCACAGCTTCTCTGAGAAACCTGTGCCAGGGCCTCCCCACCCTCACTGGGAGGAATTTATTTCTCATCTCTAATTTAAATCTACCTTCTTTCAGTGGCAAATGGACAAAGACTGGGCAATGGTGTTGGGTTGAAATTTGGTCAGGGAAAAATGAGGAAACTGGAGTCTTAGAAAGAGGTTTAGGATGTGATTTAAGTTTAAAATTAGCCCACTTTGGAGCTTGGATAACTTCGTGCTTTTTGTCAGCTGTGTGTGTTTGGTCCAGAGGGGAATGGGAACTGCACCCAGACATGCTTAGGGAAAAACTAATCTTCTACATTCAGATATTTTAGCAAAAGTCAATTCTCATTTTATTTCCATGTATTACTCATGTCATTGCATGAATCATTGCGAAAGATATGGAGAGGAGAATACAAAAAAAAAGGTTAAATTGGGAAGGCCTAGTATTTTTCATACATTGCCAGTTATGACATTTAATCTTAATTGTGTCTGAATTTGACTGATTTTCCAATTGCCTGAGTTTAGCAAGAGTTATGTTGTTGCTAGGACACAGAGACTTCATGTGATACAACTGTCATCAACCTAAAAGAATGATTTTAAAGGCTGAATCTGAGATTTACACTCACAAGTACATTTTGAGCAGTGATATCCTAATGCAGAAGGACCACAGCATCCTTATTCTGAAATAAAGTCATCAAGCAGTGGTTAAAAAATGTCTCATTTTTTAATCTCTCTGTGGATAAACTGGAAAGAGGAGTGTGTCCAGCCCTGTGGTCATTTCCTGTGGCTCCTTAGTCATGGTTTGTTTGGTCTTTTCATGTTCTCAGTGGTGAATTTGGTCTGTTTTGGTTTTATTCTGTTCCATGAAGTGTCCCAGCCCTGTCCATTTCTGCCACTGGTTTCCTTCCTCCTTGTGAAAATGAAAAATTTATTTTTGGGCACAGACCCAGCTCCTGGGCTCTGCATCCCCTCCAAGGCCACCCCTTATTGTCATGGCTTTGGGGAACTCAGGGTTTGTGTTTATGTGGGTCTTGAGCCATCCATGTAGCAATTCCAACTCCTAATTCCATTGTGCTGACTTCCTAGGCCAACCTCTGGGAGGTTTTTATGGAAAGATTTGAAGCTGTGGCTTTTATGAATCAGCTGAGGTCCTGCAGCAGCAGCACCTTCATTTCTGACCCTCTCAGCCCTCAAAGTCCACGGCAGAATTTCTGTCATGATGCAGAATAAGAGCTGTGAGGTCCTTGCCAGGTGTGACTCATGTCCCTAAAGCCACCAAAGCTCTGCAGGTGGCTTAGATGGAGAATTTCTTCCCCTAAATGTAGTAATGAACCTCTCTAGTGCTAATTGGGTTGAGCTATTTATAACTGTGAGCCAGCTCTTAGAGCAGGTCACAGCTCTGGGTGCATTGCAAGACTCAAAAACCTTGTCCTGGGTGACCTCAAAGGTCCTTTTTTAATCCTGAGACATAATTAGCATGGAAGTGGACTCATTAAGACTCAGCTGTTAGTTAGGAATCTTCCAGATGATGGCCCTGTTTGTGTCCCAGCGAGTTCACACACATTTATTGTCACTACATGGCCAGGAAATCTGTAGGATGGCAGGAGTGGAGCTGGGAAATCCTTTGGTTTCTCACTCTTCTGTTCTGAAGACAGACGTTTCTGGATAAAATCACTAGAATATTTTAATTTTTTTCTTCTGAGAAAATACTTTGCAGGAAAACATTGTAATTTTTTTTTGTTTTTTGTGAAGGATTGTAGAGACTGTCAGAACAAAAATGGGATTGCTGGACAAAACCCTCAAGCTAACAAATTACTCAAAGTGCAGGGTATGGGGCTCCAAAATAATCATCAATTTGAACTGAGCATGTAATTATTAAAGTTGGAAAGTCCTCCAAGATCAACAAGTCCAGCCATTAAGGCCACCACTAACCCATGTCCCCAAGCACACAAATAAGAGATCCATTTAGACCACGCTAAAACATTTAATTTCCCAACTTTACAGAGAATTTTATTTTTATAACTAAAACTTTTGCTGAATATCAACTTTTTTTTTTTTGTTAGAACTTAATATTTCAGCAAGGCCAAGGCCACTGCAGTGTGTGATGAGCACACTTGGAATGTGATTCATCTCCTGAGCTCATGATAAACTGAAAGAAGTTTGAAATTTATGAGAGCAGAAGACAATGAGTATTTTACTAGGACCATTTAGGACTGTCATTTGCATGAAATTAAAGATGGTCTCTTATAAATTTATGTATGAATTCCTGACAATCCACATCATTTTTGAGACAGAGATTTAGAGGGTGATACTGGAATAACATTTGGTAGATATATTGCTAGATCAAAGTCTGTTGATATTAATATGAAATTTTAGTTTTCTTTATCTTTTACAAGGAACTTTTTTTTTGCCCTGAAGGAGTCTCCAGTAATCAGTGGTTCAGCAGGATTTTAACAGGGGGTAGAACCCTCTTTTCACACACTTTGCTGCTGGATATCTTTAAATATTTTCTCCCAAAGGGCACTTTTGAGGTGAGAATTCAGTGCAAGCAATAAAAAACTCCTTTATCCAATGTGAAAGCTCAGTGTGGCCAAAACCTGACATTTCATGGTGTCCAGAGAAGCTCCTGTGCTTTGAGGGTGGAGTGGGATGTAGGTCAGATACAAATCCAGATGCCATGGGAGAATGTAAGCAGGAATGTTGTAGGCCAGAAAAATAGGAATGGATGATGTTCTGCTAAAGAAATATGCTCATGTTATCACCCTTGGCTGCCAATACTGACTTAGCTTGGGATTTGGATTAATTGCTACAAATTGTGGGGCTTTGTGCTCACCAGGAGCACAAAAATTATTACAAGTACAGCTGACATCATGCAGCTGCCAGCACCTTTTTTTAAAAAAAATTAATTCCATCCTCTTACCTCTTCTGTGTTTTATTGTATGCATCAGCTTGCCAGGATATCAGATTATTTTCTCCAAGTGTCTGTGGCCACTGACCTGGTCATATCTGAAGATTTTGCATCCTGACCTGGTCAGTAAAATGTGTTGCAGACCTCCAGTTTGACTCCTTATCTCTAGAGTTACAGAATGTTTCTCTAATGAATCATTTCCAGAACATCTGGATTGCTGTGGATAATGATATCCAACTGGAATTTATCTGGTGCTAAATTGATGATTAATATTTTATCTATATGGTCCTGGAATCACAGAATGGTTTGAGTTAGAAGAGACCTTCAAGCTCATCTCATCCCAGCCCTCTGCCAAGGACCCACACCACACCAGGCTGCTCATGTGTAGGAATGTTGTTTCAATTAAATCCTTTTTTATTTACAAAACACCTCTTCATCCTGATAGAAACAGAGGATTTCCTCTGTAGAACAGAGGTGGGTGAGTGAGTACAAATATCTCTGGATAATTTGGCCATCCAGGTGTTCCCAGCTGTGAAATCTGCTGCTGATGGAGGGTTCTGAGACAGTGGCAGAGCCTTTGATCTCTCCTGCTTGTCCTCCTGTGGCCCAGCAGAGTTTTGTGGCTTCTAGGCTTATATTCTGAATGTTTTGGGATTATTATGAGGTTCTGGGAATTTCATAACCTCAGATGGACAGAGGAGTGAACATTTACTACCAGGTGATTCCTTCTACTCCCACTTTCTTGTGATTCCTTTGCAAACTATTTATGTCAGGAAATTTTAATCAAGCAACACCATCATTTGGTCATTTGAGGATGGAAATACAAAGATCAGGGACCTAGAATATTGGGTGAGCTTTTGTGACCTATTTAAATGATATCTAAGCATAAAAAGATTAAGCTCCATTAAAACAAAGTTACAATCCATTTTTAATATGTAATAAGGGTCCTCCTACCTGCTGGATAGAAAATATTCCCTTGTGAGGTGCAAATTTTCTGTAGGTGTTGCTTTAAAATACTTTCAATATTAAATTTTTGGGTTTTTAACTTGGCTTGAAATTAACTTTTCAGACTATCTTTTAAAACCTCATGTATTTATGAGCAAACACATATATGAGACCTGATTGACATTCCAGTATGGTTTAGTTAATGATGTTAGCACAGGAAGATAAAACAGAATAAACATTAATTTATTTTTATGTCCATGCAAACCCTGTGTAGTCAGTGACTGATTTCTTCAGGGAAAAAATATCTTTGACCATAGTGTTGGACCAGGTCCCTGCAATCTGTCCAAGTCAAGCTTTCAATATAATTTTCAAGCATGTTTCTTTGAAGAAAGTATTTGACCTAGTAAACCATCATATTTCACTGTCACAATTATGATTCCCTTGGGAATTAGCCATGTTTATCCAATTTCACATGTTCTGTTGTGCTATTCCTCACTGTTGGGAAGCTGATGCTTTGGAAATGCAGTTCTGGAAGGGAATTATGTGACCTTGAAGGACAGACTTGCAGTTTATATCTACCTGTTCTTTTTCCAGTTTATATCTACCTGTTTCTTTCCCCAGTTTATATTGACCTGCTTTTTCCTCAGTTTATATCTACTTGCTCTTTTTCCCCAGTTTATATTTGCCTGTTCTTCCTCCAGTTTATATTTACCTGTTCTTTCCAGTTAATATTTACCAGTTATTTCTCCAGCTGGTATCTACCAATTCTTTCCTCAATTTATATTTACCTGCTCTTTCCCCAGTTACATTTACCTGTTCTTTCCAGTTTATATTTACATTATTTCTCCAGTTGATATCTACCAATTCTTTCCTCAGTTTATATTTACCTGCTCTTTCCCCAGTTTGTATTTACCTGTTCTTTCTCCAGTTTATATTTACCAGTTTCTTTCCCTAGTTTATATCTATCAGTTCTTTCCCCAGTTTATATTTACCTGTTCTTTCTCCAGTTTATCAATTCTTTCCCTAGTGTATATTTACCTGTTCTTTCTCCAGTTTATATCTATCAGTTCTTTCCCCAGTTTATATTTACCAGTTATTTCTCCAGTTGGTATCTACCAATTCTTTCCCCAGTTTATATTTACCTGTTCTTTCTCCAGTTTATCAATTCTTTCCCTAGTGTATATTTACCTGTTCTTTCTCCAGTTTATATCTATCAGTTCTTTCCCTAGTTTATATTTACCTGCTCTTCCTCCAGTTTATATTTACCTGGTCTTCCTCCAGGTTGTATTTACCTGCTTTTCCCCCAATTTATCTCTCCCTGCTCTTCCTCCAGAGCCTCTCCCAGGGCTGACCAAGTGGGCTGGTGAATTGCCCTTAGTGCAGAAAAATTCCTGGGGACAGAGTGGGGACACACAAGCCATGGAGAGATGTTGTGCAGTAAATCAGAGCCTTGCAGGGGGTGCTGCTTCTTTTTTATGGGGGAATCTGTGATGGGATCAGGGGCTGGAGGGATAGCAGAGCCTTGCAGGGGGTGCTGCTTCTTTTTTATGGGGGAATCTGTGATGGGATCAGGGGCTGAAGGGATAGCAGAACCTTTCAGAGAATGTTGCTCCTTCTTTCTGGGGGAATCTGTGATGGGATCAGGGGCTGAAGGGATATCAGAGCTTTGCAGGAAGTGCTGCTCCTTCGTTCTGGGGGAATCTGTGATGGGATCAGGGGCTGAAGGGATAGCAGAACCTTTCAGAGAATGTTGCTCCTTCTTTCTGGGGGAATCTGTGATGGGATCAGGGGCTGAAGGGATAGCAGAGCCAAAGGAGGAAACTTCCATGAAGGCTTTGGAAACAGGGGCCTGATTTCAGTGACAGTTTTGTTATGGCTTAGGGAGATCCAGCAGTTTTGGAAGGTTACCAGTCTGAAATGGTTTGGTTTCAGAGTTTGAATTTGCTCCTGTGGCCCAGCAGTTTGTGTGACATCCCTGGGCTCCCAGGCATGGGGAAAGGCTTGGAAGGAAAACCCAGCTGGGGAACAACCAGCCTGAATCACCAGCTGTGAATGCCCTCGTTTGCCTGCAGAGGAAATGATAGGAGATGAACAAATGGAGCCTTCAGGGGCTGGGCTGGGAGGCTGTGGGATCCAGTACCACGTTCTAAAAGACAAGCAAAGACAAACTCTGTCTACAAATGGAGCTGAGAAAACTTCCAAGTCTGAGCAGGACAGGCTGTGTCAGAACTGATTTGAGCAGGGAATTAAGAGCTGATCCTTTTAGGGACAGACAGGGAATTCTTGATGCTTGTGTGTCCTCCAGCAACTCTCACATCTGTGAGTGTGTGTGACTTGTTTCACTGACTCTGAGATATCTTAATCTAAACTCTATCAACTGGGCTCTTTTGGGTTTGTTTTTTTTAAATGAAACTTGTTTCAGTGAGTTGGTCTGAAATACTGGGACAACAACAAAGTATTTGCCATTTATTAGCAAGTGTCACAGCTGAGCTTTATGCTGTAAAGGGCTTTTCTACAGAAGGAGCAAAACCCCAGCTTGGGCAGCAAAACTTCCCTGTTTTGCTGGTGGAATTCAGAATTATTGCTCTTTTTCTGGGGATCACAAGGAATCAGTGACAGAATATAAAGGCTGTGCATGAGATTTTCCAGTACTGACCTACTTCTTCTCTCATTAAAATCACTGTGAGTTTTACCATTGACTTTTCAGGCTGAGTCAGGCCAATATTGTGTGCTAATGAAATTGCTTTCCAAAAAGCTTCTCCAGTAGTTGTGTCCAACTGTTCCAAGCCATGGGTCACAATAGGATTTCAAAAGCACTGAGAAGACCATCAGCATTGTGAAACGTATTTCCTGGCCCTGGGTGGCTCAAATTTGCATCTCACAGGCTGTGGCAGGAAGGGGAAACCACACAGAGGGCTCTTTCTGGAAGAATCTGTGCATTTGCCTTGGTGGTCTCCTCCTTCAGGTCTCCCCCATCTTGTAGAGGAACCTGGCAGGAACACAGAGGCTGAATTACCCCAATATGCAGCACAGGGAGTGCATGAGACAGGTGGTGTCAGAGATTTCACTGCTTTATTATTTCTATCCTGTGAGCTTTTAACATTAAGGAACTTTTTTCCCTTTTAATTCTTTTGTAATTTGCTCCACAGTTCAGTGTTTCACACTATTTGGACATTCAAGAGCCCAGAGAGCTCTGCCAGAGGAGCCCAGACACAATGGAAAAGGATTTCCTTTGGGTTCAAGGCATAGCCATGAGAAGGAGCTTTACCTGGGTCAGGTTTTTCCTCAAGTATCTACAGGAAATGCTGAATAAGCATAACAGCCTAAATGGATGAAAGCCTGATTTTCCTCATATTAACAGTGGGGTCAGAGCCAGGGATTTGGTTTGGGGCTAAAGAAACTGCAGGATGTAAAGCCGAGGCCAAAAGAAAAACAGGATTTTAAACTGTGTGCTTTAAAGTTAATGAATACTTACACTGTCTGGAACACCATGCAGGAAAGAAAAACTCTGGGCTTTTTTCAACTCGTTATTTTGGGGGATTTTCCTTCTTTTTTCCTTGCACAATTTAGCAGTCAGAGATCTACAAAAGGAAGACCGGAGCGTTCAGATAATTTTAGGGGATCTTTTTTTTTTTTTTTTCCGAAGGAAAAAAATGTTATCTATCCAAAAATCGTTGAGCTGAGGCTGTGCAAGGCTGCTACAGCAGCAGCATTGTGCCCTCCAGTGACAGGAGCTGCTACAGCAGCAGGAGTGACATTCCTGCAAGCTCCCCGGGGACTCCTCCACACAGGGATGCTCGGAAAGTTAATATGAATTAATCAAAAAATGAAGTTAATCCAGTCTAAGTGAAAATATCTACATCCCACTCTCACCACTTTCCCTTCAGCAGATGCCTGCCTGCTTAATTTGCTCTTAAATTTGTTGTAATCTCCCTACCCCTGGACATTCACAGAATTGTTTTTGGCTTTTAGATTAGAACACACCAGAAAAGAATGCAGTCTCCACATCTGTAAGGAGCTGCCAGTTGTAATAATTTTCTGCTCTTCGATGGGTAGTCTTGCAGGAACAAGGAGCTTTGTGGTGCACAAGAGCTTGATTTTGCAATGAGGTTCCAGAAGCAAAGCCACAGGTTTGGGGCAGGGAGCTGGGATGAGGGTGCTCAGCATCCTGCCCTTCCCTGGGCTGGGATCACTCCAAGGGCTGGTCCCTGGGAGGAAATGGGCTGAGTTGGGAGAGAGGAGAGAGAACCTGGCAGTGCCCAAGGCCAGGCTGGACAGGGCTTGGAGCAGCCTGGGACAGTGGGAGGTGTCCCTGCCATGGCAGGGAGTGGGACTGGATGAGCTTTAAAGGTCCCTTTCAACCAGAACAATTCTATGTTTCTATTCTCTAATTGTATCTTCGTTTAGTTTTCCAGCACTCGTGTGCCCTAAGGGCATCCCTGAAATGTGGGCAATCCAAAGTGTATTTCTGTAAAAATGTAATGATTGAAAACTGAGCCCTGTTCTTCTGCATGGAGAGGATAAAACCCCTGAGGTGACAGGTCAGAGCTGAACTCTTTTATTGTTTGAAATGTGAGATTGATGCAAGGCTCCCCTACCCTCCTTTTCTTGTGAACAATGAGCTGTATGCAGAGAGAAAAAGAGAAATCAATCCCCTGTGCCAGGCAGGGTCAGCTTGGACATCAGGAGGAATTTCTCTCTGGAAAGGGTGATCTGACATTGGCAGGGCTGCCCAGGGAGGTTTGGAGTCCCCATCCCTGGAGGTGCCCAAGGAATTCCTGGAGGTGGCACTGAGTGCCCTGGGCTGGGGACAGGGTGGGGATTGGTCACAGGTTGAGCTCGATCATCTTGGGCGTCTTCTCCTGTCGCGGCGGGTCTTGGGGCGGTGGTGGAGCGCTGTGACCTTCTAGAGAAGCGTCCTGGGCAGGACATCCTCTGGGCACAGGCACCTCCTCCATGCTTGCTGCCGGGTGGAAAGCGATTCCAGCTCTCTTGGGAGCTCGGATCCGCGTGTGGTGGCCCAAGGAAGCTTTATTCTTCTTTCCTTCAAAGAGTCCAGGGACAAACTGGCTCAAGGGGGTCTGAGGGAGCAGGGTTGATGTAGGAAAGCCAGGGGGCGGGGTAGAGCATCCAACCAATCATCTGAGGGCTTAGGGGCAGTACAAAGGGGGAAGAGCCAATGGGGTACAGCTAATTTACATGAAACAGGGAGGCATGCTGGGAGTCACCTTTTTGTCACCATTACGTTGAGGGAGTGCCTAAGGCCATAACCTCCAGGGGAAAGAAATTGATTCTTGTGTTGAGAGGCTTTTGGCCTCCAAATTCTCCCACTCCAATGGATCTGTGATCCCAAAACAAGCAGGAAACCGAGCAAGGAGAATGAAACCAGCGAAGCTGGACGAGAGGCAGCATGGTGGAAGAGCTGTGCTTTGTTGCTCAGGGGGATGTGAGCAGGGGTTGCTGTGTGTGATGTCTGGCACTGCTGCACACCAGCTCTGCTGGAACGTGGGCACAGGGAAATCCTTCCTCTCCAGTGCAGTGATCATATGGAGAGCAGCTGTAATTGAATTAGAGACTGATTTAATGAAATGCTATTAGAAGTGACACCGCCTTGCACTGTCGTGGCAGCCCTTTGGAGCAGCACTCAGAGCAGCTGCCAGGTGGGAATCACCAGCTTTTAAACTCTCGTTTCCTGCCTTTTTTTCCTCCACTTCTTTTTCTGAAGGGGAAAAGTACAAAGAGACCTTGGTTTACAGAGATGTGAGCAAGTTATGCTTTGCACAAAAAAGAGATAGTTTGATAAAATAGGTGTTTTTTTGGTCAGATCACTGTAACACATCAACTTTCTGAGAAATATTTTCAGTTTGCACATTTTTTCCCGTACCCTCACGGAGTTTTGAAGGGAAAAAGTTGGCTTGCAGAGTAGGAGAAATTGTTGGTTTGCAATAATTGTGTCATTGAAAAGAAGGTGCAGGTTCACAAAACCACCTCGTGTTCCACGGGTGTTTTCCATGGTGGGGATAACAGAATTCGTAACTTCATAAAGAATTTACTAATTTGGTTTTTAAAGTGTGCAAGTTCTCTTTGCAGTCATAATTAGTCTCATTTTTAATGGGAGTCTTCTACAATAAAGGAATAAAGTTCAGAGATATTGACTGAAATCTCTTTAGGATTCTCTGGTTTAGTTTGTTTAGCACTAAGGAAAAAATACTTTAAATGTATCCCATATTCTTGAACTTTTATCTTCAAAGTAATAATTAGTAATAATAGATTAACACAATCAAATTTCTGCAGAGCAGGAAAAATGTCAGTATTTTCTTTCTTTCTTTCTGTCCCTAGTACCAAAACTTTCTTGGCAGTGGTGAACATGTGATAAGGACAAGGAATTCCATTGCAATGGCAGCTCAAAAGCAAAATTATTAATTTCTATATTTGTTTTAGATTGGGCCACAGTACAGTTTTCTTGATTTAATCCAAAAAATAAGCAACTCTGTTTAAATGGATGCTGAAAGAAAAACAGAAAACTATGAATAAAAAATGTCCCAGACATGATAGGGCTGGTAATTCCTGTTTAGAAATCACTGCTGTGGTTGTTAGTGCTGGAGATCGAATTTACAGCTGTCTGGAGGTGTTACATTTAGAATAGTCTCGTTTGTAAATAATTATCAAACTTTGAATACACTTTGGGGGTTTTGCTTTTTTTTAAAAAAAATTTTTAACCTTATTTACAACCAGCTTGTTGAAACAGTTCCTGTTTCTGCTCTTCGTGTTTCCTTCTTGTTTAGTTATTAGGGCAGCAGACTTTAAAAGGCAAATTTATTCATTACAGAGGAGGACCATGCATAATATAGAATTCATGCCATTTATCAAAGCCTGAAAAAATAATTATGGAATTTGTGCATGAAGGAATAGAATTTACACATGTTAGTAGGATGATATTGTTGTTTATCCACCAGAAAAAATTTGTTTGCCTGAGGCCAAGAAGGTGTAGCATTTCACAGGACTCACTTATCAGAAGCCTCCTAACTTTATAGGAGTTATTACATGGATTTGACTGCCAGCCATCCTCTTGCCTGAAAGAAAACAAAATGAAAGTAAAATAGGAACCTTCAGCCATTTTTTATCAGTGGTTTTGAGTTGTTTGGCCTCATTCTGACCTTTCTGATCTGTTCAATTTAGCTTGTCCTAGGGAAGGTGCAGTTCAGGCAGTCTGGGGCTGGGCTGAGCAGTTTTTTGGGGGCTGCTGTGTGTCCTGAAGAGAAATTACTCAGTTTTGGATCCATGAAAAATTTAAATGCATATTAGACTTGACTTAGTTTTCTGTAGAGGTTTCTGTTATGAAGGTTTAACTGCAGCTTTAATTTTATTGTCTCCCATGAATCTGTCTACTGAAATTTGTCCTTTGAAGCCAAGTCATTTTTACTCAGTTGTTTTATTTATATTTGTAAATATTTCAGAAACCAAGGGTATTTCTAATTGCTTAAATCACAAATTATACAGCAGAAGGCTTTAAACTGAATGCTCATCTCCCTCCAAAAAATAAAATAACTATACAAAACAATAGAGACAACAAATAATAAAGACAACAGCAGAGCCCATGGTCAGCCTTAACTGCATGTTGTAGACATTGTTTTTTCTTTGTAAATCAGAATTTCTGTTGTGTTTATTCAATAGGAAAAGTAGAGACAAGAGACTCACATATCTGAAGCTCCTTCCCATGCAAAGCCCCACCTGGATAATTTCAGTGTGAATTCAGTCTCTGGAGGCTTTGGTCAGGATAGACACCATCCCAAATATATCCCTAAAAACATCAAAAGAAACCATCAAAACCTCTCCTTTCAAATATTGTCACCAGCAAGGGACCTCCAAACTTCAAGCCAAACGTTTGCATTTCTTTGAGACAAAAAGAACATACCCAACCTTCTAATTGCACCACAGTTAAATTAAAATGAATGCAAAATGGTGTTTTAGGACTTATGGAGCCTCCTGCAGTTTCACAGAAAAAAAAAATAGATGTAAAATATGTGCTATTTTATGCAACAGCAATTTGGACTGCTACAAAAATAATTACTTTTAAAATCCACGCTGCACATATGCAGATGGTTAACAAACTCTGGCTCAGCCACCAGATGAAAATGATATGGGGAAAATCCATGCTGCAGAGATAGTGCCATTCCATTAGAAATGTGCAAAGTATGCAAAAAACATTACAGCCAGATTGTTTTCCAGAACGGCCTGGATCTCAGTGCCAGATGTTTTATTCTTTGCATATCTCCTTGTAACTTCACAATTGCTGCTCTCTGGGTTTGTCCAGCCTAGGAGAGGAAATGGGAGTTTTAGATGTGCTGTCCAGGGACAGGCTGGAGGTTCCAGGCTGTTCATGTTTCTCCCAGCTCCCTCCTGGTTATTCCTGTTCCCTAAATCACACAGGGCTCATTTGGGTTGAGCTCCTTTGGTTTTTCACCCAGGTTTGACCCATGGCAACACAAAATGCAAAACCAGAATGGTCAAATGAAAAATGCAAAATGGTCACTGCAAAAGCAGAGCTCTTGTGCCAGGCAGGACACCCAAGCCCGCTGGAATAAATGGGATTTTGGGGCATGGAATGGCAGGAAAGGGATGGGGGAGCCCTGCTCTGCCCTCACTGGCCACACCCCCAAAGTCTCCCTGCCTTTGTCTCAATGGAAGTTTGTTGGTGATAGGGAAAACCTGCCTTTGAAAATGTCCATTGTTTTATAGATCCAACCCTAGATTTTGCTGAACTGAGATTTATAAGATTTTAAATCAGGTATTTTGTTGCATCTTTAGAGAATGTTGGTATTTATGAGTTCTAAAAACTGCCCTTCTTGGCTTCCACAGAACCTTTCCTCCATACAGGATCACTGCCAAGGGCAGCAGGACTTATGAGTACCATCAGAGTTTTACAGGTATCCAAAACCCACATTTTTTGGTAAAAGCCATTTATCCAGTTAAAACTGGTTGATAAACAGTAAATTTTCCTTTTTTCCCCCCTTTTCTATAATGGGGTTTTTCCCAAAATTTCTAAAGCAAGAGTGTATTCTGTAGTATACAGATGGATTTTTATCCTGAATTAAATCAATTTCAGCTGTCATCCTTTATCCTTACTACTGAGTTACTTAATTGGTAATTTCTGAGAGCAGCCATAACTGTCACAGATACTGTGGGAGAGCCATCAACACTCTGCATGTTGATATAACTGCAGAGTTTTGTTATTTTTCCAAGTGTTCTTGTTAAGCACCAAATGCCATTGCCAGTGTTTTGCCCACAGTGTTCCATGTTTGAAGGAAATCCTCCTTTAAATCAGTGTGGACTGCAGTTGTAGGAGCCTCCTAAACTGCAATCCGAGTCCTGCAGGAGCATGTGTCAGGAAAAGAATCTAAAACATGGTTTAACAAGCATGTGACAATAAATTAAGGAAATGCATTTGGATCTGTGAGGAAGAAATGGTTTCCACAAAAATACTCATCTCCTCCCAGTCACAGCTGTGACTTTTGAATATGTATTAAGCTCTGCAAGGAGAGCTAAGCTCGGAATTTGGCAGTAATAGTCTATTCATAAATATACATGAAATGTGAAAAAAGAGTTTATGGAATTGGAAGTGAGCACTGGCCAGGGTAAGCACACATACCTTGAGATAAAAATTGCAATTCCTTGTCAGCACATGAGGCCTCTGATTTCAGCTGATGAATGTAACAGTGTCATTAGATTTTCTCATATTCTGCATTACTTATAATTGGATAGTGTATTAACAAGTGAATGGTTGTTTAAGGGGAGAGGAGGAACCTTCTACCCAGGCAGTTTAAGGTTTAATATCTTCTCTCCAACAGAAACAACTCTTTTAACATTCAAAGAGAGATTTTGGCTTTTTCTCCCCACTCACTCTACCTCCACAAAGCAGATGGCAAATGTCTCACTGAAAGAGCCAGTGCAAACAGAGTCTGCATCTGCCCATCCTCCTGTTTGTCCTGCCAGCAAAGGGGAAACAATATTAAATTTAGGGTCTTGTATCAAACACTTGCAGCTACATTTCCAGTTTTTCCCATTTTGCATTCTCACACGTCGTTGAGCCAAGCTACTGACAGCTTTTACTTATTTTGATGTATAGCAGGGAATGAAATGTATTTATTGACATCATATTTCACATGGCATCTTCCAACAATGAGCAAGTGTGCCTTTGACTGGTATTTAATATTTTCCTCTGACTAGTATTTGATAGTTTTTCACTTCTATGTGCACAGAGATCTGCTCATTTCCAAGGTAATTGTCTGTGATTTGAAAGCAGGATTATCATGTAAATAGATATTTATATATATACACCTGCAGAAGCCTTGGTGGTGAAGGGGAATTTTAGAAAGGCAGGAGATTGGAACAGCAAGGGTAACATACCAAGAAAGCAAATTAAATATTGGCTTGGGTTGTGTTTAGTAAGAGCTGGTGGTTGCACCTCACTTATTTTGTATTGAACAAATTCTAGTTTGATTTACCAATTCTACAACATTTAAACTTTCACGTTTAGGGTAGCCAGCAAACAAATGAGGTGAGTGCTCACCACTGAGAACTTTCCAGAAGAGCATCACACATTGCCTTCAGATTTCTGGGTTTTTCTTGTGCCCCGTCAGCCAGTGAGAGTGAAGACACAGGAAGAATGGAGCATATGGAAAATGTTCCCATATTTCTCCCAGTGAAAAACTATTTGGCATTAATGCTATCACATTAAGACTTTGATTCCTGGCTGATGAGAGGAAAAGCAAGGTAATAAATGAATATTTCAATGAGTTCATGTGGGAAGGGTAGGTGTGCTTTAAAGGACGCCTTAAATTATGACAAAACTCACAATAGTGCAAGAGTTTCTGGTCCAGGTTGGTGGTAAAGAGGAGTTTTTTAGAAAGGAATGATATTGGAAGAGGAGAGAAAGCAAATTAAACATTGAGTGGGATTGTGTTTAACAAGAAGCAGTGGTTGCACCTCGATATGTATTGCATATAGAGATATTTTCTTTAACTCTTTATCATTTAACTTCCTCCTTGGTGAATATTGCAGTGGAGAGGTCTTAGTACAACATGGCTTTAACATGGGTTTAAAATGCTTCAAAAACCAGTTCAAAAGTATATTGTTAAAGCAGGCACATTTGAAAATGACAACTGAGCAGTGGCAGAGCTTCCCTGGACCTTTTTCTGAAAGCACCATTATTATTTTCACTCGAAGGTAGAAGAGGGAAATCAGATGTTTTGGATTACACTTGAGATAGAAAATAGATGTGATCAGTTCAAAGAACCAGGGGAGATTTTGTTTGCATAAATTGTAGCTGCTCTACATAGTTAACCTTAAAAGCCTTCTGTCAAAGAAATGCTGTTTTGTTAAAGTAGTACCAAGTCTCCTGCTCTGTGATATCTCATTACACAGGAATACTTTGCATTCCCAGGCACTCTAAACACTATTATCTGCTACTTGTCCATTTGAAAAGCAATGTCCAATTTGCTTATGCAAAGGAAATAATGGTGTTTGTGGAGAATTCACATTAATTCTGAGCAAAAGTCCTCACTGGAAGTTAATACAGGGACTGACTGACTCATGGTGTTTTTACAACAGTGTAATTTAAAAAAATACAGATGTATTTTTTTAAAAAATCAGCTTTTCCTGATGAGTTTTTAAACTTGCACCACAATAACCTGATGGATGTGTAGTAATTACAGGCAACATGTACAGCAGTGCTTGAGGAGGATTTCATTAAACCCAGAGAGGCAGGAGAACTCTGAGTAGGAGCCACCACCAGATTTATTGCCAGCAGTGCTCCTCAGCTCTGTGTTCTCTGCAGAAGAAGTGTGGAGCTTTCAGAGGGGCTGGGAGGACTCAGGAGTTGAGATCTCACTATGAAAGGCTTTATTTTAAAATAATGTTGGTGTTTAGCAGCATCATAAACACCTTGGTGTTCTCCAGACCACTGAAATCCTGCTGCAAAACAGGCAGAGCATCCCACAGCCACAATTCCTAATCCAAAAAAGCTCTCAGAGCTGCTAAGCTCCTCTGTCTCTCTCTTCTTTGCTGCATTCTTACCCAAACCCACCTCTGATCTGTTGGTTTTCCTTGGAAAGCCCCATCCCTGTGGGATGGTTCCACAAGTGGCCCACTTAACAGCAAAGTCTTTTCTCCCTCATCACATGAAATCCCTTCCAGGTTCAAGTAAGGTGCAGATTATTTGTTTACTTCACTAACATGCAGAATGCAGAATAACACAGCACCTGCCAAAAAAAACCCCAGTGGGATCCCACCAGGAGCTGAATAAGAGCATTCCTTGTTGATACTCATTTTTTGAATTTTCCTGCTTCACTAATCTCTGTTTAATTTAGGATCCCCTGCCCATGGATCTCTGCTCAGTACAATACTGGGTCAAATGCCTTACAACAGTTTGGGCCATGTAATCATCTTTATAAAAGCAAACATGTAATCATATCAAGGAATGAAATCAGGTTTGCTTGGCATGACCTGTTTTCCTCCAGCAATGCTGACAAAGATTAGGTTCCAAAACTTCCTTTGGTTTATAATTGTTTTATAGGCCTCAGTCTATTTAAATTGCAAGTTTAGAGGCTTTTGTCCTGAATCCAGGTTAAGTTCTTGCATTCCTGATAGGGAGAGCAGCTCACAGTGAAAATCCTGCAGGACAAATACTGCTCCATGAAGTGGGGTGGGTGAGTTCTTAAAGAGGGTGACTCTTGGTTCAGTGTCCTCTGCATCCATCTGATAATGGGAGAAGGGAAAAAGGGGGGATTAGAGATATAAAATGTGCCCTGATATGAAAATAAAGCACGTGGAAGCCTTTGTGATGCTGCTTTAACAAACATTCTTCTATCAGTGAAGTCTGGGATATTAAGCACCCTGGATTTAGTAAAACCCCATCTCAGTTTCTCTTGCTTTTCAGATTAGATTCATTGACATGATTTTTTTGTTTTGATTTGAAATACAATTGTATTATTATCATTCTGATTTCCCTGTAATTTTTAGCCTGCTGGACAGTGCCTCACCAGCTCAGTTGTACCAGGAGCTGCTCAAACCCTGAGCCTTTGGGTATCAGTGACAGAACTCCCATCACTTATTCCCTTTTAAAAATCTCAGTTTCCTAATAGGTGAAGCAAATGGGTGCCATTCAGGCACAAAAATGAATATGTGAGTGACAGAAAGGCTGGAATACAGCAAAATGCTGAATTTGGAGGCAGAGAGCACAATGGGCAGCTGAGGAGATCCCTTCAGTGAAATGCAGCCAGGATTAGATCAGAGCTGGGAAGTGCAGGGACAGGCAAAACCACTTTGTGTAAAATCATTGCAGGATTCAGAGCTGGGGAAATAGCCATTAATGATGTCAGGATCCAGCTCTAGCTGCTTTGTGCTGCCTTTGTGCTGCTCATGTCTGCACCTTACAGACCCCTTGAAAGCCTCGTCCTCCTGAAGAATGGGGGATGATTTTAAACGTGCATTGAAAGTGCACAGGATAGGAAATGTGACTTCTATTTTTCATGTATTTTAGCTGGTAATGCTGAATTCCTCTCTAGGTTCTCCTTCAGACAACGAACTGATATTAAAACCAGCAGTTTAGGGATTATTTTGTTGAAAAATAAGTGATTTTGCAGTTATTTTTAAGGTATGTTGAGTAGGAACAGTTTTTACACTTGAAAGTAGTCACAATTGTATTTATCCATAGCTCAGCATGTGACTCTGAGCTTTGCCTTTTGATGAAATGGAACAAATGTAAAAATGACCTTTTTAGTTGAGGGCTTGGAATCTTTTTGTGGCTGAGAACAAACCAGTGGCCATTTGCTGCGAGCTCTTCATCAGTGCTTACACTGCTCTTCATTTGCTACTTCTGGCTAAATAACTTTTTAAAAGGTAATTAATACTATTTCAATAGAATGTCATAGCTGTTGAAAATAGTCTAAAACTGCTAAAACATTAACACCTGGCAGCAAAACACAATGTAAGTTTCAGACACAACTTACATGTCTAACAGGATTACATTGGAGTTCTATTGAAAAGGTAAAAATAGAGGCACTGATTCAATTCTAGGATTAATTGACAATAGAATGTCGTGTATTTTTATACAGAGAGCAGAAAATATGTTTAGTTCATTACTTAAATAATTTGTAATTCTATTCATTAAGATGGATTATGATTGTTATTTAGGAGTAGTTTTTGTTGTCCCATTTCCCCCCTTCTGGATCTGCTGTCTCACCTGATACTACAGTTTTGTCCTCTTTCTGAATTCTTAAGAGCAGAACACATAATAGTCCTGCAGTCTTTCTCTACTGGTGGTGTGGTAATGCATTTTATGTTGCTAATTAATTGTAATCAGGCTAGAATTTCCCACCATGAGAACATGATGGGGTCTTCTGTGGTCAGCTCAAATCTGCCTATGGATGTAGCCACACTCCCTCTCTCAAAGTTGTGTCTGAATTGTGTTTCAGTTTTAATTAAGAGTTGGATTTTCCTTTAAGACCTTGCATTAGAAGCCTGATGAAACCAGATGTGAGACATTTCCCATTGTGAATTCCTGGAGCTGTGTCTGTCCTCCTGCACAGCTCAGGTGGGATAAACAGGGTGGATGTCCAGGTCCCACTGCCTGCTCTGCAGCGCTGGGGGTGAGACCATGACTGCATTTCACATATGAGGAAAGGAAGGACTTGGATAAATGAAGAGAATTCCAGAACCTGCTTCAGTATAGGAGAGTCAGAAGTACACCCAAGGGGTACTTGCTGCTTATTTTTCTCTTTTGTCTCCCTTATTGCTGCTACTCTCAAGTATTATTTCAGATGTTTCTCTTTCAGCTGACATTTAAATATCAGATTTTATTTTTCCCCTTCTTCCTCACCTTAAGGGAGCTCCAGGGCAGTTTCAGGGGTGTTGGATACTTATCCTTGTAAGGGTTAAGTCTGTCTTGTTCTCCCCAGCCTCAGCAGGGCCTGATATTAATGCCAGAAGACATCCCCTTCAATTCCCTCAGCAATCTTCCCTAGCCCAGCAGAACTCGTTCACCTTCACACTGAGAGCTCTGGGCAGTTATAAACACAAGCCTGCAGTGCCTCTTCATCCTCTGCCTGATTTCCCTTTGCACCTTTGGATCAATCCCTTCACAGAACCTGACCCATCTCACACTGATGGCCTTTTGGGCCACTTTCCATTTCTCCTGTCATGTTGGCACTGAACATCCCATTCTGCCATCAGCTGATGTTTTCAATTCTTTTGCAGTGACTCAGCTCTTCACCAACCCCTCCTCTGGGGCCCAGCATCCCTGGGATACCCAGGACAGGAGAGGGTGAACTCTTTAATCCTCTGTGTTTAAGTCATAATGGTTGGCTTGAAGTGGATAAACATTTGGGAAACCACGTGGAAAAGATGCTTTTACCCTGGAAATTGTGTAACCACTGACACCTCAGAGGACAATTTGGACCACTTTTGTAGGATAATGATCCTCCCTTGTACTGTAGAACGATTTCTATTGCTTTTCTGCACTGCTTGGCTCAGGATTCTGGAGAGCCTGGACTTTTTTGGGATCTCTTGCTGGGATGGAAGCACCTGGTGTTGACCTGGAGGACACAGACCAGTGAGGAGTTGTAGAAAACCCCATCAGTTCCCTGGTACAACCTCCAGATTTTAAATTCCTGTAACTAAATTGAGAAGATTAAGTTGTGTTTTGTGTCTAAAGCTTCTGCAGTCTTCTGATACTGCAGAGCCATAACCCTTGCCTCTTCCAGTTTCTCTCCATTTATGAAAATTTCCCCAATTAATTTTATTATGTTTCATTTTGCCTACAGTGCAGAAGTTGCTGATATTGGAACTGTAAATACCATGAGGGCTGCAAAGGGACTCTTTCCTGTAGTTACCCCTCCTTTTATTTTAATGAAGATTTTTGTAACCATTTCCAAACTCTTATGGGAGTTAATCAGATGTGAGGCTGAAAAATGTTGATAGTTATGGATGATCAGGAATACCTGAGGGAAGCAGGAGCTGGCCCTGCTTGTGAGATCCTTTCTTTAATGATTTTTTTTAATGAAAGCACTTTTTTTCTTGCCCATACCAGCTGAATGATGCTGCTCAGTCCTCTGTCTTCATGATAGCATAGAATGGCATTTGCCCTACTCTCTTCTCTTGGTGTTTGATTTGCCTTCTTGCCCAGAGGAGCCAGGATTTTCCTCTCTGTTCCTGGATATCAGAGCAACTGCAGTGCAAGTTGCACATTTATAGGCACAATGATGCTCTGTTGTTGGTTTTTGTGTCTTACAGCTGATTTATTTCTTTGTTAAACGGGCCACAGTGAAGAGTCACTCTCTGGGTGTTCTCAGCAATTCCTGTGCACAAAGGAGATGAGGGACAATTCCTTTTTTCCTTCCTGTTTGCTGCCTTTTGGCTTTCAAGATAGAGAAACACCTTGGCAGAAAGTGCCCTGAGCAAAGCTGGGCTTACAGAATGCACGAGCCCCAGCTCAGACCTGCACACTTGAGAGCTGCTTCTCTCCTGAAGCACTTGTTTACCCAACACTCACTTTTATCAAATAATTTTAAAAAGAAAAACCACACAACAGAACACTTAAAAAGCCTCAGCTGTGTGCTTAAAGATTTTTCTGAGGAGAGCTGGAACCAAGCACGTGGTTTTATTTCAATGGGTGCTGAAATCTCAGCTGGATCCTTGCCATGATTCTGCAGTTTCTATTCAGGCTTGGTAGGCTTTGCCCATTGGGAAGAGGAGGAGATGTTTGGCTAAATAGGAAAATGAAATTTTGCCCCCCAGAAGCCATTGGCAGGCGAATAGAGGGAAGAGAGAAAACTTGAAAATAGTTTTCATTACAATTTCAATTGACTGGACTTCATTTTCTTGTCTGCAGTTCACTGTTGGGGTACTTGATGCATGTCCACCTCTGGACAGACCCAATTTAGCTCTCCTGTGTATTATCTGTCCCTGTCTTAGATTGAGTCCTGCCTGCTGGATTGCTCCTCTCTTCTCTACCTGCAGATAAACCACATTTGCTGTGATGATTTGAGTGAAATACCGGCTCTGATGAAGACAGCTCAGGGTTTGACTGCAGCAGAGAGGTTTTTATCTTGCGTGGCAGAAAATGACTGTGTGACCTGTAGCATCATCTGCACCAGCCAAGTGTGAAATCAGCTGTGCCAGGCAGCTCACACGCTCTAATGAGGGAATAATTCCTCAGTGGAAATAAAAATATTCATGCTGTGGCACACCTGCTCTTGGAACACAGAGACATCCAGTGGGAAAGGGGATTTGTCAGCCTTTCTCCTTCACTGCTACTCACAGCTGACACTTCACAATAAACCCACAGGAGGTTCAAGGCTCTGCTACAGAGAGCTGTGTCTCCAGGAAAGGGCAGATTTCAGGATAGAGATGTTTGCAGGGGGATAAAAGCTCTGAGCAGCTCTCCGAGTGCTGCAGCAGGGAGTGCTGACCTGTCACGTGTTTGGTACCTGTGGCAGCTCTTCCAGAGAATCACACAATGGTTTGGGTTGGAAGGGGCTTTGAAGATCATCTCTTTACAACCCTCTGTCGTGGGCAGGGACACCTTCCACTAGACCAGCTTTTTCTTAATTTTTAACCCCTGGAATGCCATTTTCCCTTTCTCCCCATCTTGGCTGTTTTTTTGTTTTAATAGCCGTGTTTATATCTATACCACTGGAAAGTTGTTGTTTTCTTGAGGATTCCTGTTATGTTCTTCCCATCTGCAATCCCAGGAGCAGATAATTGTTAGGAAGTGGCAAAGCTTAAAAAGAGCAGTGCACGTTCCCATCTCCCTGGTGGCTGAAAGAACTTGAATTTCCATGGCATTGATGCCACGAGCAAAAGGCTTTCTCCCTTCAGCTGGGAAGTTTTCCTCTGCAGTTCAGCACATAAGTGCTGTGATTTAACAATTTTACATGAATTTGCCTTTTGGATTAGTCTTTGACATCTGGAATTTGGTGTTTTAGGGAAAGGATGCGCTGCTGGGGAGTGAATTAGTTCTACTCTTGCAGTTGAGAAAATAGGCTCATGCCTTTGAGAGGCCAGGAGAGGAATATTCTGGGAAGCAATTTGAGCTGATATTGTTGGGAGGGTGATACTGCCTGACAGATCTGCTGTGACAGCTGAAGATGTGCTGGAGCACAAAATAGAAAAGGAAAAGATTGTTGTTAGGCCAGCTCCAAGATGAAACCCTACCACTTGTGACAGCTGTTGGCAGCACGAAATCATTGTCCTCAAGCTTTGCACAGATCTGCAGCATTAGAAACTTCAAGATCATGTTGGTTGTGTGTTTCTGGAGATCTTGTTAGGGGTAATGCTCCCTGACAGCAGCCAATTGTAATTGGCAATGGGGATCCTTCAGATACAGACACAGGAACAAAACCTCAACGTTTTTGTGCTGATCCTCTCCCAGGGTCACTGGTCTCTGCTTTCCTACTGGAGCCATCTGCAGCTCAAGACGTTATGAGATTTCTTGTTTCCAGAGCACCAAAGGGAAAAAAATGAAATGGGAAGATGTATAAGCAAAATTAAGCTCAGTGAGATGCAGAGGGAATTTTGGGAAGCAGGGGAAGATTTGGCTTCTGTTTGTTGAGGTGTAGAGTCACAAGCCCATGTTGTAGAAACTTTTGACATCTTTCAGACTCTGTAGATCTCAGCAAACTTTCAGTGAGGGAAATCTCACTGAGAACTGATGTCCCTGTGCCCTCCCCTCTTCAGACACACTCCAGGCTGGTTTCTTCCCACCCAGGCTTTCCAGGTATTTTTTCTGAGGTTCTGCCACCTTTCCAACTTTTAACCATCAGGAAGCTGAGACAAGCCAAAGAGTCTCTGCTTGGGTCTTGCTGAAGTCTAAAATGCCTTTTTGGCAGAGCTCTCTGTGCCTTGGCAGACTGGGGGCTCTGGAGCTGCAGTTACTCTCCTGTTTCAGTGACACTGTACTTTGAGCCTCTCATCCATCAGAAAGGCCAAGAAGTATTTCCTCTTAGGAGAGGAGATTTCTGGAATTCCAGTGCTGTAATGGGTTTTTTCTTTCCTCACCAGCTACAATTACTGTCTTGCACTGAATTAAAAACTCAGCTTCATTTGTTTGCTGCCTGGTGTTAATTCAAAGAGTCTCTTCTGCATTCTGTTTTCTATTGTCGTATCTCTTTCAGCTGATATGAATCACCATAGCTCAGTAGGAAATGATGAGATTCTGCTGATCTGCCCTAATACTTATGAAATATTGCTTCCTGTACATTATCTAATTGTGTCCAAAATATCCCCATGAAACAAAATATGGGCATTCAGTTGAACTCCTTAAGAGTGAAGTTTTTATCAGATCAAGGTAAAGAAATTAACAGCTGAACTGATGATCATGATCCAAGGAAAACCTCCCCATAGCTCTTGTTGGTGAAAAAACCCAATATTTTGAGCTGCAGAGCAAAACTCTTCTCTTTTGGTGTGCTATGATAAGGAGAACATGTCTCAGGAGGTCATGAAAATTGCATAACTTTGCACTTCCCAAAGTGCAGCTGGAATATTCATCCTGTCAGGAGTGGGACAAATTGGAGCAGACCAAGGGGAATCCAGAACCAAGCAGGTCCAAGGACAGAATCAAGAGATATTTCATTAATGGCATCTAAAACCAAGGCTGTGACAAAGATTATCATAAAAGCTTCAGCCTTCCTGAAGAGCCATGGAGGGGACATGTGGTTTATTGGCAAAATGAAACCCCTACTTGGAGCTCAAAATGTGAGTCCAATGAATGTATTTTAAGGAAACAACAACATCCCAGAGAAAACTGGTCAGGAATTGGAGAAAAGCATTGTCCTGGTTTTGCCTGGGATGGAATTAATTTTGTGTCAGTATTCAGAGCACTCAAAGCAGTGGAAGGTTGCTCTAAAGCGTTGCTGACACCAGAAAATACCTACAAATATTAACAGAAAAAACCAGTCTGCCTATTTCTCTGGTGACTTTTGTTTTGATTTCCCTTATTTCTGTTTTCCTTTTGTGCCTTTTATTATTTAGCTGGCTGAGCTGCTGGGCTGCCATCCCTGGGATTGATGAGCTTTGCATGCAGGAGATGTCAGCCAGTTTTACTGCACCCCTTTATACTCTGCCCACTCCATGCACCTCAGCCATGCTCTGCCTCCTCATAATGAGGGAATATTGGGAATTTCTGAGCATCTCCTTCCTGCTCAGCCTGCTAACAGAACAGACAGTTGGCAGAACTGAGGGGGAAAGGGGAACATGGCTGGACTGGGTCGATTGCACAATGATATCACTGTCTAATCTCAGAGCAGCTCATTTTTTGTAATCTACACATCAGCCATCAGTTAAAACAAAAACAAAACAAAACAAAACAAAAAAAAAAAAAAGGAGAAAACACACAAAAACCAAAACCCTTTCCATTATTTTGGACAAGGATCTAATTAAAACCAGAGGTCTGGAGGGGAACAGCTCGGGATCCTATTACACATTTCCCAAATTGCTGGATTTCCTCCTATTTTGTTGGTGGCTCTGGTTGTGTCATTTGTCCCCTCACCTGATGGAACTTTTTTGTTCAACATTATCGAGTTCTCCCTGACAACCTGGCACCTCCCTTCTCGTGTGCTTCCTCTGTAACCTTTGTGGACCAGGCAGTGGGAGCTGACAGAGTGGTAAAACCCTTGTGCCCCTCGGTGTGTGCTGCCCTGGCTGAGCAGCCAGCCCAGCTCTGATAAAATGTGATCTCCTGCTTCTCTGCCATGGAAAAGTTGTAGGGGAACATCTCTCACCAAGTCAAACAGCCTCATTTCCCTGGGATGATTGACCTGGCTGGAGTAAAAAAAAACAAAACACCTTTTTGTTTTATATATGACACATTTTATGTCTCTTTTTGGACATTTAAAGAGTAAAAATTCATCAGCCTTCAAGGAAGCAAAGAGAATCTTTTTGTGCTTGTCGTGCACTGGATGATTGTATGTTATAATTATATGTTGATTACCTTGTGCCTAAGGCAAGGAGAAATGGTTTTAAAGCAAAAGAGAAAAGATTTAGATGGGATATTGAGAAGGAATTGTTCCCTGGGAGGGTGGGCAGCCCTGGCACAGGGTGCCCAGATTTGCTGTGGCTGCCCCTGGATCCCTGGCAGTGCCCAAGGCCAGGTTGGACATTGGGGCTGGAGCACCTGGGACAGTGGGAGGAGTCCCTGCCATGGCAGGGGTGGCACTGGATGAGTTTTAAGGTCCCTTCCAACCCAAACCATTCTGGGATTCTCTTGTGGTGTCTCAAAGTTTTCTTTTGGAGAACTCCCTTGGAGGGATTTGCTGCAGGGCTTTTGTCTCTCTAGCTCACTCCTGTAAAAAGCAATCTCTCACCTCACCTGATGCTGTCCAACCCCAAAACATGGATGAACATGTCCTGGCCTGGGTGTATCTCAAGTGAAAGAAAGATAATTCTGAGAGGTTTGGTAATGACCAGGAGATAAAGCCAGAAATCTGACCCTGTCATGTAATTAACCTTTCTTTTGAGATCCCACTTGTAACAGTTGCCAAATTTTTCTCTTGGCCATTATGGCATTCCCGTATGTCCCCAGGTTCTCTGGGTTTGGGTTTCTGCAGTTTGCAGTGTGATGTTCCGGAAACAGCCTGGGCCAAGGCTCTGCCTTCTCCTCCTGTCATCAGCAGGAGACAAATTTAAGGGATAGGATCACACAGCTTCATCTTTTCCATGCTGCAGTCTAGTCTTAAGGCTGTTGGCAAAACTTTTACCCTGCTGAATTCCTTGGTGATGAGTGTTATTTCTTTGACTGATGTGTGCAGGCAGGGGAACATTTCTACATCACTGCCCAAACTTCCTAAAACATACTTAAATAATTTACATAAAATCCAAATCTGCGTGTGAAATATCCTCATGAGTCGAGGGTTGATTCACTGTGAATCCATTCCGTGAGTGGGAGGAAACCTAAAGTGTCTTGGATAAAATGGCCTTTATAAAATATAGATCAATTTCCTAATATTTATGTCAGATGCTTCTCATTATGGGTTTTTTTCCCTTCTTTCTTATTTCAGTCTGAAACTGCCTTAGCAACCCCTTGCTAGCACTGCTTCACGTGGATGCTAACACTAAATCAGGAGAGTTTCTTCTGTGTCTGTCTCATTAAATATTATCTCTCTGATTTGCCAGTGTGGATGATAATAGGGACATTAAAAAGGCATGTATCTGTAATTGCTTTTTAATGCCACTGCTATTTATAGATGATCTGAGTTTCAGAGTAACATGGAAAGTCATGTAAAAACATAAAGCTCTTGGTGATAAGGGAGTGCCAAGGAAAATTGATCATACATGAGGTTAATTAATTCAAATAGTGCTAAGGATCCTGAAATGAAGCAGATTTCTGTGTGCAGTGTGTTGTGGCTGTGCCAGTCAAACTCGGGGTTGTACTAAATACTGCAACCTCACAAGCAGTAAAAACCCATAAATTTTCTAGTTTTGTATGAGCATTATTATTAACAAGAGTCATAGCAGCTCCAGGTATGACAGACATAGCCTGATCCAGGAGTAAAAAAAAAAAAAAAAAAAAAGAAAAAAAAAAAGTGTATTCACTTCTGTGTGGAAATACAGCCCTACATTTATCCAGCAATCCTGGTTCTCACTTCTGCATGACACAGTTCCCACTGCAGAGCAAGCTCAGAAATCTCCTGAAGGGTTTTACATCACTAAAACCTTTCAGTGCATCACTCAAACCTTAGCTGGGGCAGAGGGGCTCTCCAGAATCCTGCTGAACAGTTTCCCAAAAGATTTGCTTCTTCACACTCTTACACAAAATAAAGCAAAGGCTGCCAGGATTTCTCAGGTCAGCAGCAGTAGCATAAACTTGCTTCATTTAAGTGTGAATAAATCTATGTGATGTAAGAAGATTGGGCACCTGGTGCATATATTTCAAATTGAAGCAGATAAATGTAAGTATAAAATAAAATTCTGAAGGGATTTTGTGTGTCCAACTTGCCCAAGTGCTTTAGAGAAGACTGATTTTCAGGGGAGTGGTTACCCAGGAGTCTGTAGCTCTCTCTGAATTAACAATTAATTTTTAGGACTGTTTAATGTATGTGAAAATGCATATAGTAGTCCAAAGTATATATATGAATATATTTGTGTGTGTGCACATGTAATTTCTGCATGTTTGACTCACACTGGATATATGAATAGTTTGCCTATAATCCTGTGGAAGTTCATTTTCTGGCAGATGAATCTATATTAATTCCTAAAACCCTGAGCAACAACGGAATTAGTTTGCAGTGTTAGGGGGGAAAACATTACAATAAAAATGAAGCATACTTTTAATTATCTGTAGTCATTTGGATGAAATCTATAATGAGCTTGATAAATGCTGATGCTCTAGGCATCAATTTTTCAAATGACAGTAGAACCAAAAATATCTGGGAAGGCATTGTTAGCTCAGACTGCACAATATTTTTGAGGTCTTGGTTAGTAGGAATAATTAAAATGACTTATGTAAGATAAGTGTCATATCTCTGTCAGCAACTAAATGTTAAATGTTATTATAAACTAATTACTTCCTGGAATTGAAAAGAAAATTATAATTTTGTGTCTTAACCACTAGAAGATGGTGTCTGATCCTTCTCTCACTAAAGCAGCATGTCTGCAGTGACTTCACAGCAGCCTCAGAGTGGGTGAGGAGCGAGTTTGGACCAAAAGCCTCACTGCAGAGAGGAGTCACAATCTGCTGCTGACGTTCACCAGCTCCTAAACGAGTGAAAGAAGAGGGAGCTGGTGCTGTGGGGTTTCTCTCTGTGTTTGTGAGTGCAGGGAGGAGGAGGAGGGATGCTGATGGCTCAGCCCTCTGCTGTCCCTCCTTCCCACGTCCATCTGCTGCACAGTCGTGGCTCACCTCTCCAAAGCCACAGGCATTGCTCTGATGCTCCCCTGCAGTCGTTTGCTGGTGGATTGATGGGTTTAATTTGCTCATAAAGGGGTCTGACACATGGCAGAGTCATGGAATTAGATTCAGGGGAAGTGCAGAGCAGTGAGAGAGGTGAAAAAGCAAAGAAAGTTGTTAAAAACTAATTTGCCCTTACTGATTTCACTGGTTATTCTTCCTCTGCTGCCTGACAAACACGATCAAGGAGCCTGACCTGGTAGCAGGGGGGATGAGCAGTGTTACCTTCATTAAAGGTCCCACTGATGCCACATCTTGTGGAGTTGGGCACTGACAGGTGCCAGCCTCACACCCTCTTGTGGTACCCGCAGCTTTCAGGCTTGTGGAAGAAAAGCACCAGTGTGGTCACGTTGCTTTTTGTGTCTTTATGTACCAAGGAAAATGTTTCTCCTGTTGAATAATAAACCTCAGCATGCAAGAGGTGACGAAAGAAGAGCTGGGGGAAATAATGCAGGGAAAAGGAGGGGCAGTGGAGACATGATGAAGAAAGGTTAAGTCAAAATGCAGGGAATGTAGGAACATAATTAATGGGTAAGAAACAGAAAGGAAGGAGGAATATTTCAACCCCCATCCTTTCAGCTGCTTGCACCCTATAAACTCACTCATTGCTTGGTAGCTCAGGCCCATGGTTTTGTTTTGAATCACCTCATCCTAACTTTAAGTCATGTCTTGAAGCAGATTAGTTGGAAATGAGCCATGATCTCCTGAGAGTATAGCCTGGTGTTATTTGAAGTATCCCTCCAGGCTTTCCCAGGACACCAAAGTTCCATATTCCAGCAGCTGGATCAGAGTTTGGGATGGGTTCCCCTGTCCAGGGGCTGAGGGTGGGTGAGAGCATCCCGTGTCTTTGAGGATGTGCTTGTTTAAGAAGTGGCTCAGGCCCCATGCAGTGACACCTCTGTGCAAGAAATGGTGCTGCTGGCAAAGCCAGGGAGCAGCTGTGGGGTTTTTGGGTGGGAGTGGTGCTAACAGGAGCTGACAGGGGTCTCACACAGCTCTGCCTGCTCAGCTGAGAACAACCCTCACACCCCAAAAACCCACATGAGCATTCCCAGGCAGCCTCCAAACAAAACCACCCGGGTTCCTGACACAGTGGGAATGTTCCTGGCTGCTTTTCTGTCCCACTAAACTTGTGCTGGGCACTGAAATCAAAGCCTTCTCCAGGGGAGCAGCTCCAGAGCACAGCACACTGTGACTGTGCCCTGAGCCTGAGCACAGAGCTGCAGCCTGCTTGTGATACCAAATTAATTGATCCTCATGGAAGTCACTGCTTTAATTGGGAAGGAAGAGTGGCAGGAGACACTGAGAACACCCTTGTGAGCTTGTGTTTCATCTCAGTTTCCATCCTGCATTGATCCCTGGCTCATAAAGGATTCAGAGGCAGAGCAGTGGCAGTATTTGGGGGAGATGCAGAATGTTTCACCTCTTCATGAGTTTTACCCTTACTATTGGCCACTGGTGGACACAGAATATAGGACTAGGTGGACCTTTGGTCTGGCAACCTGCATCTTATCTTAGGGCTTTTGCACCTACTGAGTTTTAAAGCAGTTTTATAGGCTTGGGATTTAAACTCAGATTTAAACACAAAGATCTCTTTACGATCTCTGCCCTCTTCACCCCGTATTTTAAAATACTGAGTGGGACAATTACTGAGAGGGACAGTGAGGCACAGGGCAAAATGAAGATATATGTCTAAAAGTCAATGATTCTGCAAGTGAAATATGAGCACAGCCTGCTTAAAGCAAATGGTTCATGCTGGTGGCAAGGAGGAAATTGTGGGTTTAGTTAAAAACAAAAATGCCATTTCATGTTTCAAATCATGTTTCAAATTGGCAGAAATGGCAATAAAACTTCTTTAAAATTAAAAATGCAAATGCAAGCCTACAGGCACACACTCCAAAGCAAGAATAAGGTTCAAAGAGGATGTAATTGTTGGTTGGAGTCTAAGGATAAACTTAGGCTCTGTGACTTTTCATTACTGTAGGAACTTGGCTTCCTAAAACTATTGCAGATGCTTGCAGTAACATTTTGTAATCCCACAGCACTATTTGCATTTTGTTAGTTCTATTTTAATAAGCTCTGATTTTTCATTTGAGTTACTTGAATTTCTATGTTTATAAATTTTCCGTGTTAAGAGCAGTTTTCTTGGATCTTATAACCAGAATTCCGTAGCAGTCTGAAAATGTTCAGATGCAAGTACAGTCAGACAACTTGCCCAGTGACATCTGTTCAGCAGCATAATTTTACTCAGCTACGAGTGACATATTTAATTAACTGAGACATTTCAAATAAAATTTGACAGCTTTCCAGCCCAGTATCTCCAAACTTACTACTGCCTGAAAATATGCCATCCTAGGAGCGTTACAGGGCTAGGAAGTATTAGTTTTATGAAAGGCAGTGCTGGGATGTTGGAAAATAATGCATCAAAAAGATCACGTCTGCCACTTGTGATGTATGAGCCTCTGAAACATCTCCATGGTTCTGGGGAGTCTTTTGAGCCTTGGTTTTGTTTAGGATTTCCTGCATCTGCATCTCCAACGCTGTACTGGGCAGGCAAGATCAGAATGTCATAAAAAGCTCTTAGATTGTCTTGTACAAGTTTTAGTGGAAGCACAGTGCTGGGAAATGTGCTTTTCATCAGCAGGCACAGCACTGCCATGTGAGGAGCAGATCCTGGAAGGACAGCCAGGAGCTCCAGAGCCCTGTCAATCTTTAGTCCAGCCCAAAGCAATGCAGAATTCTCACTTGCACAGATGGGTCTGGGCTCAGCCTGCAGGGCAGCAGAGCCCATTCCTTCTGATCTCTGCCACAGACACTCCAGAGGTGCAGGAGTTCAGTGGATATTTCCAGCAGAATGCTTTCACTTTTGGCACATTGCTTCAGGGTTTCACTGAAGCCACTTCCATTACCCGAAGTTGAAACCACTTAATGTAGCTCAAGCAGTGAAATCTCCCTAAAGCAGGCAGCCTGCAGGCTTTTCCTAAATGTCCAGGATTGTGTTTTCCCATCAAAAATCCATTAGCCAATAGGCACCACCAGCACCTCTCTGATGCTGACAGCAATTTGTGGCTTGTGTTATTCTGGAGCTTTTCCTGAAATGTTTGTTTTTCGTGGCACCCAGCCCAGCTGAACCAGTGACAGGATTTCTGTTAGCCCAGCACACAGGGAAGCTCAGGGAGCTGATATGAAATATTCCTCACCAGAACAACTCCAAGAGAGGTGCTGTAAGCTCTGGTAGATCAGAACTGGACAGTGAAAAGCAGTCAGAAAGTCTTGGAGGTTAACATGGGAATGCTGGGAATCCAGTTGTGAGTTTGGCTTTTGGGATGAGTGAGATTGATCAGCTCCAGCCAAAGTCCATGGAAGTGCTGCCATTCCCTCTCCTGTGGAGAAGTTTTGCTGTGTCTGAGCTCTCTTGTGGAGACAGAGTGAACCTTGCTGTTCTTCCTTCAATTCCCCCACCCATGCCCTGTGTGTTGTTTCTTCCCTCAACCCCCATCTGAGGTGTAGGGTCACCTAAACCCATCCCATTAGGGTACCCTGGACATCTTGACCAAGTTTAAGCCATTTTAGGGAAATAACTTGTTTTTACTCATCTACTTCGATGAAAAATGTGTTATTTATCTTCTTTATGATTTCCCCACCACACTGGTTAGCAGTAGTCTCTTCATTAACTCATTTGGAATTAGAGTGGTAAATAAATGCCACAGTTTTGGCAAGTAAATGGTGACATAAATGTGACAATGAGTGATGGAAGGGGGGTGTGCATTGAGGGCTCAGAACAGCACGGGAGGCCACCAGCGTGCTGGATTTAATTTCAGTCTTTGCCCATTGAATTTTGAGGAGCAGTTACTTGCCCAGCAGTCAGGAAAGAAGGAAATCTCTCAGTCTCTGGGTGATTGCCAGCCAGGGAGCTGCGTTTCTGCCTCAGCTGTTTGGATTTGTCGGCTTGGGCTGTTTGGTGTTCTGTACCTGCCACCACTGTAGTGCTGAGTTATAGACACAGGGTGCTTGGAGGCTTTGAAAGGTGGATTTGTCCCTCTTTGGATTTGTCCCTCTTCTTCCCCTGTTCCCAGCAGCCCAGAGAGCAGCTGAGGATGGGAGTGCCTGTTCCCACACACTGCCCAGGGATCACCCAGAGCATGGCTCTCACCTCTAGCATGCGTTTGTCAGAATTGGTTCTCAGTGTGCCAGGCACCACTCCATTCATTCCAGGGATATTCCACTCGTTCCAGGGGATTTATTTTAACATGGACACCAGGAGGCACAGGATTATATGAATTTCTGCATCAAAAGGACTGAGTGCAAGCACAAAGACATATTTTCCAAATCTAGTATATGATCTACTCAAATTCTTTATCTCCAGACCGTGTGAAATAGGCTGCAGGCTACTACCATAGATTCACTATTGAAACCTGGGATGCTTGGTTGATTTCCCAGCTATTATAGTTTTATTTTACTCCCCTCTTTTCCTCTGAATTGTTGTGCTAATTAAGCTCACAAATTTCAATCTCTCAGGCTCTTCAATTATGACATTGCAGCCCCTCTGTGGCAGCACACTGGAGTGTGGCAGATAGGATATTATGAAGTGGAGACATTCAATGGGAAAATGTCCAAAAGCAGTTCAAATCACTTCAGATAATTAAACAAGGGGAAAGAATGTGGCATGTTTAAAGAGTATGAGATGGTTTTGTTAATAGAATGGTGTTAGGTACCTGTACATGGGAAACTCATTACCCATGCTGAACTCATTTTTTTGCATTGTACTGAGAAAGAAGAATTGAAAAACACCTCTGTGAACATCACCTTTGTGAGTGCTTGCACTGAGACCTCCACAGCAGAGGCAGCAGGTTTAACAGACTTGTTTATTGCTCTGGATGTACCTGGGAAAAAATGCAGCAATTGAAGAAATAACAACTAATTTCAGTATAAAGGTCAAAATGACCTGAATTGAGATGCTTAAGAATTAATGGAGTAGGCTGGTGTCAGCAGGCAGAATAAATGACATTTTTTATAACTGCCTGTTCACCATCTTGTTTCAGTCTCTTCACCTCCCCCAGATACAGGAAAGGTTTCAAATGCATCACCAGAGGGGTTTTAAGAAGAGTTTGTACAACAGAATGAAGCAGTGCTTGAGTGGGGGAGAAAAGAGGCACTTGGTCATTGGGAAGGACAAAAAAGAGTAAAAGAGTAAAGGTCGGGGTGTGTGTGAGCAGCACTCCGGAGGGGAAGGGAGGAGCAGTCACACCTGAGCCAGCCCTGCCCCACCTGTGCCTCACACTGTCCCACAGGGCAGCACAGCAGCTCACTGCCATCCCCTACAAAGTCACAAAAATATTTAATGTTCTTCCTAGAACAGCAGCTCCTAAAGTAGAGTGACTACACAGAGCAGTGAATCAAAGCCAAGGGGAAGCAGAAAATCAGCGTTCAGAGCACACAGAGTGTTATGCTCCTCTCCAGAGCTCAACAGGGCACAGCACCTTCTCTCCACTGCTGAAAACCAGGTAACCAAAGAGAGGCATCCCTGTGATGTTGAACCCCAGGGTCTGCTCCTGCTGAGATGATGCTGAGATTTTTCCCGAGTGTAGTGCACTGTTCCAAGTGCACTGACATGAAAAGTGCACAGTTCTTGTCCTTTTTTACAGCCTGATATTCTGTACTTGGTGCCAGGATGGCTGAAGGACAATTTGATAATAATCTGCACCTATGTAAATGACAGATGTAGCAAGAAGAAAAGCAATTGTCTCAGCTGCTGAAAGAAGTGGGCTAGGAAAAGCTAGAAAAGGCTGGATTTTGGGAAATGCATCATGACAGTAACATCTGTTAGAATGCAAAGTTATCTCCTCTGGAAAGTGGTGGGATGAGCATTGCTCCTGACATCTGCAGCTCCATGAGGCAGAACCTGGTTTGATCTATGGCACACTTGGCTTCCAGGAGGCCCCCTGTATGATCCACTAGATTTTTTTCCATCTCTGACTCCTGTGACTGTCTGTCTGACTCTCCCTGGGCGATGAAATATCATTATAACCTTTTGAAATAATATATCGGTGCCTGGAGAGCAGAGACTGATTTTCTCATTTGCAAGTGAGAGGCAGTGTGTTAAATTACCACTCCTGTCATTAAATGGATTGAGGAAAAAAAATCTGCTGTGCTCGAACCAGGACACTTTTCCCCTCCCCAAAAAAAGCACCTCAGATTTCACCTTGTGGGGGGCCAGGAAGGTGAGGATTAGAAGTTTGAATAACATTCATCATATTCTCTGAGGTTTAGGTTACTTGCTTGACACCTGAAAATGCTTCAGCAAGTCTGACACGGGAGCTTTCTGCTGACTTACAGAGGATGAGGGAGCCTGTGCTGTGTCTGTCAGAGATCAGGAGGCATAAAATTTATCTTTCTGGTCCATGGAAGCTTCTACTTGTTCATTTGGCTCTGAGAAATTTGATGCTGAGCAACCTGGTCTAGTGGAATGTGTCTGTGCCCATGGCAGGGGGGGAATTGGATGGGCTTTACAGTTTCGTCCTTCCCAAACCATCCTGTGATCCTGTGAAATGTGAAAAAATCACTGTGCTGATAAACACAGTGACTAAGTTTGTAAGTCATTGTGCTCAAGAATTTCACTTTTGCATCTTTGGAGCATCGGTGAGAAAGCTGTAGTGTTGTTTCTGCTGATTTTTTAAAATCACATCAAGGAGCTGATGCAGTTCTTCATAGCATTTGTTTCTGTCTCTTCATGCAGGGCAAAGTATTGATAATCATCTGGTACTGCTGAGCATTGTAGCTGGCAACATTTGAGGTTCCAGACATGGTGATGAATTGCTCTATCATACATTAATGTTATTTTGATCCCTGCTCTTTCAGGATTACATCGATCCAATTAGGTTAAGTAGCTTGCCATCTAAATTAATTTACTTTCCTCTATTAATTTCCTTTACTCTGGGTCAAAACCAGAAATGTAAACCAATCCATTATATTGTATATCTTTGGGGGGGTGGGAAGGTAATTGAATTACCTAACAGATACATATGCTGGATTGATTGTTTGGTATGTTGAACATTATTGCCATAATTGGAAAATGAAGTGGTGCACACTCTGTAGTGGAATTTGAGTGCTTGTTACACTTAATTTTCATAACATGTCAAGAAATGCCTTGCTGTCCCTGGGTACCAACCCTACATACCCAGCTGCACAGCTTTTAGGATATTGGACATTTTGCAAGTGGGGACAAAAGCTCCTTCCTCTGCCAGGACTCCCTGGCAGTGTCTCAGAGGTGCTCACCCTCTGCAGAATGGAGAAAACCTTTCCCTGGCTCATTGTCAGGCTGGCACCAGCACAGATGTGACAGCAGAGCAGATGTCTCAGCACTGATGTCTGAGTTATTACCAAGCTGAAGGAGGGTTAGTGCACACTCCTAAAAGCTGTCTTCTTTTCCTAGTGGCACCTGAAATTTCTGTGGTTTGAGATCATGGAATCACAGAGTGGTTTGGGTTGGGACGGACCTTGAATCCCATCCCATTCCATCCCCTGCCATGGGCAGGGACAACTTCCACTGTCCCAGGCTGTTCCAAGCCCTGTCCAACCTGGCTTTGGACACTTCCAGGGATCCAGGGGCAGCCACAACTCTGTGTTCCACGTTGGGGAATTCTTTTGCTTTCCTTAGGTTTGTCCAACAGTGGGATTCCATCATCTCAGTGCTCTTACCAGTCTTTGACAGCTCACACTGGGAATTCTTACTTTCAGCCAGTATTTTCAGGATCTGTATCAAACTTTCATCCTGACAGGGACATTGCTGACAACAGAAATTTTTTTACCCATGACATTTTCTCACTTTAGTGGGAAGAACTTTCCATGGAAGACTCAAAGAAAAATGAAGCTCTGATGTGAGGGAATGAGATCCAATCCAGTGGCTGGAAGCTGAATGTTGACACAGTTAATACAAATACAAAGTGCAATGGCTTTAGGTTGGGCTTAGTTAAAATCCTGCCAGGTTTGTGATAGCTCCATCTTCATGGGAGATCCAGGCAAGGGCTCTTTACAGTAGGAAAATGGATCTGGTTCCTTCCCTGTCATTGTAGCTGAAGATAAATTCGGGTCAGATGACCCCTGTTATGGAGCAGGGGAGGCTGGTGATCACAAATCTCCTCTGATATTCAAACCTACGGATCTACGAAGCATTTTCTAAATCTGTGCCTTAGAGCAGAATGAACAGCAGCAGAAAGGTCACCTTTATCATCATTGCTGTCAAACACCTTGGAAACAGCAGAGCACAAAGCAAGTGTGTTGCTCAATCACTTTGCCCTTCTGCTACATCTGTTACCTTTACCTGTACTTTGTCCCATTAAATGAAATTCACTCCCCTGTCCTGGATGAAATCCCATTTCCAAAAACTGCACAGCAAAACTCTCTTGGCTTCAGCGATGAGATCTTGCCTTTACAAAGGCAGTTAATGCCTGCTAAGTGCAGAACTTAGCAGTGTTAGGTAAATAATGATAATTATGAAAGCAGCTGCTCTTTGTGATAATGAGACAGTAGGGAATGGAGAGAGACTTTTTGCAAGAGTGTGACAGGACAAGGGGAGTGGCTCCAAACTGACCCTGAGTGGGCTTAGATGGGATTTTGGGCAGGAATTGTTCCCTGGGAGGGTGAGGATGCCCTGGCACAGGGTGCCCAGAGCAGCTGTGGCTGCCCCTGGATCCCTGGCAGTGCCCAAGGGATGTTGGATGGAGCTGTGAGCAGCCTGGCGTAGGGGAAGGTGTCCCTGCGTGGGACAGGGGGTGGCACGGCAGGATCTCAAAGGTCTTTTCCAACCCAACCCATTCCATGATTGCTGGACACAGCCCACTTTGTTCCTGGTGGGGTTTGGGGGGCTGCAGGCACAAGAGGTGAGCTCACCACTGCAGTTGAGCCCTCTGAGGCACCACGATGTCCCTGTGGAGCTGGTGGGTGTCATTTTTATTGTGTAAATTGTTGGTGTCATTTCTATTGTATTGATTATTTAAATCAACACAAAATGTGTGGTTGGGCACCCAAATCTTGCTGTGGGTGTGGTGGTTGCCTGAGATCCAGTTGCTACAAACTCACCAAATGCTGCAGTGTTTTAACATTCCATATCTATTAATATGCTAATATTTCCCACAAGCTGAAAAATTTAAAAGTTAAATGTGAGAATCTCTGCTTGAGTGCTCACTATAATGTGTTGGGGCTTCATTTTTTGCCTTGCCACTTCCTTATTTTCTTGTTTTCTTTTTTTCTTTTTTGTTTTTGGTCTTTTTTTTTTTAGTTTTGTTATTTTTTTTTCCCTACCTCAAGACAGAGGCTTTTGAAGCTGGGTTTTCTCCCTAATAAGTGTTTGTAGAGTTCTTAGCACAACCAGATCCTGATGGAGCCACTGGATATTAATGTGATGCAAATTAATCAGTAGTGAAAATTAAATGTGTGTTTATGCTCTAGTTATAATGTTTATACAAATACAAGAAATGTATACCACGACTATGTAATGGTTCCCACCACAGTATTTTCAAGGGTGCAGCATTAACCAGCTTTAAATAAAAGAAAGGGTCTGGTTTGTTCAAACAACCAACCCAAGGATGAAACACCTCTTTGCAATGGAACAGAATGAACAGTGTGAAATGCAGAGCCAGGGATTTTCAATATTCTACACTCCCCTGTTTTCGGAAGGTGATGGTGGCGCATTTATCTCTTGGCTCCTTCTGTGTTGTGCTTTTGCAGTTCACCAGAAATTTTGTCAAAACTCAAGGATGTTTGTGATGAGGAGCACAACTCAAGACCTGTGTTAGGAGTAAATGTAAATGATTGTTCCTCCTTCTGGCTTTGTTAGAAATGCTCTTTAGATAAGGAGTTGAAAACAGATCAATAGCAAGACTTCTTCTTTTAAAAAAAAGACAGGCAGATGCAGTTTTCTCTCTTCCATGAGCTCCCCACAAAAAGAGAAGTTTTCGTGGTTGTCACGCACATGCCCCTCCCTGGGGATTCCTGGAAGATGACAATTGCAAGTCCAAATTTTTTATCTCGTTGCCAAAGGCAGGAGGGGAAGCGTGGAGAGAAGGGGAACAAAGTGCCTCATCCCAGACATGATCTTGCAGTCTCCTGTGTAATCCTTAAATTTCCATTCGTGAATATCCTTTCAGATGATCAGGATAAATCCAGTGCTGTAAATTCTGTGATGTTCATGCAGCGTTTTCCCTGGAGTGTCAATAGGAGGAGTTTGTTTCACTCACCAAGTGCTAAATTAGTCTTTGGGTGGCCACTTGCTGATGAATACAACAGATTAGATGGGAAAATAAGGAACACAGGGAAAACATTTTCCTTTTCAACAAACCACCATTACTTAACAATACTCTAAACCCCAGATTTCCCATTTAACCTAAAATGTGTTGAAAATTACATGGAAGATTCAACACTGAAATGTGCTGGCACAGAGTCCTCATTTGGAAGAAAAATCAGTCTGGAAACTTGTAGTCTATTCACAGTTACCACAGGAAGTGTTCTTGTCCTGCAGCTTCAATATTTGGAGTTCTATTTTCCATTATTCCCTGTAGTCATTGAATCCTTAATGCCTGGCTTTGATCCTTATCTCAACCAGAACAGCTAAAGGAGAAATTCAAGGTGAGGTGGCCTCAATATTCCCTGTGCTCTGTTTTTTTTCCAGGGGCCTGCTGGCCAGAGGCTTCACAGAGACCCATTATTTGCAGGATGGCACTGACGTGGTTCTCACACGCAATCACACGGTAAGGCTGGGGTGTTGTAGGTACAGATGGTGCTTCATCCTTAAAATCCTTAAAATAAAATAAAATAAAAGTGTTCTCTGCCAAGATCTGAGCCCTGGGATGAAACAGCTCAATGTGTGATCTTTTTTTGCTGTTGCCTTCAGTGTCTTTGTGACTGCTCTGATCCTACACGTGAACTTTTAGAGGCAGACTTTAAAGGCTTGAACCAGGTGACTTCTAAAATTTGTGACATTTTTATTCAGCTTCTTGGAAAGACCCATTAAAATTTGATAATTATGGCAGTCATAGCTGATCAGTGTTGGAGAAAAGCCATGGTTCTGTTTGAGAAAAAAAAAAAACCCTTAAGATCTGATTTCCAGAGTGCACAAGTTCATATCAGAGGTTGCAAGGCTTGGATGTTTTTCCTCACTGGGGAATTCGTAGGTGGGGTTTGGGAGAGGGTGTTGGTTGGGTTTATTTTTAAATCCAGGCCATAAGTGTGTTGTGGAAGTACTTTATACTTGTATTTGTGTGTGTGTATGTGTATATTTATGTACATTTATTAATATGGATATATACAAAATATGGCTTCTTAAAATAAGCAGTTAAAACCTGCTTTTTACAAATAAAAACCCCTTAAGGCAGGAATGTTTTTTGTCCTCTGACAGCATGAATGCCTTAATTAGAAATAATGCAGCAAGCCATTTTAATTACAAAGCTTATCTTTTATCTGCCTAAGTCCCATAAAGTATTTGTTATGTTATGGTATTTACTTACTGACACTGTCAGCAGAGACACCATGCTTTGTGTTCCCATCCATAATGGGCTTTGCTGGGATCAGGGCAAGGAATTATTTCTCTGCATAACATCTTATTTCTGAAAAAGCATCTTCATTATAGCTCCAGACACCCCAAGTAAAGAATCATTTCGAAAGCTTTCAGCACTTTCATTTTCCTGGGTGCTCATATCTCCTTCAAAATCAGCTCAGGAGAAAATAGTCATTTGTTTTAGGAGCAGGAAGGCTGCAGAGACTCTTGAAGGAAGTAAAAGGAAATAAATGAAACACATGAGTCTTTTAGAGATTTACTTTTAGAGTTAACAGGAGTATATGTACAGCTAATGACAGGTTTTCCTTGCTAAAATACAATATCTGTTTGCATAATGGCAAAGTAAGTCATGATTAATAATGGCAGTGCATTTATTGCCTGAAAAAGAGAGAGATCAGTGAATTCATTTTTCATTAAATGCTGCAATACGGTTGAGAAAAGATAAGTCTCTGATTTTATTTTTATATCTCTTCTTCACTGAGGACATCAATACAGTCTGGAGTTGAAACCTAATCCGATTTTCCATTGAAAAGTTTCTTAGTCAAATTCTGCTTGGAGGTCAAAGCAAGGCAGGTTTGTGGAGCTGTCACTTGGGCAGTTCTCTAGCACACAGGTCAGTGTCTAGGTTATTTTTCAATCTATAACACCTGGAAAATTGTCAAAAACTGCTATTTATTAAATTATCTCAAGCAAGGCTAGAGTACTGTTTTAAGTATGATGGATCAGCCTTGGTAATTATTTGTTTTGAAGGGGTCACCCATTTTATATACTAGTTTGCAGGAATAAAAAGATCTGATAGCAGAAAAAAAATCCTGCAATTCAGTGGAGTTACTGAGCTAGAAATCAATTTTCTCCCAGTCCTGTTGCAAGCCATGCTCTGATAAGTTTACATTTTCGATATTGAACTTTGGCATCACATAGCTGGATCTCAGAGAAATTGTGAAATGGGCCACAACCAGGAGCTCAGAGTTAATAAAATGACAAGTTGTATGTGGAGAGGGAAAGAAATCAGGCCCTCTGCCATAATTCACTCTTAGATAAGGACAGCTGGACCACAGCAGCACAATGTGGGGTGAGAGATTGGCTCCCCTCCCCATTTCACTGGGCCTGGGCTCAGCTCTGCTAATGCTCAAACCCAAACTTTTCTTTCTCAGGAGCTCTGAGCTTCACCTCTGCCTCATGCTTGCTTTAAGCCGTGTGAATAAACCTATTTTATTTTTGGCTTTAGCATATTATTATTTATTTAGCATATTAGCATAGACTCATTGCTTGAGTGGGGGGAAGGCATTGATTTTTCTTCTGTCAACTGGATGCATGGAACTGATAACACTGAAATAAAGTGAAATAGGGCACCCACACTGAAAGCTTTGGCATCCATAGCAATTGTGACTGAAGTGATCACCCCCAAAAAAATTCAATTTTTGACTTCCTCCCTTCTCTTGTGGCTTTATCTTTGCTAATGTGTTACGGACTCTTTATGAGGATTGATGATAAAAATACCCAGGAGTAAAATACCCTCACTCTGTTTCTGTCATTCCTTCCACTGAGAAAAGCCACTGAGATTTGTATTGAGAAAGTCAGAGCTGGCTGTTCTGTGTGCACTTGCTCATGCTGGAAATCAAACAAACATTTTTCCTGGCTTAAACTTACTTGCAGAAAATTCCTGTCTCAATCATTCCATCTTGCCCAGGCTGTTCTTTCTTCACCAAAATCCTGGTGGTCGTTAGAAATCTGCTGTGAGTGAAAACCACACCCCAGCCTGGAAAGGTGAATTAATGCAATAATGAACCAAGCCATAGAAAGGCACAGGGAGATGACTGTCAGGATGCAGCACTGATAACTTCCCTTGCACTAATCAGGAACCTTTTACTGCAGAATTTTCAGTTTCCAGGTGGCATTCAAAGGACCATGAGAAAAGAAATGCTGGACATGACACAATCTTTGCTTTCCAGCCAGTCACATAATTGGGAATGCAATATAACCTTTAGTCAACAATAAAATTAGCCTTGATTCCAGACAGATATGTGGATGTGCTTAGAAACCTTCTGTGTTTATTAAAGAAATATAATAACCTAGCCACAAAATGAAATTGGACTGTTGTCTCTCAAAATAGAAGACCCCTTTTATTCTTGGTTGTTTTTAATAATGTGCAGCTACTTGGTTGGGTATTTCAATACAAAATTTCCTTTCCAACCTGTCTCACTTCCTTCTCATTTGCTTTGTGATTTTTTTTCCAGGTTATAGGGTTGGGATTAGCTTTGTTATACTTTTTTCCACATACCTACCTTCTATAGGAATACACAGATTTCAATGCCCTTAAATAAAAATAGGGGTCTCTATAGAAAGCAGTAAAATGCAGCAGCTGAATTGTTCATCTGATTAATTTCATAAAATATTTGATATTGTAGCTTTAAATAAATAACACAGAAAAAGGGGGTCAGTCATACAAATTTAACATTCTTGATCCTTTAAAAAATAAGAACACAAAACCAAACAAAAAACATCCTATAACCTTTTGGGGTTTAGGAAGCACCCAAGGTTTCCATTTAGGAGCTGTTTGGCATGTTGAGCACAGAGAATATTTGGTAGGACAGGAAAGGTGCTGTCAGTGAGATTCTGAATGCTATGGCCTGAAACTGATAATCACCTTTGTCAGGAAAATTAAGCCAGAAACACCAGATGTCCAAAAAGGAGACAGAGGAATCCTTTTACTTTATTAAATGAATGCAGAGGCCATGGGCCATTCCCCTGGGGTCTCCCCAAGTTTTGGAGGATGCAGCCTCCCTTTTTATCCCAATTTCCCTCTCTCTTTCCCCATTGGCTGAGGTACTTGAGAGGCACAGACTTCCCAGAACACCTGATACCTGAGATTCCCCTCTAATGTACAACCCTCCCTTTTCATTTTTAATTCTTATGGAATTTATGGTTTTTCCCCATTGTTTCTTTCATCAATATCCAGTTTAATTTATCAGCAACCCTACAGTTTGTTTGTAAATATCTTTTTTCCATTCATCAATCAGTGGAATCCTCCCCATTGTTCCTTTTATCTCTCAGTGCTAGTTTGATCTACCAGCAGACCCACAGCTTGCTTGTAAAGACAAATCCGTGATTTTTCTCACCTTGAAATAAAAGGGCTGGAAACCCAGGAGCAAAGAGCATTTTGTGAGCACTGAAATGTTTTCTCTTCCTGCCACAGGGTCACTGCTATTACCATGGCCAGGTCCAGGGGTACCCCGAGTCCTCCGTGAGCCTCAGCACCTGCTCAGGACTCAGGTGAGCCAAGATTTCAGCAATGTTTGAGCTGCTGAGTGCTTGGTTTGATTTTAATGAATTAATCAATACTGGGAAAAGGTCTGGGGCCCCAGGAGAGGCTGAGGGAGCTGGAAAGGGGCTCAGCCTGGGGAAAAGGAGGCTCAGGGGGGACATTGTGGCTCTGCACAACTCCCTGACAGGAGGGGACAGCCAGGGGGATTTGGGATCTGGGAACAGGGACAGGAGGAGAGGGAACAGCCTCAGGGTGGGCATGGGGAGGCTCAGGGTGGATATTTGGGAAAATTCCTTCCTGGAAAGGTTTGTCCAGCCCTGGCACAGCTGCCCAGGGCACTGCTGGAGTCCCCATCCCTGGAGGGATTTAAAATCCATGTGGATGTGGCACTTGGGGACATGGGGTAGTGCTGGCCTTGGCAGTGCTGGGGAATGGTTGGACTCAGTCATCCTAGAGGGCTTCTCCAACAGAAATTATTCCATGATTCTATCTCTTCTTCAAATGTTGCATGAATCCCTACAAATCATTTTCCCTCTATGTGAGGAGAAAAAACAAAGAATAGATAACACAATTTGAGGGGTTTTCCAAAAGCCACCCCTTTTCTCCTGCTGCCCATCCTTCTCTGTGCCCATTTCTTGGCACATTTTCATACTGGCAGTGTCCAAAGGCTTTCCAGGCCTCTTTGTCCTCAAAACTGTTTGACCAATGCTGTCAGCACTGCTTTGCCAGCTGTGAAATCCCTCATTGTCCAGCAGCCTCATCATTAGAAGAGGTGGCTTTAGAAATCAGAGCATCAAAGATGCCATAATACAGAGAATATGCATGCCTAGAGCTCAGTAATTGTTTTTTGCAATGATACAGAGAACATGCATGGTTGTAGAGCTCAGTAATTGTGTTTGTGGCAGGTAAGATGCTCAGCTTTTGGATTTTAGCTGCTTGCTAACAGCAGAGTAGCAGATTCCTATCACTGAAAACCCAACCTCTTCTGAGTCTGACAAAGGAATGGGCTGACAACATTTCCAGTACACAATGGACACAGTTCAGGAAACAATTATCTTTCTTACTTGGACAATCAGAGACTGGTATTTACTCACAGAGCTGTTCCAAATCACAGTAATTAACTGTAAATTGGCTCTAGAGTTCTCCCTGGAAAACCCAGTTTTTCTGTCAGATTTCCAGCTGTCTCAGCCTTTTCTGGGTTTAATTTATCTACAACCAGCAGGAGTAGCTGGAATCTTTTCCCCTTGATTTTGCATTTTGTGCAATAGTGGCATTGTCAAGGCTTTTGGAAGGGAGCTCTGGGACAGCAGCAGAGTGAGGAAAGAGTTTGATCCCAGACCCTTCTCCCTCTGGGAATGACCCATTTGTAGTGGATGGGATTCCTTTGGCTCATTCGCACACAGAGAGGGGCTTTATGGGTTCTTCATTATGGATCCAGTATCTTCCAAAAGTTTAATAAACCCCTTGCATGAACAGTCAGCACTTATCTGTCATTCTCACTGTAAAATATATCCAGAATTTAAAACTGTCTGTAAAAATAATGCAGAGCTCTCAGTATTTTAGTTAAAGGTTGCAAGCTCCACAGGGAAAATTTGTACCTCGTGGGACAGGATCTGCATTGATGTCCTTGTTCCAGAGCTACCTGGAAATGAATCACTCTCAAGAGAAAATACCCTTCTGCACATTAGAAGTCTTTTCTTTCTTCTCCAAAGTGTTCTCTTTACGATTGTGGAGCTCCCAGAGTTGTTTCCCAGTTTTGGGTGGTTCAGATCAGTCAAGACAGCAGATGCTGGCAGGGACATTTTCCTGACACTGTTGCAGACAAGTCCCCAAAGTGCAAGCTGACAGGATTAGGCTCCTTCTCTGCCAGGAAGCAGAGCTGCACCTTTTTCAGTGCAAAATTTCAGGAATTTCCTTTGCAGTGCACGTTTTGTTCTAGTAGGAGATCAGATGAGGATAAATCTCAGTTTCTGTGCCCGTTTCACTGCTGAGGTTGGTACACAGAGTGTCCATGGGTGAGAACAGTTTGTGATAAGAGTTCTGTGCCTCTTGATTCACTCCACCAAACCTGTTCCACAGCCCAACAACCAACAGCAACAACTCCAGACAGCAATAACTCCCAGATATTGCCTGTGCTTGGTCACAGAAACACAGAATGGTTTGGGTTGGAAGGGACCTCAAAGTTTATCCAGTTCTACCCCTGCCATGGGCAGGGACATCTCCCACTAGACCAGGCTGCTGCAAAAAAATGTCCAAAAAATATTCATGGCTTGCTTTGCTGGCAGCTTTACTAGCTTGAAAGAGTGGATAGGACAGGATAGGACAGGACAGGACAGGACAGGACAGGATAGGACAGGACAGGATAGGATAGGATAGGATAGGATAGGATAGGATAGGATAGGATAGGATAGGATAGGATAGGATAGGATAATGTACTTGCCACCAACTTGCTGGAGCAGGGACTCTTGTTTTTCCACAGTATGATAAAGACTCCAAGCTGCAGGAGCAGACACATCAGGCAGTGTGTGGCCATGGAGCCCCAGGTGGGGACAGTCTCTGGAGCAGCCCTTTCACTTGCAGCAGCTGTTAGAAGGGAGGCCAGGTCTCCTTTTCAGGGTCTGTTCCTGGCTTTGTGACAGTTTCTAAGTGAATCAGACAAATCTCTCTGTCTCAGTTTCTCCATCTGTGAAATCCATTTAATGATTCTTACCTACCTCACACAGCTGCTGCCTGGAGCTGGGGTTCAAGTGCCTGAAAAACATCTAATGAAAGGAAGTGCATGCTGTCAGCCCTCTGAAATCCTAGAGAGCCAATATCCTCCCCCTCCCAGCAGACAGGCACCTTGGGCATTGTTCCAGGTGTGCATAGGGAGGGGCTGTGCATTTTCCCCCAGATCAGCAGAGTTCATTAAGAGACATGAAACTACTCATAAAGAATAGGTTCCACATTTCAGTGTGCTCTGAAGCCTGAGTGCTCAGCAGCAGTCAAAGAAGCAAAGGGGATCATAGGAATTACTGAGACAGAAATAGAGGATAAAACAAGAACCCTCATTACCACTTTATAAATCCACAGAGCGCTCACGTCTTGAGTTCTGCATGCAGCTCTTGTTTTCCCCTCCCCTGCTCCATCTCAGAAGGGGGAGAAGCAATATATCCAGAAAAGGTACAGAGAAGGGCAAAAATTGTGATCAAAGGTATGGAGCAGCTTTTATCCAAGGAGAGAAAATAGACTAGGATTTGTCACTTTTGAAAGGAGATGACGGAGAAAAGGAGAATGATGAAACAAGGTTGAATGTCACGCTGGGGAGGGGACAATTACTGAGCATTCTTCATAACCACAAAATTGGGAGACATCAGCTGAAACTTTAGAGCGAAGGAAAGTACTTTTTTTATTCACATACAAAGTGCTGGAGCTGTCACAGGTGAGTGTAAGAAGTATCAATGGATTCCAGAAAGATGTGACAATTTGGGAAGGGGAGCTCAGGGAGCCTGTGCAGGGCTGTCAGACCCTGGGATGTCCCTGACACTGCTGGGACATCAGAGCTGGGGCTGCTTGTTCTGTTCTTACCTCTCACCCCTGAGCTCCTGCTCTTGGCCAAGGCCAAAGGAGGTGCTGAGCTGGAGGATTCTTGCTCTGAGCTCCCCCAGCCATCAAGGTTTTCCCTCCACGTGGCTGAGCAGTTGAGATGTGTTTTTATCTCCTGAACGTGATTGTTCTGCGATGAGGAAAAATTGTGTGAAATCTGAAAACTGAGGTTTGTCTGGTTTAAGTTTATCAGGCAGATAGAGGGATGGGAGGTGGAGAGGAGAGAGGAGGAGGCTCAGCTCTCTCAAACTCACATTTTTTGTCCTTGTAACATCCTCACACACTTAACATTCAAGCTCCTCACCTCACACAGGAGCACAATGGCAGAAAGAGTGGGATTGACACTGAGAGCTGCCTAAAATGCAGGTTAGAGGAGAATGTAATCATGCCTTAATCTGTATCCTGCTGGCTCCTCCGAGAAGGAGGAGCTGGATGGCAGAGAGGGAAATGCTGAGTGCATGAAAAGGGAACAATGGCTAATCAGGATTTCTGTGTGTCCATCTGCATCAGAAAACCAATTACACTGTCAGAGCTTGTGGGAAGGTGAAGGTATGACAGAGTTGAGCCATTTCCTTCCTGTCCTCAGGAAATGCCCTTCTGTTTATCCAGCTTGCAAGTTTTTAGCAAATAATTTTGGCCTGTGGCCACTGCTCACATCTTCTGTGATAAATTTGTTTAGACTTGAATGGTTTTTCCCTGATTATTTCCCTGTGAGTGCTGAATACACCCAGAACTGCAGCCTGGAGAAGGGCACAAACCTCCCTGGTCCAGGGGCTGGCATGGGAATGTGCAGCTCCAAAAGCATCTGCAGTGACCTCTTACATGGGGGGAGCTTGAGAGGTGCTCCCAAAAATTCCTCAGGAGCCTAAGGATAGAAATCTCCCAGAAGCCTTTTCCTTCTGAAACACCAAAATGCACTTGAATATCCTCAGATATTTCACCCAATTGTTAGGTGATTAACCCAGTCACACGTACAGAAAGAGTTCAGTCATTATCCAGCCCCATCAGCAGCTGAAAAATGCAGTGTCCACAGTGACAGGGATGGGGAGAAGGCCCCACAATGGAATAGATGTTCATTTTTACTGGGATTACAGAGTTATGGTACCCAAGGCTGCCAATACCATTTTTCAAATGGTCTGGCTGAACTCACTGCAGCCCAGACACAGTCAGCTGAAGAGGGGATTTAAATGTGACACTCCAGACATCAACTATTAAAAAAAGGATTGAAAGTAGGAAACCAGTGAGAAAAAGAAATGTAAATTCCTCACGACTCCTCAAGCATCATTTCCTCACAGAAGAAGAAATTTCATCCAAAAGTTAAGTTAGGAGAAAATCCCTGTTGAGAAAAGCACTGGTTTGGATGTGAGTTTTCCCTCCATACTTTCTGAAGAGCTTTTAGTTCGTATAAACATCCTGCATGGTTTGTAATTTATCTGACTGGGAAACTCCTGGAGGATTTTGAGCTCAACATTAAAAACCATTCACTTTCTGGGGTTTCACAGCTTCTGTGGGCTGTCTGTTCCAGGGGAGCAGCTCCTGGCCCAGGATCACCTCTGTGATCTGAGATGAACATCGTGTGCAGCCTTTGACCACGGTGTGCATGGCATCCCCAGGTGCACAGGGATCACTGCCAGGACAAGGATGAGGGATGATCCCTGCCCAGCTGTTGGAGCCTGTCCTTCTCCATCCACTCTGCTGCTGGCATTTAGTGGGATGTGCAAGTTTGAGTCTTCTTTTGTTGTCTCTCTGTTTGCTGCAGGGTGCTATAAAATGTGCTCACTAAATTGGTACCCAACACCCTTTCCTTTCCTTTCCTTTNTGACACTTTCTCTGACAACACAATTACTGTTCCTTGCAGCCCAAATGCTGGACATGAAATTGCATTTTCTCTTTCCCATTCAAGTAACTCCTTGCTGGAATTCCAGGAATCAAAGTTGCAGCTCGATCTGCATCCACTCTGGACAGATCTGTCCTGCACTGAGGAAGGATGAAGTGTGTGCTGCAGCAGTCTCTCTCTGGCCATAATTCCATTTCAGAGAATATATTTTCGGGTTTGTGAAAGGCACTGGCTGGAATAGAAGCTCTGTGAGTAATGATGTGTCTGGGTGAGAACACCTCCACCACTCCTTCAAGATGTGCTACTGCTTCCACTGCCCTTTGAGATGCTGCCCTTGGTTGATTTGGGTCAGATTTGTTATTTTAATAGAATCCTGCTGTGCAGTGAAGTAGGATAATGGGATAGTTTAGCTCTCCTATTGTGCTCTTCATCAATAGATAATTATTTTTCTGTAGATACTAAATTTCCTCCACTTTAGAGGTGTTGTTGCAGAAAGAGGTGACCAGGGGCAGTGGTGGAGACAGGAGCACATCTGCCTCCAGACTCCCATTCTCTGTATTTCTCAGTCCTTTAAAGTTAAAGAATGACCAAACCATTTGAAAAATATCTAAATATCAGCTCTATTAGAAAAACAGTCAATAGATCATCCTGCTCATTTATCCCCAGAGTATGCATCTGCAACTTATTAAAACAGCCTAAAAGTGAAGTCCTCATTCACCACTTCATTTTTCTTCCTCTTTTGTTTGTTTGCCTGCTTACTTGCCTGGGAATTTGTTATACAGAGCCCTGAGAATGTAGAATGTATAATAAAAATAAATAAAAATGCCCTCTCAGTGCACAGATCACCCCCTGGGATGGTGCCTGTTGAGCAGCCCTGCACTCCAGGGTCACAAGGCTCCAATTCTGGTGCCTTTTCACCTGAAATTCCTTGAAATCCATGGAAGAGCTGTGGGATCAGCCCCTGTCCTTCTGAAGCTGTAACATGAATTGTGGAATGAAGGACCTGGAGGTTTTCAGGGGGAGGCAGGACAGGCTTTAAGTGAATATTTAGTGTGTGAGCATGATTGCCCTCTAATTAATTTCTCACCAGCTTGGGACATCTACATTCCTCTGCCAGGGGTAATAGAGCTTTTTATTGTTACTGTCTAGAAATGAGTATAACTTTGAGCTTCATTAAAACCAAATGTTTAATTGCACTCACAAATCTCAGGTTTATCAATTTACTTAATTTCCCCTGTATAGTGCAGCAGAATAATATATAATAGTTTCATATAGTGCTGTCCCAGCCAAGTTTTGCTTCAGCATCACAATTCCTCAGACAAGTATGTGTTGATGGTTTATGTTGGCAGGACCTTTGCTTCTGCTGACAAGTTGGAAAAGAAAAATCCCATTTATATTTTGAGATTTCCTAAAGCCTGTTGATTTATGAAATACGACTGGCCTCGCTTTAGGTTTTGTTTTGGTTTTCCTTTTTAAGAGGGGAAAAAAAATTATATTTGATTTTATCGACCGTTTAAAAAGTGGAATTATTCCATTAAATTGCCTTTCCCTGATTGAGAGATTCCTGGCAATGTGAAATCCTGTGAGTTATGTTTGAATTTCTGTTTGAGGTGGGGAGAGCTGTCCCATCTCATACAGACATTCCCCAGGTGGCTCAGAAGGGAGCACAGGAGGCAAAACCCGCTGGGATTTCCATGTCCAGGGGGATCAGCAGGGATGTGGATGTTCTTGGTCTGGGGCTGACCCCCAGACATGATCAGGGACCAAACCCTGTGCAGAGCTGGAGTCAAATTTAAGCCAGGCTCAGGACCACACTGGAGCTGCTTCCAGTTGGCCTGGAGCCTGGGAATTGATGTCTGGATGTGCTCTTGGGATGGATATTTTCCCTCCCTCTCTGCTACCAGTGATGGAGAAGACAGAGGGATCATTTCAGGTAGGGTTGGGGTTGTCTCTTGGCTTTCCTGCCTGCAAATCTTTCTGACTTCCCAGCATCTGTAGGTTTGGGACCGAAGGAAACACAGAATCAGACACCTGACACTAGAATTTGAATACTTCATGTTGCTTTTTTCCCCTCAAACATTTATAATCCTGGGAATTCTGGTAGTCTTTTGTCTGATAGAAATTCCACTGATTGGTTTTAAGGACTTGCTGAAATCTCTTTGGGGTTCTGAGTATAATTTTTGATTTGGGATCTGTAGTTTAATATACCATTTGCCACATTAATGTATTATTTGCCACACTGGAAAACACTACATTGTTTAACATTAATGGCTCCTGAAAAACAGAAAAGTTTCTGGGAACATTGGCTGACTCAGGAGTGTGGGAGAACCCTGTTAAAGAGGAAGATACAGAAATGGTGGAGGAGTAACAGAGGCTTCTTGGAAACACCTGAGGAGAGTGGAAGGAACCAGTAGCTATGGATTTATTTTATTTGCCTCAAATTCTCAGTCCTGTATGACTGGTGGGTATTGTTCACACCAAAAAAAAAAAAAGAAAGGAACCATAACTCTTGACTTGTTACATTTTTAAGGTGCTGTGTTTGGCACTGCACAGTGGGGGAAAAAATGCAATTGTAGGAAAAGAAAATTAGTCAAAAACAGAGAGCTGGCCAAGAAAATTCATATTTGATATTCATTATCTTATTACAGATGGTCACAAGCCAAGTGCTGATATCCTGTAGGCAGCACTCAAAGGATAAGTGTGCTTTAAATGAAAAGTCTGTTTTTCTTTATGCCGAATCTGCAGATTTTCCTTATCCTGGGATTGCTCCATAGGAAAAGTGAAAGTGTCCTGAAAGGCCCACGCTGTCCCTTGGGATGGGAATCAGACTGGAATGCTCAGGAAAAACCCAGATTAATCATTCTGGGATCTGATCATTTGTCCATACCCTCAGCAGCTAAAGGGAATGAAGGGTGAAGAAATGGTTATTTAGTTCTTTTTAAAGAAGTGGTTTTTTAGTTCTTTAAGACAGAGGTTGGGTACATGAGGGATACATTGGAAATGTGGCATTGATGTTGCACATTTTGGATATGAACTCCTAAAAACAAGATGCTCGCTTTAAAACATTTTTTTTAAAAATTAAAATTGAGAGAATTCAGGATACAACTAAGTCTCTCCATTTCTAGTGTAAGTAATTAAAGAAAATTGTTCAGGCTTCTAATTTTGAAAGTGAATGGTCTAAGAAGGGCAAATTTAGCATTAAAAATAAACCCCTTCATGCTTTTCTGTTGTTTCTGAGTTGTCAACACAGGGAGCTGCTCAGGCTGGCCCATTTCAAACAGTGACTAATGGACTCCTGCCTCCAAAATTAAATGATTAATTGCACAAGGCAAAGACAACAATCCTTATTTGATTGTGCTGATTACAGGGCTGCTGGTTTTTGGAGTAAAGGGAATATGTTGTCCTAATTTCCTAAATCCTCTGAGGAGGAAGGCAACTCTGACAATAATTTAGAGCTGGGGGGTGTGAGGTTACTCAAGTCAGGGGTGACCTGCCCGAGGTGTCCCAAATGTCAGGGGGGTTGTTGGGATCCTGCAGGGCTGCTGGGATAAATCAGCCCAGCTTTTCCAGCCGTGATCCATCACTCCCAGCTCGCTGGCTGATGGGTGAGTGTGTCTTACCTGCTCTGCCAAGGGGACTGAGGGAGCTGCAGATGAATTATCAGACCCTGAGCCTTGTTTCAGGCTCCTGGAACTGCTGTTGGACAGATTTTGATATCATGGCTTTCCAGGCTGCTTTTTTCTTTTGGAATTTTAGCTGTTCCAGTCACTAGTAAAATGTCTGTTGGCTTGGCTGAACTGGTGTTCATGGTGCTCTGAAGAAAAATTGTGCAGCCAGCTTGGCATTAATACTTCAGGTAATTTGTTAGCAGACCAAAGATTTCGAGTTTCTTCATCATGTCTTCCTAATAATAGGATAACTAAGGTGGCTTTTTCCTAATCATTATAATTTTATTTTTAAATGAGTCTTCATTGTACCATTAACCTGCTTTTGGGTCCTTTTTCTCCTATTTTATCCTTCTCTTTTTTTAACTTTCTGGAAAATTGTACAGCGACACTGATCTCACAGTGGTTGTTGTATCTTACCTTTGTCACAGCACAGACAAATAAAAAGGGCAGACACTTCTAAAACACTAGAAAGACACACTAAGAAAATCAAGTCTCTCCATGCCTTGTCCCAAGCCCCTCTCCAGCTCTCCTGGAGCCCCTTTAGGCACTGGAAGGACTCTAAGGTCCCTCTGGAGCTTTCTCTTCTCCAGGCTGGACACACCCAGCTCTCCCAGCCTGTCACATATTCAGCCTTTTGTCACTTTGGTTTTGCTCTGGCATCTCAGGACAACTGGGCAAGACCCAGCACAAGGACCCTCCTTTCCTCTTACAGGCTGTGGCTTAAAGAATTCAGCAAGAGAGCTTTCACTGCAAAATCTGTGAGTTCCTCAGGGAGGAGATGGCATTGCTGTCAAAATTATTATTTTGGGCAGTAAAATGAGTGAAAAAGGAATCAACCTTTCTATGTCTGAGCTTCCCTCTGCTGCCCTGCTGAGAAATATTTAGTAATCCATGATCTGGCAGGGCCAAGGCTCACATCAGGGTTTGGTTTAACAGCTGAAATGCAATTGCAGATCAGGGGATGTTTCCCACTGCACCAGGGTTTGGTTTAACAGCTGAAATGCAATTGCAGATCAGGGGATGTTTCCCACTGCACCAGGGTTTGGTTTAACAGCTGAAATGCAATTGCAGATCGGGATGTTTCCCACTGCACCTTCACTTCCCAAAGCTCCTCCAGGCTTTTGTTCGCTCCCGTTCGCCGCAGCTCCGTTGGCGTTGGCAATGCATCACTGGGAGAATAGAAAACAAATAAAGCACAAATATCATTTTGCTCTGCAGTGCAGCACTTCAGAAGAGACAAATTTCTGTGAGCCATTGGTTCTTTTAAAGTATAGTGTGTGTTGCAATGACAAATGTACAGCTTTGATGTTTCCTGCTCCGCTCGCCCGTGACATTGTAAATCAGTGTTTTGCTTTCTCATATTCCATCATTATTAAACTTGGTGTAACTCTGGTGTAGACAAGCTCCTGAAAACCACGTGTGTCTGCTCTCTGTGTTCCAGGGGAATTATTGTGTTTGAAAACAACAGCTACATTCTGGAGCCATTGGAAGGTGCTACAAGCAAACACAAGATCTACCGAGCGGAGAATCTGAAAACAGCCCCAGGATCCTGTGGCCACCAGCTGGACATCCTTGCCATGGGGGCTGCTGCCAGTGCCACATCACAGCACCCTCCAGCTGCCAGGGTAGGTGGCTGATGTGCTTTTATGTGTCTGCTTGGCAGCATTTCCACATTACTGCCCACCACAAGAGCCTCTACTGAGCAAAACCTTAACCCACATCATCAGCTTCCCTTGGTGCCATCTGCTGAAGTGCAGCCTTGAAATTATTTGTTAAAGCTTTATGACTTTTCCTGGACTCTCCGTGTATAACTTGCTTTTCACTTCCTTTTCAACACAGAAAAGTTTATGGGTTCATATTATGGTCATATATTTTAGTTCTTGTATGGTTATAACCAGAATTTAAGGCTCCCTAAGAATACTGAGCGATGTCTGGAAAAGTTCTTGCCCTCCCAAGATGAAAGAGAACATGATAGCTGGGGAACTTTGCTAATACCAGGTTTGGAAACTTTATATTTTAGTAGCAAAATCTCTTATGCAGACAAAACAAATTCTCAGCAGATTCTTTTACAGATGTATTATTGGGGTTGCTGTGATGTTGGCAGCAATGTACTCTATGTGAGATGCATTTAGCTAATGGAAATTGGAAAATTAAATGAGCTAAAAAACAGGAAGAGGAAATGCTGTAACAAATTCATCTGCATATTGGATGAGGATTGTAGAAAAACTGGGTTAGGTGTTCAGGAATTATATAAAGATACAAATCTGCCATCAGCATTTATTGAATGTCACATATGGGGATTTGTACTTGTATGTGTGACTCAGGCTTTGCATCAGGTCCTTTGTTAAGGAAAGCAACCTAAGTGACATCTCTTGATAAAATTATGTAATGGAATTAATTTATTTTACTTTTTTAGGAATATTGCATCTAGAGCATTAGCCTTTGCATGTAACATTATAAGAATTATGTGTATTTCTAAAAGTATGTGTGGGTGGAAAACATTGGAAATACAACTTTATTAAGGTTTCCCCAAATTATTTGTGACTAACTGAATTCCACTGAAATAGTCGATGCAATGAGGAAATAAAATGCGTGCATGTAACAAAGTGGCACAACCAAAGCCATTTTATTTTACCCTTATGGTTCTCCCCTTTTGCTGGTGCCTTCAACTGCGTCTCAAATTTCGCTTTAAATATCTGAAAAATATTTTTGCTGTGGTTCAGTGGACATAATTATAAAACCTGTCAACAGTCACATCACATGGATAGGTACAATATATTTAATGAGTAAGTTGGTTAAGCTTCTAATGTAGGAATTCTGAAAGCTGTCAGATGTAATGTGTGGAGTGAGTTTTCATATTTCAGTGTTGTCACTAAGCAGTCTGTCAGTGGGCACGCTGAATAAAGATGACCTGCAAGGTGGGGAGACATAAAGCTGCTCCAAATCACACTGGGTGACAGAATTAAGCAGAAATCTGGTCTAAGGTTCAGGGCATGATGAAAATATTTGGCTTCTTGACAGGTCTGGGGGAAGATTTTTGTTTGGTTTTATCCCCTGACTCTTCACTCAACCACCTACATGAAATTCTTGTTGAGCAGAGCTGAAATGTGAGATCAATAAATCACCAAGGGCCTTTGGGTTAGATGCAAGTAGAGATGAAGGATGGGACAAGCAGCACACTCAGCTTCCCAGATCCAAACAGGAGCTTCAGTGGAGCAGGGCAGGAGATGCAGAGGGTGCTGCAGGTGGGCTGTGTCCCTCTGGAGTGGGGTCTCTGTGAGTGCTGGCTCATGCCATGGCTCACTGGGCCCTCAAACTGCACCAAGGAGCATTTCCCAGCTGAGCTCCATTGAGATAGGACCCTGCAGAACATCTGGTGTGCAGGACAGACCCTGCAGTGGGGAATTTTCTCTGTAGCCACAAAGGATAAAAAAAGCCATTTTGGTGGTGCTGGTGACCATGGCCAGGGGATTTTTTAGAGCATGAAGAAAGAGAGGCTGCACCACTGCAGTGTCCATGCAAGCCATGCCAATTCCCAGGCAGGGAAGGCTGAGGAATGGGTACAGCTGCTGGGACAGCAGGTTTGGGACAGGATCAGGTGGGGAATAAGCAGAGGACAGAGACAATGGTCAGTGGAACAAAGCCCATTGTCCCTCAATTCTCATGCCTGTGTCATTGACTCTTCATTTCAATTCTGAAGGATTGACTCAGCAAAGGGGTTGTGCATTGATGCAGCTGGCTGCAGAAAGCAAGCTGAAAGAAGCCATAATTAGGTATATTTCAAAAATAAATATTGTATCCTAGGAATTCACATAGCCTTTGGGCAAATCTCAGGAACAGATTTGTTATGCAAGTCAGTCACCAGAGGCTTATGTGATTTTTATACCTGCTAGCCAATTTCTCTCCAGCTCACTCCAAGTCCAAACAGCTTTGCTCTTGGTAAGAGGGAAATGTTTTGAACTGATGTAACAGAGCTCTCCTTGTACCTTTGAACTCAGATTTTCCTGTCTCATCTTTTCTTCTTCACTTGGAGGAGGACGAGAGGCACCTTGGAGATGCATCTCTCTAGGACCTCATGATAAATTTCAGGATGGGAGAGTTTTAATGTCTTGAGAGATCAATTCCATCACAAACCACAGCCACATGGCCACTTGCCTTTTGTGGCACCTCACTCCTGTCTGAGTGACATCACACCCCAGTACAGAGGTTCTAAAAAATCTACCTCAGCTCATTTGCCAGAGCCCCTAATAAGAGTAATCTTGTCAAGTGCTTGCATCCTTGATATTTAGTTCATTAACAGCAGCTTTTACTCCTCTCCATCCCTAAATATTGTCCAAATGAAACTTTTTTCAAGTTGTTGGAGTTTGCAACACTATTAAATATGAGTTTGAAAGTCAAATACTAAGGATTGCATCGTTCACTTTTCTCTAGTTCTTGCAAAACATCAAAAATCATTAATCTGCAGATAATGAAGAGGAACAGTTTGATAATGTGAAGAAAACTTTGTGAAATTTGGCTGGAAGGAGATGTCTAGCACTGGCTGTGCTTAGGGGATCTCTGAGTTTGCCTTGGAGCAGTTTTCCTTGGAAAGCTTAAGTCATGTTTTAGGTTAAAGAGCTTTGCTGCAGCTCAAGACACCATGGTCAGCTGTAGGTCAGACATCTGTTTAAACCCTCTAAGTTCTGGCAGGCAGATCAGATATTCTGCTGAGACCTCTTTTCCCTGAATGTCCTAGTCCAGACACAAGGAAGGAATGATAGGATAGATGCTGATGCTGTAAATCACAGAACTTTTACAGGCACTAATAGGTCACTTAAATTTAGGATAGCAAAGGAGCTGTTACATGTTTTGTACTCTTAAAAATCATTTCACTTTCTTCAGTGATTTGTTTTTTAAGTTAAGCATTATGATTCTTTCAGACCTGCATGTTATATGAATATGCAGATACAAAATTAAATGTGTGCATTCCATTTTTCAAGTATTAATTTGCTTCCCTAGACACTGACAGTTGGTTCTGCTTTTTTTACTTTTGGGTTTTTCTTCCTACATAATTTATCAGTTGACTGCTTGACCTCTTCTCTGCTTCACTCAATATCCCTTTACCTCTCATTTTTCTTAGTAACTGGTTTGTCTATTGTGTGAAATGTTTGTTAGATGTTACCTCATCCCTCCTTTAAACGTGCCTTGGAAATAGCAAAGGTCTTTTTGCTAGAGGGGATATTCTCCTGTGGGGAAAGATAACTCAAACGTTTCAACTGCAGAAAGCTGAAAGGTTGAGAGAGACTTTTCACTGCTCTCCTGCTTTCTGTGATCAAATCCTGAGGGGTTTTGTAAGGAAAACTTCCATGAGGAGGAGGAATACACTACAAATTTGTATGTAGTAAAATCTTAGTAGGAAACCTGAGACACTGTGTATTTCCTCCTGCAAGCACTTTTGTTGTATCAAGGCTGAAAACAAAATAAGACTTTCATGGTTTTTTGACAGTACAAGAGGGAGACTCTGAAGACAACGAAGTACGTGGAGCTTGTTATTGTGGCAGATAATCGTGAGGTAAGGAACTGCAAAATAAAAACTTATGTGAGCAGGGAAGGGGCAGCTCAGTTCAGTTACCATGGTGCTGCAAATAAGGTGCTTCAGTCAATAATATGATGGTTTTCTGAGGTAAATCATCCTCTTTAATTAGGGCTGAGCAAGGGAAGGAATTATTAAGATAGGACAAGAGTGATACTCAGCTGCTAAATTTCTTGCAGTACTTCAGAAGGAGTTTGACTCTGAAATAACTGTCAGTATGGAAGAAGAGGCAAATATTCATTCCTTCAGCAAGTGAAGTCCTCACTGCCATTCACTGTGCCCTCAGTGGGGCTGTCAGTGCTGCCTTCCTGATGGGTTGCAAAGGGAGCTTCAAAGTACCCAGCACAGGCTGGAAAAATGTTCCAGTGAGCTGAATGGCAAAGATTGGAACCTTGGCTTGAGTTGCTGCCTTTTTTTTGGTCTCATTAAACACTGCTACTTAGAGAATTGTAATCACTCTTTGCAAGATCTGCTAAGAGAAGAACTTTTTCCCAAAACATCAGTCCTGAAAAGACCCCTATGGAGCACTTGGAGATCCTAAAATCTTTTCCTGAGGACCAAAATCCTGTCCCAGACTCTGTGCTTCTTTTGGGGCAGACTGTGGTCCTGTGAATCCAGCAGGAGTCTGCTGGTGGATTTTGGCTGCACCCCAATTCCCAAACATCTCTGATGTGCTGGCTCTTGGGGGGAAACTGTGACATTTGTGCTGCTGGTGCATTGATCCTTTACATTCCAAGTTTCAGAGACAAGGCAAAGATGTGGAAAAAATTAAGCAGAGGCTGATAGAAATTGCGAACTACGTTGACAAGGTAAGAACATGGGGATTGTTTCCCTTTTCCCAACCTTACCACACTTTCTGAAGAATGCTGGAGGAGCTAACCCTGCAGCTTTCCTGGTACTCCAATATCTCAGAGCAAAGCTCCTCTCCAGCCAGGAAAAGCAAATTTAAACCTTTCATTTGCCTTTTGATACATGAAGCCATGAGCTCTGCTCTGCTCTATATGACATGTAAAGATCTGTTCCTGAGAAAAAGCCCAATTTAGCCCTAGGATTTTATTCACCAGGGAAGAGGGTGGGAATAATCACCTACAGCACAGCCTGTAGAAAAAGGAGGATTATTTTTAGGAGAAATTTGGAGAACAAAGTCATTTGCAGCAATGAGGGAAGAAGGCCCAGTTGTAAGGCCAACAAAGGTCTGTGAAAACACAGTTAATAAGATGTGTAATCCAAGGAAGATGGCAGAATTAAAAATAAGGAAGCAGAGTTGATGGCTGAGTGAGAGCAGTAAGAGGGAGACATACACTGGATTTCTTTGGTCTTGAAATAATTCCTTGACAGTAAACAGTAAAGGCTAAGAGTCCTCTAGAGTGGTTTTTGAACAAATTAGAGTTTCTTTGTGTTGGGCTGTATGGCCAGAAAATATTAGTGAAATATTCTGGTAGTGAAATTATAACTGAGAGAGTCTTAATTTATCTGAGAACTTATCAAGTGATACTTCAAGGGCAGTAGCTCAAGGAGAAGCATTCCTGATTAAAAACAAGCTGCTGAAGACACCTCTACCTCATCCATAATTGTCTTGCTGACTTATTGCCAGAGGACAGGTGTTTATATGTTACCTGCTCAAAATTAATTTTGCATATTGTAATATATTTTTTGTTTCGTGCTTAATTTATGCTCAGCAAATGCTGGTGTTATGCAAATGACTGGAATGCACAGAAACAAGACAAAGATCTACTGGGTGTTTTCCTCAGCTTGTCAGGGAAATCTGGACTTGATCAATCCTTGACTCCTTCCTCACATTACTCTCACATTGGAATTGTTGTTGTGGCTCTGCTAATGTTGCTCTGGCTCCCCTTTGGCACCAAAATGGCATTTGCTGGTGTGGGAATAGATAAAATCTCTTGGTTTTATCTGCTCTGTGCAAGACTTGATGACCCTGGCTCATTTTCAGCTATTATTGTGAACCACAACCATAGCACAGCACAGCTCCTGTCCCTCTGGAATTGGGTCTGTGCAATGCAGGGTGGGGCAGCCCTGGGAGAGTCACTGCCATGGCCAGGAGTTCATCCAGAACTGAAGGACGTGGGCAGGGAGATGCAGGGTTGGGTAGGACAGGGAGAAACAGAAAATCCTGCATCTCTTTGAATGCCTTATGGATATTGAGTTGGGTCAGAACTGTTTTCTGGAAATATTTTGTCTGAGTCCTGTCAGGTGTTTTGCCCTGAAGAAGAAATAGTTTTAACCTCTGCAAGAAAGGTTTCAAAAACTATTTGAAACCTTTATTTCTATTTGAAACCTTTATTTCTGAAATATTATCTCTTTCAAAAATGTATTGAAAAATTCTAATCCAGCATGGTCTGGAATGTTTTTGAGACACATCTTTCCTACTTTTCTCTTCTCCTTAGTTCTACAGGCCGCTAAATATCCGAGTGGCCCTGGTGGGAGTGGAAGTGTGGAATGACATGGATAAGTGCTCCATCTCCCAAGACCCTTTCACCAGCCTGCATGAGTTTCTGGACTGGAGAAAGCTCAAGCTCCTGCCTCGGAAAGCCCATGACAATGCACAGCTGATCAGGTAGGCTTGACTGGATTTGATACCCACCAGGATTTGGGGGGTTTGGAAGATTTTGGGGATTTTAGGCTAGCTGTACTGAGTCCTTTCCCAGCTGCTAAGCTGTTGGAAGGAACATCTGTGTTCCTGAGGGTTTGCCTTTCCCCCTGCAAACATCAAACACAAAACCACTCTGCAGGGCCCTTCAGCAGATGCTCCAGGTGAGTTTTCTTTCCCAGCCCTGGTACTGGAAGCCTGTCCTGAGTACAGCTCGTGTTGTACTCAGGTTTTAGGTTGTAATCAGCTGCTGCACACTCAGGGTATGAATTTACAACCCCTTTAAACTGTCCTCAGTCTAAATTATCACTGGAAAAGACAGTCCTGCTCTGACCCTAACATGAAGCCTATTTCTTAATGAAAAGACCTCAGCATGCTTTAAAATACTGTCTAATAGACAATTCATTTGAATTCATGATTTAAACATTCAAGCATAAACATATTTTACTCTGCTGCTTTTTCTTGGAATAAAGTAATTGAGTAAAGATCCCTGCCAACCCCCAACTAGTCTATGGTTCTGTGCAAGTAAAAGCACTCTTAGAAAAAGGCAAGAGAAACACCTCTTTCTTGAATAGGTATTATTTTGATCAATTGACTGTTCTTTATACTGAGCAGATAAACACACCTGATGTCTCAGTAATTAAAAGGAGTTATTTACTTCTTGCATTACCTGAATAAGAATAAATTGAGCCTTTCCAAACTGTCCCTCCTGAGATATTTGATGGCTCTATATGTATAATAACACTTTGGTTGAAATTATTACATTCAAAGCAGTGCATCATCACAAGTAGCACATAAACTTCCCCCTGCATTACAATAACCCTTCTTTGAGTTAGAGACATCATTTTTATGCTTGTACTTCTGTTCCCAACTTCAGTCAGCTGAAACAAAGAAAGGGAAAAGAAGGGTCCTGTTGCAGCAGTAAAAACAGGGGAGGGTGATCCAGTGGGGATGATCCAGTGGGAATGATCCAGTGGGGATGATCCAATGGGGGTGATCCAGTGGGGATGATGCTGTGGGGGTGATCCTGGGGATGATCCAATGGGGGTGATCCAGTGGGGTTGATCCAATGGAGGTGATCCAGTGGATGTTCCAAGAGCTGGGACACTGTGGTTCAGTTCAGCTGAGTCAGCACAGCCCATCTGGACTTTCCATTGCTTTAGACCTGCAAATGTGAGGAGCAGAAGCAGGGTCTTTGTTTGGAATTGGCAGAAATACAGAACTGGGAAGAGCAGGGGGATATCCTGGCACTGACTGGTGACTCTGTGTCTCCTCTCCCACTCCTGCAGCGGGGTGTACTTCCAGGGAACAACCATTGGCATGGCTCCCATCATGAGCATGTGCACAGCAGAGCAGTCTGGAGGGGTTGTCATGGTAAGTGGGGCAAACCCAGCACCCAAACTGTCCCAGCTGGCGTGACACCATATCAGGTTCTGCACTCCTGGGTCCTGAAACACAATGTCAGCCCCAATTGTCCCATTTTCCATCCCTCTGTTGTTTATATCCCCATTCAGATTGCTTGTAAATGATAGTTTCCATAGTGAACAAAACCCCAAAATATTGCATTAAAATATAGCAGGGCCTCTTTGCAAGGAGTTTATGCCTCTAATTGTTATGGAACCAGGTGCTGAGGTGCTGTGAAGGAAGAGAACCGGAAGATGTATTTGTTATACACTTGGGTATACTTGTGTTACAGGCAGCAGCAGTCTATCCTGAATCTTTTATTATATTGATTTTATTCTGTATTTATAGAGTTTCCTGTGTTAGGCCTTATTTTCCATCTTTGCAGCAGTGCTTTTATTGCATGGCCAGACAGCAAGAACAAACAATGGCAGCATTTATTCCGCCTGAGTCTCTCCCAGGGAATTGCTGTTGTTGTCAGATGCAAGACATGGTGAACACACAAGCAAACATCTTGTCCAATTTCTGGAAGGAGTTCTGATGAATTTTCTTTCTGATTTTTTTTTTCATTTCATTTTTACAGTGTTTTGTGCTAAGACAGAGGGAAGAAGCTTTAAAACAGAATGATCAAATCACATAATTTGGGAAAAGTTGTGTCAAAGTTGTAGAAAACACAAAGGTTTCAGGCTCTTGGTAGCTTGAGAAGCTGACTCTGTAACTGCTGTCTGTAACAATTATTCACTGGGTGCCTGGGAGAGAGGTACAGAAGGAAAAGGAGGGAAAAAAGGAAGAAGGAGTCTCCCAGTGCAGCCCCAAATCTTGGTAAAGGCACAGATGAGGCAGACAGCCCCATTTTACCCATTTGACTCCCAGCCCTGCAGTCACTTTGGCTTTATCAGAGATGCCCTTAATGATGACTTCTTTGTCCTTTTAATCTTTAGCATAAGATTTAAAACACTCCACAGTGTAATTTACTGCCAAGTCAGTTCTCTTCACTCTGGAAACTGTCATTTTAAAGAGAAATAATTACAAATAGTTCATTCCAGTAACAAGAAAATAAGAATCAGCATTTCTTTAGAATGTTCTCATAGAGAGGGAACTGATTTATATGTCCAGGAGAAACCCAGGGTCTGTGGATGAATCCTGGGCTTCTGTCATGAAGGGGAGCACGATGTTACCCAGAGACTCATTCAATTTAAGCTTTTGAGGTGCAAATTAACTTGAAACTCACCCCAAAACCTCTAAGTACAGCTGCCCAACCATCCCCTGAGTTAGCAAAGGTTGATTCAGGCAAAGACAAAATATATTTTTATATATTGGTACCTGTACCCTGGCACAGCTGCCCAGGGCAGAGGTGGAGTCCCCATCCCTGGAGGGATTCAAAATCCACATGGATGTGGTGGCACTTGGGGACACAGGGCAGTGATGGCCTTGGCAGTGCTGGGGAATGGTTGGACTCAGTGATCTTAGGGGTCTTGTCCAACCCAAAAGATTCTGTGATTCTGTGAAAGAATGAGTCCCCCTTAGGCTGGGAAGGTGAGGGGCTCAGGTGTCCCAACACTGCACAAATGAACATTTGGCCAGCCTCATAATTCAGCCAATTTCTTACCCATCCCACCCCAGCACTCAGCACCAAAAGCTCCCACATGCTAAAACCTGTTCTGGGAGAAAACACAATGAGAGACTGCGTAAGGAATGACATTTGAATACAAAATCTGGAGTGACTCTTGTCTGATGTGATTTTCCTGGTTCTTTTTGCAGTTAGTCAGCTCTGCTTTATGATCTAAATTCCTCTGTCATGCCTCCCTGGGAACCTGCCTGTCTCTTTTCTATAGGGCTGAGTTCTCTCAGTGGGTGACACCCTGTCTCCCATTAATTTTCAGAGGAACTCAAAGCAGGGAGAGCAGCCATGTGAGTGTGAGCAGCTTTAACAAGACCTTTATCATTTCATTTTCCTGTGAAGTTTCTCTAGTGTCATAGAAAAAAACCAAAGAGAAGTTGACATTAAAGCAAGTCTTTGACGTGATTCAGTCTTCATTCTTCTGTCTGCAAAGGTTGCCCGCTGAATTCATGGATTTAAAAGTAAAATATTTCTGAGAGAAGAGAAAAGTGACTTTTTATCTGGGCAGATAGTGATAGGGCAAGTGAGAATAGTTTTAAACTTACAGAGGAGAGATTTAGATTAGATATTAGGAGGAAATTGTTCCCTGTGAAGATGCTGAGACCCTGGCACAGGGTGCCCAGAGAAGCTGTGAATCCCTGGATCCCTGGAAGTGTCCAAGGCCAGGTTGGATATTGGGGCTTGGAGCCACCTGGGGCAGTGGAAGGTGGGGTGGGACTGGATGATTTTTGAGGTCCTTTTCAAATCAAACCATTCTGTGACTCCATGAACCGAGTGAACATGCACTGGAAGTACCAGGAGCAGGGCATTTGCCTGTTGGAGCTGTAGGTGACAGTATTTAATTATTAGGATTTTATCTAAATCCCAGTGGAATGAAGCAGAATTCAGCTGAAAGCAGCTGCATGTTTTGTGCAACAGCTTATAATATCTTAACAGTAGATGGTTGCTTATTCAGTGGTTGTGAAATGTGTTTGGTAATGACTTTTACTGCTGAAGTTAACTTTGAAAGACCCTGGTGGAATAAATCAAAGTCACATTGCTATTCGTTTCTTTAGTCCTTGTGATACTTAAACAGTCTCAGTATCAAATGGAACATGTCACTGTTTGTTTTGATAATCTTCATTTATGCTGTCTTCAAATAACCTCTTTTGCTGAGGCATCACATTCCTCCTTTGAAAAACCCTCTCTAGAAGCTGATAAAATTGCATTCCAAGTGGATCTGAGCAAGTAATAAGAACCGCATGGGCTGGAATAATTGTTTGCCTATTCAAGTCCCAAATTACATTTCACATCATTTATTGCTCTACTTCTGGAGTGGACTGTGTGAATCCTTGTTTTTAGTTTTAGTTGACAGCTTCAGAATATTCAGAGAAATATAATCACTGCTCTGTAAGTGGAGGAGATATTGGAAAAATAAAGTCTGAGCTCAATTTGCTGTGTGTCTGTGTAGCTCAGTGAGGAGTTTCTGTCTTGACCAGATAGCCTGAATTTCAAGGCATCATCCAGTGAGTCAGTGGTAAATTATATGGAATTATTTAGCTGTTTTCTTAATCTTCAACCCTGCATTTTTTTTCCATTTGACTGAGAGGTTGTGCTCTTTTAATGACATCAGGTTCAATTACACTGAATTCTCTAACTATTCCATCAATTACTGTGTGCACAAAGATAAATCTGTCTGTATCAGACCAGTATCTAGATAAGATATCTCATTATGTGGGTGTTGTGCAGGACAAACTGCACACAAACTGGCTGTTACAAGATTTTTATATAAAGATTTTTAAATTTAGGAAAAATTTTTTTTTAAAAAGCGACATTTTGTAAAAAGGTAGAAATCCTTTTGAGTTGTTCCAATTGCAGAAAGAGCAGTTTGGTGTGTTCAGAATGACTGTATTCTCTTCTTGATTTAGTTTGCTGTTTGAGAAATGATTTACTAAAAATATTAGCCCAGACAGATGGAAGAAGAAAGTCTTAAATCTACCCCAAGTCATGTACTAAGGCCTCCATTAGTACATAGATAATGTTTTAGACAGTTTTACCTTTCACTTCCTTTTAGTCTGGAGTTTGGCTTAGATGATGCTGAAAGAGTTATTTAAAGTGCATATATTCATGCATGCTTCTGGAGCAGGCAGCTGTACACAGTAATTCCATTTACTGACTGATAAATAGTGGATCCTGCATTTATATTACATGTTTATGCCTTCAGGGAAAGCTGTCTTACAAGTGTAGTGGATTTTTTTCCCTCAAGGAAAATGATCAGTGTGGAAAGGTCTCTTACTTGTGGTTAAGCCAAAACATCATTCTGATCAGCAGCCTGTAATCAAATCATGCAGTGAATTTCTCAGGAGTGATTGTCCCAAAAATCAACGTTTAAACATGGATTAATGTTAAAATTTCTCACTTACACTTTCAACATTTAGAGTGTTCATAGGTTAATAAGAGGCTATGGAAGATTTTGGCTTGCTTTGGCCTTTCATTTTAAATAGGAGATTTTTAAAGGTTCTTGGTTTTTCTTACAAGGTTTGTGAAATCTTGGATATTCTGATATTAAAGAAACAGTCTGAAGCAAATTAAATAGACTGAGTGAAATCTCTTGCTGCATTTTTAATTTTATTCCTGACATGAAGGATCTTCTCACTTCTCCCTCACCACACTCATCCTCACCCATAAATTATTGCCCTTTCCAACGCTCCATGTCTGGTGACCTCCCTCTGCCACTGCTGGGACTTGGGAGTTTGGGGAATTTCTTGAACTGCAGAATTTTAAGCCCCGAGAAAGAGATGTTCACATCTTCTCAATGGTTTCAAATGTCTAATGGGGAAACTGGGTGGCCAGAAAGGCTGTCCTGAAATTCCCACTCTGCCCTATACATGGATAAATTTAAAAATGAGTTTATTTAACAACAGAGTAACTTCAGCTGCTAAGCTTATAAAACATTTCAAAGGACAGGCAACAGGACCTTAGAGGGGGATTGTGTGCCTTGACTTGGGTTTGTATGCTGAATTAACTGGTTCTCTTGTGGATTTTTTTTTTTTTTTGAAGGATCACTCAGAAAACCCTCTGGGTGCAGCAGTGACGCTGGCTCATGAGCTGGGGCACAATTTTGGGATGAATCATGACACACTGGAGAGGGGCTGCAACTGCAAAGCATCCACTGATAAAGGGGGCTGCATCATGAACCCCTCCACTGGGTAAGTGCCAGGCTGAGACTGGCAAGCTGCACAAGCTACAGCTACCATGGGACATCTGTGGTTTCATTTTGTGCCTCAGGAACATTGAAAGGTAAAAAAAAAAAAAAAAAGATTTTTCAGCACCTGTCAAATCTTGTTGCAGTTATCATCCTCAAGCTGAGAAAGTTAAATGTTATCAGAGCACAACGTGTACTATTGCACCTTTCTATTTCCAGGTTAACAATGTGAAAGACAAAAATGCTGTAAGCATTTTTGTAAGCATAAACTGGTAATTTCATGTAAGCATAAACTGGTTAATTTTAAAAAACCAATCCACAACCAAACAAACTGTATTGCAAGTGTTAAATCAGAATTTCACCTTCTCTCATCTTGCCAGCTGAGCATCAGTCATAATAGGAAATGAGCCAAGACTGAGATGAGTGGGTAGAAAATTCAGTAATGCAGGAAATGCAGTTTTAGACTCTCTGCAAACTCTTTGTCTCATGCAGAGCAGATTTTTAGTTTTGCACAAACTCTTGTTGTAAGTGTGGAGCACTTTTAGCATGTGAGAAAATTAAATCTGCAAGGTCAGTGGGATTAAGGCTGTTCTGTGTGTGGAGAGAGATCTTCCAAGAAAAGAGATTGGAAATGTGGGAAATAAAAACCAGTGAACTTGTGTGTGTGCAGGGCCAGGAGCTGGACTCCATGATCCTGGTGGGTCCTTCCCAGCCCAGGATATTCCGTGATTCCCTGTCAGGACTGAAGGGTGGCTCTGCTGATGGCAAAGGCACGGTGCCAAGGGACAAGACTGTTTTGTACACACTGAAATTTCAGGCACTCTGGGCAGAGTGAGCTGTCACTGCTTGCAGGGATGTATTTTAAATTCCTGTTGAGACTGAAGGATATGAGGAATGAGTTCTCCATGTTCAGACTAGGACTGAAAGGATTAAACTGAAGTAAGATTTGCCAAAGCTCTCTGATGGTAAGACTGGGCCAGATGCAGGAATTAGACTGCCTGTGACTGGAATCCAGTGAGAACCAGTGAGGCAAATACCTGCCAGCAGTGTGGGTACAGATGGATGTCCTTAGGACAAGAGCATGGTCTGGATGTTCTCTGTGTCCCTTCCAGCTCCAGAGTTCACTCTGTGTGCTTAAAGTTCATATGTTGCTTAAAAACCTCTTCTGGGAATTGTGATCAGCTCTCCCTCTGCCTTTTCCAAGACTGCAAGTTTCTGGGAAGGAAGGGGAGCAGTCTGGGAGAGGCCAGAGAGTGTTGGGCAGTGTTGTTCCCTGCTGGTCATCCCAACAGCAGCCTTGGAATTCCTTCAAAGGCAAAACTGTCACTCTCCATCAGGGCAGAAATCAGGATTGTGGCCAGAGGCCAAGCACAGCAAGTTGAGAGACAAACAAAAGAGAGTTGTGAGAGTGGAGGAGAATGAGAGGCATTTCTACATTCTGGGAAAGAAAAATAACTCAGCTCTTTTGAGACAATAGGTGGTGATTATCCCCATGGAATTGCATCCTGCACAGGTCAGGGCTCTGTGCACACTTGGGGACAGAGGGAAGTGGCAGAGGGCTCTGAGCTGAGCTGTGGTGAGCAGTGGGCAGGCAGGGCTGGGCTCTGAGCTCCTGAAGGCAGAATTCCAGCTTCTGTCAGCTCAGCTGGGTTTCTGGTTCTGCATCCAGCTGCTCCACTTTGGAATAGACACAGGGATGCTCTCATGACAGAAATTTCCGGACACTTCCTGAACTCATCTGATGAGAGGGACATTAAATAGCTCCTTCCTCATTCTTCCTTCACACTGGAGTCCTTTGAGTGTATCTGATCCTGTCCTGGGTGCTGGATGTGCCAGTCCAGACACTGGGCTTGGGTTGGCTCAGGGCAAGGTCAGAGCCAGGCTGTGCCCACTCAGTGTTCCTCAGGATATGAGGAATTGGATATTCCATTCCTCAGGGTATGAAGAATTGGATATTCCATTTCTCAGGGCATGAAGGATTGGATATTCCATTTCTCAGGGTATGAAGGATTGGATATTCCATTCCTCAGGGTATGAAGAATTGGATATTCCATTTCTCAGGGCATGAAGGATTGGATATTCCATTCCTCAGGGCATGAAGGATTGGATATTCCATTCCTCAGGGTATGAAGAATTGGATATTCCATTCCTCAGGACATAAGGAATTGGATATCCCATTCCTCAGGACATGAGGAATTGGATATTCCATTCCTCAGGGTATGAAGAAGTGGCTATTCCATTCCTCAGGACATGAGGAATTGGATATTCCATTCCTCAGGACACGAGGAATTGGATATCCCATTCCTCATCCCTTGGGGACAGCTCCCAGCAGCTCAGCTCCCCCACTGGGGTTTCTGGAGGTGGAAGGCTCTGCCCACCCCCAGCACCCCAAAGGTTTGGGCAGGGGGAATCCAGCTCCACCTTGCAATGCCCTCCCTGGATTTTCACCAAACTCTGCATTCAGCTGGTGCCTGAGGAAGAGCTGTGGGCTCCAGAGCCCTGGGCAGGCTGATGGTTTGCACTGATCATTGGTTTGGAAATGGAAGCTTTAACTTTGGGTTTATAGCCTTAGGCTTTATCTTGACACTGTGCTGTCAATCTGTGATAAATATTCCTGGAGAACACTTCGTGCCTTGAGCCAAGCTGCATCTCACCAATTTCAAATTAACACCTTGAATATTTAATTAGCCAATGTGTCTCACCAATAGCAATATCCCCTCGAGTGCCATTATTGAAGGAACACTGAAAAGTTTTCTTCTCTGGAAGTGCTTGTCTGTTAAGGGAAGGCCAAATGAATGTTCCTTGTCTCAAATGAACTCTGGAAATAGCCAAAAAATCAAAACTAAGAGCATCCCACGTCTATTTAGAGAGACAGCCTGCTCTCAGTGTACTCACTACACTGACTCTGTGCTTTTCTAATTGGCTTGAGGTAGATTTAATGAGTGGAATAAAAAAAATCTAGCTGAAGTTAGTGTAAAAAGCATGGAGAAGTCTTTATCTGATGTGTACAAAAAATGGGAAATATCTAAGTTATACCAGGAAGGCCCCTGTGCATTTAACTTCAGAGTCATTGGTGTGGTCATGCACAAAAGGGAATGTTTTAAGGCTGTTGACTTAAAAGAGATTTCAATCAATTATTGTAATTTCTTTGAGTTCTTCTGTTTCAGTCTTTGAAGAGGTTAGAAATTATGTCTTGGTGGAAAAAAACCTCCAGGGATCAGGGTGGAATTTAAACTCTGTTGGATCTATCCTTTAATCAGCTTCTTGTAGTTATTATTCTTAAAAGATACCAGCAAGATGAGCAGCAGTTGTGTGTGAGCTACAAATGTCCAAAGACCTACTACTTTAGCAAAACTTATTTTTTATAACATGAAATGAATCACAAAACTCCACAAATTTGTGTCAATACAGGGCTTTGAGAGATTCAAATATCTGCTATGAAAATCACAGAAATCCTTCTGCAGAAATAGGGGTGGTTCCTATAAAAATGCTATCAATAAGGAATATTTAGTACTAAAATTAGTATTTAGTACTATGGAATATTAATACTTAAATATATTTAATATAGATACTAATCATATCAGTAAGGAATATTTAATACACGTTGTCCTCTTCTTTATGCATCTGTTGTAATGATATTCCTCTAGTTTTTTTGTGTTGTGTTGTACATGGATTATTCCAAGTGAAAAAGAAGAAATATTAGAAAGATTTGTGAATCTTGTTACTGAGATCTCATTATCTGGAAACTAAGGGGCTGGGCTGAGCCAGTGAGGCCACTTCAGTATTCCACTTGTTTTCCAAATATCTCCCTAAAGTGTCCCCTCTTAGGAGTGAAAATATTCCTCCTTCCAGGTAGATAAATACCAAAGAGTTCTGGTGCAGCCCAAGGCATCGGGCTGGATTTATATCCTTGCAAATGTGAGCAGAATTTAGCCCTGCAGATCAAAATGCTGCCAATTAGCAGCACTTGTTTAATTTAATAATTTTGGAAATGTACTTTTTTACATGTCCTTCTTCATCAAAATTGAGCACAGGGGCCTCCATGGGGTTTGAAGCCAGGTGAGCTCCCACTAAGAAGTTGAAATATTGAGTTCAGATATGTTTGAGATTTTTTTGCCAGCCTTAAGGGAAGCAAAATTTTGATACTTAGTGTTCTCCCCTCCTTTAAACTCAAGGGTTGAATTTTCCCTCACCCATTCTCCTGTGCCCTGAGTGCTGTGCTCTTTTAGCTTCCATGCAGGGTGATCCACACAGGGAGCTTGTCTGCAGGGAAGTGAACAGGCTGGAAGTTTGTTCTTCCTTCCCTCTCACAGGGAGTGCTCCTTGAAGCTTTTCCATTTCCTCTTCCTAGGTGAGGTTAATGAATCCTCCCAGGATGGGCAGTTTCACCAAGCCCATTCACATGCTGATCCTACAGCTGATTTTTCCTTTTGCATGCCCACACCTGCAATAACAAAATCCTTTTTCACTGGCCCCTGGTGGAAGTGTTTTCTCTCCCCAGGTTCATTTCTTGTTGCTGGATCATCCCAGCCAGGGCTAATGGAAATAGCTCCATTTGCTCCATCTCTCTTTGTCTTCCACAGGCTGGTGGAAAACGGGGAGAGGGTTGCTTTGTGGTGTTCCCCTCCAATCCCCTTTGCACCTGGATATGGGAATGGTGGAGATTTATCTCAGATCTGTCCTACTGCCCTATACCCCATTGCTTTCTCTAGACACTCATGATGGGATGGAACACCTCACATTGGGCTGGAAGGTTCTCCTCAAAGCCCATGATGGAGAAAAGATGAAATAAATGCAAAACAATTTCAAATACTCAGGAAAATATAAATGCTGTATAGGCTGTTGTTTCAGGACATGTAAGGAGAGATAGATATTCAAGAAGTGGAAAATCTGAAGTGTGAGAGAGCATGGCTACTGATATTTGCTTAACAAACTTCTGAATGAAAGAATATCTCTTGGGAAACTGTTTTAATCTGGGCCCCTAGTAGACCTGGCTTTCTTTTTTTCCAAGAGTTCCAAGGCATATTCTGATTTAAATCCCTTGATGACACACAGGAAGGAGGAAGCAGCTTCTTTAGGATATCTCCCCACACAACAACTCCCCTTTGTCCTGCTCCTTCTGTGTGATGCTCCTTTTGAAAAGTCAAGAATGAATTGAACCCCTCTGCCTGCCTTTCCCCCACCCTGTTCTTATCTTGGATCTTGTGTTCCCATTTCCAATTTTCACAGCTAGAATTTAAAGTCACTCTGTGTTTCTCTCTCACTCAGATTTTAAATTGAATTTACCCAGATAAATAGGTCTGCAAGTGTTACAGGGAAGTGGAGCTTGGGCTGTGACACTGCTGGTGGAAATTCCTGTTTTGTGTAGTGATGAACATGAATGAAAAGAAAGGAGCAATGAGAGCAATTTAACCTCTCAGCTATAGATTATTATTTTAGAGGATTTCTATGGAATGATGCCTCACAGGAAAAAAAAGAACAGCTACTTTTGAGTAATTGCCTTTCAGTACACAATTTCACTTTAATTATTGAGCTTTTGGAGGCAGGGTCTGGGGGAGGAGACCAATTAGGAACACAGAGCACAGAGTAGAAATCATACATAGAAAAATACGGGTTCATTTATGGTTGTAATTTGGAGAAGACATCTTTCTAACCAGTCCCAAAAAATCCCTGCTGTTACCAGTAAATTTTAAAGTCAAATTAAAACCTTTATGCTAGAATTAAAGCAGGGAGACAATGGGAAGCTGCCTATTTGTGAATGAGAGTGAGAGCAAAGGTGATCTGTTAAGACTCAGCTAAGTGACAGTCCCAAATTAAACTAATGACTGGAAATAAGCACTGCTGAGGAGAAATGGGGGAAAATTAACCATGGGAAGGACCATCAGGTGGGCTTCTTCCAGGTACTACTGAAAAAGAGCCTCAGTACTTACTGGGTTTTAATTCCCTCCAGGAGCAATTAGATATTCTGCACTGAACACTGAGTACATCAGTAGTAATTAAGGTGAGATAAAATATTTAAGTGGAAACAGAGTGGTTTTTTCCTGAGCAGTAGCACCAGATGTGTGTGAGGAGCTCAAAGTGACACCAGGAGCTGCACAGGAGATGCAGCCAATGTGAACATTCCTGTTTGCCTCCCTGGGGGTGAGCTGGTCCATGGACCTGCTGGAGGAGTGGTCCAGGCATCCCTGGATGAGCTTAGGAAACATTTGCTATTCAGAGGCCAATTCCTGTGCTGTGGCATCTGGGAGAAGTTATCCTTGAAAGGCAGCTCTGCTGCAAGTGAGGAAGAGTTCATTTGATGGTTTGCTTTCATGTGTTAGATCCAGTGACCAAGGAGGGGTGCATCACACTTTATTTTGTGCCTTTTTAGAAATAAACACCCATTTCTGCTGGCAAGGAAAAGCTGGTTTTATTGGCTCTCCTCTATTGACAGCCTCTCTGGTAGCAAATATATTATCAGAGACACCTAAAATAGCTATTTATTTATTTTCTCTTCCTGCCCTCATTCCCGTTTTGTGTTTGTTCCATACTCTGGAAGGTCTTGCTGATTTTCCTGGTTTGATTCAATCTCTGCAGTGCTCAGATTTTGAAGATTTCTCTGGAGCTTGTGCTCAGTGCAAGGGCAGGGTTGGCAGAAGCTTTGGCATTCACGTGCAGCTGTTACTGCAGGAGTCCAGCATCAGAACACTCCCTCTTCCCCAAATTTCTGGGGTCCAAGGATGCATCTGGATTGCCACAATCTGGATTAGTGGATATTCCTTAATTGTTAGGTCACAGGTGTGTGAGTTGTGTCTGTGTACAGGGTGTCTGCCCAAAACCAGCTGGTATTTCTGGTGGGAATATGGGTTTGGGCAGAGAAATTGGCCCAACCTGGTTTGCTCCTGTGCTGCAGTTTTGCTTCCACCTCTGGTGAACTGGAGCAGCATTTTTGGGAGCTATGTGAAAATCCAGGTGATGGTGATGCCTTAAGTTTTAGCTTTCATATTTTCCAGATTCTCTACTGCATTAGTGTGTAACTCTGAACTCCATATAAAGTGTTAGCAAGTTCTCAGTTTAGTCAGACAAAACAATCCTTTTCCAGCCCCAGAACCAAGGACACCACTGCAGCTTCAATACAAACAACAGAGAATTGAGGGGAGAATCTGGGAGGATGGGACTGCAGAACCTGGAGCTGGGATTGAACAATGAGCCCCAATGTGGGAATGGACCAAAACTTATAGAAGTGTGAAAACTTGTGACCAAGGGTCCATCCTGGGTGTAGCCATGGCCAGGCTCTTGCATTGCCCAAGGTGAATCCTTTGAAGGGGTTTTAATAAATCTCTGCTTTATTCCTTTAACTCTGCCCAGCCTCTGTTCCAGGCAGCCTCTTTGGGCATCACTGGGAGCCACCCAAAAGAAAAGCAAGGTTTGTGGAGGCAGGAGGATGTGCATTAGTGAGGATTCCTCAGGGATCCCTCAGGCTGTCCAGGGGTGCAGTTCCCTGATGGAATTGGGGTAGATGAGCAGGACTGGGTCAGGCTGAGAGGATTCAGCAGCTCCTTCATTCCTTCCCCTGGTGCACCCCATCATTAAAGTGTTCCACAGCTGCTGTCCTTTGATGGTGCTGAAGGTCTGTGCTTCCCTGTGGATCCCTCATTACCATTAATGATGTTTAGGGCTGCACATCAAAAGCAGGCCAGTGGCAGCAAGGCTGATTTTACACTGCACAAGTGAATATTTGCATCTTAGAGAGTGTCTTAAGAGCTGCTGGGCTCAGTGGGTTTGGGTCTTAAAGGGTTTTCTGAGGAGTCTTATGTTGTCATCTGCTTTTGTTTGATTTTTGAGCTGTTGCAGAAAAAAATATTTATTTAAGTACTTTATAAACATGTAGTTAAGTAAATAAAACATAGTGAAAATCTCTCAAAGACAAGTTGGGAAAGTACTAATCACTTGTGCCATTTGTTGCATTAAGTATTAGTTTCAATCACTTTTCTCCTTTTTGAGAAATGTTCTCAAGGAAGCAGAATATAAGGTCACTCTCATTTTGATCATTCAAAGGCTGAACTGGAGTCTCCACATGTGAAAATAAACACCCTCCAGAGGTTTCCAGCACAGTGCTCCAGAACACAGCCAGGTATGCCATGAAAACGGCATCAATTGAAGGGAAAAACGCTTTTTCCAGCACCCCTCCAGATTAAAAAAAAAGAAAAAGCTTAAAAAAAGACAAGAGGTCAGGATGAAATGGGAAAGAAATCAGAAATAGAGTGTGGGAAAGGACACTTTAGCTTACTGAGTGGTTCTCTTTTTTTTTTTTTCTTGTAGATGTCTTGCAGCATCTTGTAGCTGCAGAGTTGTTAAATGTTAGATAATCAAACCAGCAGTAGTTAGCACAGAATCTCCTGACCCCTCTCAGTCACTTTTCAGCTGTTCAGACCTCACTTGGCATTTCTCAGTCTGGCAGCTTAGAGCCATTAAACTCTGGAGTCAGCAGAACGATCTGGAATTACCTCTGTTACAATTTGAGGAAAATGAAATTATCTTTCAGATGTAAACAGTTTCTAATTAAACTCTGAAGCTGTTTATGTTTCCAAACCAGTCTGAGCTGAGCTCGGCACAAAGACAGACTTCCTTGTTGTCTTTTTCTTTTTTTAATAAAGTTGATATACTGATGTCATAAATTACTTGTGACAGAGCTAGGTCTGTTGTGCCAGCAGTGCAACTGCTTTTTTTTTTAAAAAAAAAAGTACTTAAGCAACATATCCCTCTGCCCCAGTAATTTAGCACATTGCATTCTGGTCCTTCCTTTAGTAGGAAACAGCCACGAGATTACAGAATAGATTTATGTCAGTCTTTCCCTTCCCTCCAAGTAGCCTCATGTCTGAAGTGCATTTGGCCTTCCTTTTTTGTTAATAATTTCCATGCCTGGCAGATATATTTAATTTTTGTGATAAATAAGATCTGCGTTGAAGAATTCATAGTGTTGCTTGAAATCCATTTAATTTTTCCCAGTCCTTTGCAGGAGTGGGTCACTGTTAACAATTAGCACACAGAACTATGGGGCAAAAAAAACCCCAAAAAGGATAATTGCTTTTTATTTAGTTTAGTCTTTCCCATTTCAGTAGATGTGCTGTTAGAAGGGAAAATATTTGGCTTTGCTGGTGTATTCTCAAGGAGAACTGGCACAGATTGACAGCTTGACTTTGCTGTAAGTGAAGCTGACAAGGAGAGAGGTGACTTCTCAAATGAAAACACATTTTACCCCTGGTGTGATTATTTATAGCAGATACTTAAGGACAAGCAGGGGTTTCTGCCATGAGATGTATCCACTTTTCCTGGCCTGGATGCTGGGATGAGAGAGCTCAGCTGCCTTTTGTCTTGTTGCTGTAATATCCATAGGAAATATAGCTGTGAGAGGGACATTTTTCTCCTGCAGTGCTGCTATTGCCATGACCCATGGGAACAAATCATATGAGGACATTTCCCTTTATCTTGGCTTTCTGTTTCATCAAAAATAAAATTAAAAAAAAAAAAAAAGAAAACAAACCCCGAACTTTCCAACCTGCAGGGATAAATCTGCAGCACACTGCATGGAGAATTAAGCACCCAGTGTCCAGTTTTAATTGGTGATAATGAATTCCAAATTCCTGGCTTAAAAATGGAAACATACCTTAAAGGGCAAATCCTTAAGGTCACATGAAAGCTCCTTTTTGAACATGTGTTGTGTGCCCAGGAGCACTTGAAGGAATGGATGTGGACTTGCAGGGCTGAATTCCTGCAATTAACTGGTGCCCACACTGCATTTGCCACAGTTGTCATGGGAATCACAGAGCCGTTTGTGCCTGGCATAGATGTGCAAAATGTTGAAAATTTTACCCTGACAATTCCTTCCTGCAAAGTCCTTCTTGATCTTTTCTAATGTCAAAGCCTGTCCCAAAGTGCTGGGCACGTTTTACTGGGGGCTTTTGGTGGCAGCAATGCAGGGAGGCTCCACTTCAGCCTTTGCAAATGAATGATGCAGCCCCAGTGATGGATTAAGATAAGAAATCACCCATTTTAGAGTAAAGGCAGTGAAAATGAAGAGTTGAAATAATTTTAGTGTCCTGGAGAGCCTTTCTGTCTGCCCCTTGTAGCATGGAAATTGTGTCATCTCCACCCCTGACACTCTCCTGGCAGCCAACCACCACCAGGTGAGAAATCCAGAGTTAGGAGGAAAACTCCCATGGATTTCAATAAGGCCAGGATTTCATCAGGATCCATATGAGTGGTATTTTTAGACTTATTAAAAGCCTTTCATTCCTGTGAGTGAAAGTTTTAATTCGCTCATTAAGGATCCCTAAGTCTTAGATCATGGCTGGATTCATCCTGTCCTCATGGCTTGAAATAATGAAATAAATACAATGTGGCTGCTAGTTTTATTTTGCTCCAGCTCTGTGAAAAAGAAAGGGGAAGGTGGAAAAAGTGATTCCTTGTTATATTTAGGATTTTTTAAAGAATTTCATTTCCACTCATCTGAGGTAGTTTAGGTGACATGGGATAAAGAGCTTTTTTCTCATAACGGGAGAATGAAAAGTGGGAATGCTGGGGAAATTCAGACTGACTTCTGGCATTGTTTTTCCTCACTTATCTTTCCTTTGGATCTTCCCAAAGAGCAAAAACTTGAGCCATGCTGCCTGCAAGTCAGATCCTCCTGTCTTGGAGTCCTGATTTATTAAGAGCCCAGGTAGTACAGATGTTAAGTGAAATCAATACAAGCCTGTCCCCCAGGTATTTATTATTCCCAGCTTTTTGCAGGGCTCAGATTCTTTTCTCCAGCACCCACATCTCACCAAGTGACATTTCCATGCACTTCATTTTCTGCTCCTGCTCTTCCCAGTGGAGCAGCTTCTCCCCGTGCTCCATCCAGATCCTTGGGGTTTGTCTGTGCCAGGAGCTGGACTCGAGGATTCTTGTGGGTCCCTTCCAATTCAGGATTTTCTATGAAATCCTTTCTCCCTAGCCTGGCTTTCTCCTGGCTGGGTTTAGCCCTCTTTGGGGTCCACTTCCCTTAACTTGGTGTCATTTGATCTGCTCTGTCCAGGCTCATCCTCACCCAAATCCATCTCCTGAGCCTAAGTGCCCTTTTTATGACAGGTCTTTCAGTGAATCTGATTCCCAAAGTCAGATTTTTTTTTTTTTTTTAATCCATCCCTGTCTGCTCCTCTCCTGGCCCATTTAAAAAAAATCAATTCCAAGGTTTTTCAAGGGAGATAATTAGAATGTTACTGCCTGGAACAAAAGCAGATTGTAAAATCATGTTGGGATCTAACCAAAGCACCTTTTCCCTAATCAGAAATCAGCAGGAAGCTGATCTTCAGCAATGGTTTGGACCATTTGTCTTTATTTGCTCGTCACATGCTGAGGATGTTGTGTTTTGTGTGAGAAATTTGAACTCAGGGCACTCCGGTTGTGCTTCTTTTCCAGATTTTCTTTCACTGCCGGGAGCTGCTGGCAGGCACAGGGTGTCTGCATCCCTCTTTTTCTTAGTCTGGGACCAGACCTGACCCAGCCTTTTCATCCCTCCCTCTGCTCTGTCTTTGCTTTTTGACTTTTCCTGTAGTCAGCATTGGATTAGCATCAAATTCTGAGCAGTAGATTGTGAAACCTGAACTCTCAGCAATCCAGCAAATTTTTATTAATGAGGTAGTGGTCTAAAAGGAAACAGAGCAAAAGATGAGCCAGAGGCAAATTCAAACTGATTATAACTCCTTTCCTTGGCTGTCTGGTTTCCAGCAGGAAGAACAGTTGTCTGAGTTCAATTCCCATGGAGCTTTTGCAATGCAGATAACTCCAGCACAGAGTCAGGATCCTGTCAGGGGTGATAAATTGGTTTAGTATTGCTTCACCCCCAGAACACAAAGGGAAGTCACAACAGGCCTCTCCTCCAAGAAAAAAACTTCTCTGGCCATCTATTTGTCAAAGGGAAAGTAACTGCTAATAATGTTTTATTTGGCAGTTTTGTGACTGCCACAACAGTCTATACTGTGTAAAGCCATTAAGTGTTGTTCCCTTGCAGAATGGATTCTTGGGAACCATCCAGGCATTTGTTCCGTGGCTGCTTTCTGCCCTGAGGTCCCACATCCAGCGTTATAAATCTGCCTTTTTGAATATTCCAGGTAGTTAAAATGTCACCTTCCGTGTAATGGGACAGGTCAAGCCTCAGCTGGGGCCCTGTCAATCCAATCTGGGCACCTGAAGGGAGATTGCTGGAATTCATTCTGGGAATCTGCACTGTCCCCAGGGAAAAATTAAAACAAACTTAAGGCATTTGTGTGCAAAGCTTAAACGTTGACTTGGAAAGGCTTTCCTTCCAATAAGCCTGGAAATTCCAGTGTAGCACAACAAGCCATCCAAGCAGACATCAATTAAATTAGCCACCAGTGTGATATATTCCCAGTTATTTACTGGAAGAGTTAGAAGCCACCATGGAGTGTATGTGACAAAAGCTGTAGGAGAAATCTGGGCTTGTTTTGAAGTCACTGACCATGAGCTCAGACAGAAGAGCTTTGATGTCATCTCTAACTACATGGCCCAATTCTGTGCTCTACTTTATCAATGCTCTGGGGATTAAAACTCTAAAAGAGGAGCAAGGGAGTGAAAAACAGGCTAGAAAAATAAGTATGGGTTGTCAGACATCCTCTACCTTTTGAAGCAAACTTCCCATTTAAATACTTTATCTGTAGATAAAACCACTTTACATTTTTAGCTAAATCCTTCCAAACCACCTGAAAAAGTTGTGTCCCATCAGCCCTTGGACTGATAATTTGGGCAAAGCTCTGTCCTGTTCTGCTTCCAAGACCCCAAAGGCTCCTCCAGCTTCTCCTCTCCTCCTAATTTTCCAAATTTGCTGTTTGTAGAAGCTTTAGGTGTAAAACAATCTGCAGGTAGCTTTAAGCTCCTCCTTTATTGTGCTGGTGGGGTCAAAAAACTGCATTTGTGCCTTTTTCCCTCAAAAGTACTTAGAAATTAAGACATTGTTTAAATAATGGATTAAAAAGTCCTCTCATATTATGGCACTTGTCTAATTAATAGATTAAAAAGTCCTTCCACTTTATGGCACTTGTCTAATTTTAAACAATTGCTACTAAAATGTGAGGTGTAGGAAATAACATGTAGTGACAGAACTTGATACATGAAGGGATCTGTAGTATTTGAACACCTATTTCAATATCAAAGAAAACTGGATTTTATCTCCTGCTTGACACCTAATTCTGTGAAGTTCTTTATGCTTACTAATTCATTAACATACTTGCTGTATAGAAGAGCTGGAGTGTCAAAAAATGTCATCTCATAGCAAATTCACTTTTATTCTGGTAGGCTCATCTCTCTCAGGAGCCCATGAAAAGTTGTTTTCAAAAGCTGGAGAGCAGTAATAATGTCGAGAAGGTTAAAACCAAGGGAGATGCTTTTGAGTGCAAAAGAATTACGTCAATTAGATCAGGAGTTAGAGGAGGCTGGAAAATTGCCACAGTTCCTTGAAATCAACACCTCCCTGGGTCTAGAAATATCCATGCTGCTTGAGTTTCTGCCTTCTAGAGGTTTATTCTTGGGTTACTCCCTCTAGTGCTGCCATTTTTTTCCATGGAAAAATTATTTATACCTGTATTAACAAAACCAACCCTATCCCTATTCTTTAATTTAATCCTCCCCCCCCTTATCTTTATGTTTTTGTGTGAAACTGGGATATGCAACAGAAAGCTCACTTATTTCTGTGTCAGGCATTCTCTAGAGTCTGAACAAGGGGGAGCTCAAACTCACATCTCCATACTCCAGGAAAAGGGTCTGCATTGCTCATCCCCTCCAGCTGTGAGCCAAAAATCAGGAATTTTGGAGATTAAGGAGAGTAAATATTCATATTTTTGAATCTCAAAGTGTCCTTGGGTTGAGACAGACACAAAGTCACTGTGGTGGTCAGTTCAGACAAGGTGTTGTCATGGAAAGTGTTGGAAATTCAGGTGTTGGACTAGGGAGACTTCTGACTCAGCACCCCTCTTGTCTTTGAGCACCTTCATGCTCCTAAAAAGCACAGCTGATGCCAGAGCTTTTTCCAGATATGGCCCCTCAGGTCTGGGTTTTCAGGAATTCTGGGCAAAATTCAGTCCCAGTTTTCTGTGCCTTTGGAAATTAGCTAGCCAGCAGTTGTTTCCATAAGCATGCTCCAGAAAAAAAAAAAAATTAAAAAGTCCCTTTTAAAATTAATATAATCTCCAATTATCATATTACTTCAGGGAGGGAAGTCTGGTGGTACTTAACTGAGCTCTTTGGGGCTCTTGTGCATTTTAATTGAGTGAATAATTGTAAAACACTTCAGGGTCTTTTGGTAAAAGGCTCTGTATAAACATTGCCATAATGCTGAATAATCAGGTTTTGATGTGGACTGGAAGAAATGAACCCTATAAATAGATGTGTATATACATATGTGTGTGTGTACAGCAACATTTGGGACAGAACAACACAATTCCTTCAGAAAAATCCTGCAGCTCATGAATAAGAAGTAAAAAGTGAGATTGGATAATCATAATAATCAAAATGTTTCCAAGATATGGTGGGCCTGTAGTTTATCCTCCTGGGCAATGGATAGAGAACTCCCAGAATCATTGTGTTAGCCCTTCAGTGATGCTTGTTGGGACACAAACCTGTGGCGTTTTATGGTGGAGGAGCTCAGGGGAGGTGGACCTGAGTTCTGAGATGTGGACAGACAGGAATTGGAGGAACCAAAGGAGTTCCAGCTTTCCTGAGGAGGTGCTGCAGTGCTGCTGCAGGGGTTTGGCTCTCCTGCAGTGCCTCTCCAGGCATATTCCAGATGCAGCAGTGGGGAGGACAGCAATGGGAACATGCCAGCAGCCTGAGCAGTGGCACTAGAGCTGGGTGTGCAGCTGCTCTGCTGTGACCCTGCATGCCCCAGCAGCCCCTGAACCTTTGCTCAATGCTCTGGCTCTCTCATCTCCTCTGCCTGGCATTTTCTGGGGCACTGGCTCAGTTCCTGTGCTTGTACTCTCCTGTCATCCAGCCCCCGAGGAAGGGGAATTCCTCTGAAATGGAGATGACGGAGATGAGCTTCTATATTTCGTTCAAAAAAAAAAAAAAAGAGAGAAAAGAAAAGAAGCCTGTGCTGGGCAGCAAGGTTCTGGTACAAAGAATCCTCTCTTGTTAAATGGGACTTGACAGAGTGCTGATGCCACTTCACTTAGTTAATGGAAAGAGCCATCTAATACAGCCTAAATGCAGAACTGCCTAAAGGAACCTGGCATTTGGAGTGCTGGAGTGCTTGAAATATAAATGCATGGGACAAGCCCAGGCTCTGTTTCCCAAGGAATCGATTACCAGGGATCCTCTGATGACTGTGAAGGTCTTATTTGCAGGAGCAGGCAAAGCTATTTTTGTTGGAAACTGGGATATTTGTTGCTGGGGATTAAACACATCTTTTAAGCACCAAGGAGACACCAAGGAATGCTGTGGATTCAAGAGGGGCAGAAAGGCTGAAATATTTTTCCTTGCTGTAAAGCCTGAGGAGACTGATGGCAGTGCTGGGAACAATTTGAGTTCTGTAGAGTTGTACTCACAGCCAGAGCAGTTTGACAAAATGATCCATTGTGTATTAAATCTACAGATTCAGACAGTGTAAAAAATGTATGGGACACAGCGTTTTAGAATAAGAGTTAGGCTGGACTAAAGTTTCCTTTCTCTTTCCAACTGTAAAAAAGAAATAAGGATCTGTAGCAGAAAATGTCTGGAGTGAAGATGAATGGAGTTTAAAGACTGCTGATGGATTTTTTACCTCTGGAATGTTCTCTCATGACGTTTATGAGCTGGTTTTCCAACAGGATAAGTGTCTGAGCTACCACAGGAAGCACAAACATCCCTGTTTAGGTATCACTGAAATCTTGGAGACAGGTCAAGGACTGACTTTACTGTGGAGATCCCATTCCCTTCTCCCACCCTTTGGCAGCTCCTTCCAGGTGAAATCAGAAGCTCTTTACAGGGTAGTGGGAGGAAGCTCCTGCATTTGTTCACAGGATGAATTCCTGTCACATCACCATTCCTTTGTCATTTTTCACAAGCTCCAGATCCACTCAAACATTGGTTTGGGCACCCCTGACATCTGATATCTGTGACTTCCCATCTGCCAGGGATTTCACTCCTCTGATGAAACAGCTTTAAAATTGCAAAGACAGACAAAGTACAGCCTGAAATCACAACAATCAAGTGCTGTGGCTGTTACATGGAACTTTATTGGTCAAAAAAATGAAGGCTGGTTGTGTATCAGAATATCACATTAAAGATCAATCAAGTTTTCAATGAAATACCAATTGGCACCAATCAATGTAGGATCTTCTCTTGCACGGTGTGGTTACCCTGAAGTTTCTCTGTTTCCACCAGCTGGGTTTATTTCTGGGTTTTTATTGCTTTATTTGGGGATTAGTTGGTAAAGAAGAAGCATTTCAGGAAATGTCATCATGTGCCATGTGCTGTACTGATGTCAGCTGAGGAAATCAGCATCAGGAGCAGGAAAAGCCAGAAGATGAATGGATCTCTGAGTTCAAAATAGGAAACAGCTTGAAGTTCCTTTTGGGGGGGAAACATAAAGCTCATTCATCAGCAATGACACAGGTTCACCTCTGGCACAGAGAGAGAACTCTGCCCTGCTGCTGATGGACAGACACACCTCACATCCATGCAAATGGTCCTGGGAATGCAGGGATGCCAAGGAACAGCCCGAAAACATTGACAGTTTTGACTGGTGGGCTGCTCTCATGATCTGTGTGTGGCTGAGAGTGTCACATGGAAATCTGCATTGACTGTGCTCCTGAATGGATTTCGTGTCCTGTGAGCTGTGTGTCCCCTTGTCTCACCCCAGTGGATATCAAAGTAAACCTGTGCCACTGAAGAGCAGGATCTTGCCTGGATGGTGCAGTATTATTTATTCACACTTTGATATGAGGGCTGTGTGTGATGAAGCCCTCATCATGATTTATCAGTCAGATGTATCTGGGTTTTTTCCTGCTGTTTGGTAGGAATGTGCACCCATTGTTCACAGTCACGTACACAGAATTTTGTGATGTTTCTTCCCAGTCACACTGAGGGTAGGACAGAAGTTTGTAGTGTCCTGTTAAGAACATCTCCAGTTGCTTAATATAAAATGGTCAGTAGTTTTCAAAGAGCCTTTATTTTCTGTTCCATTACTCTGAGCACCTTCCCTGTCCTCCCTTGGGGCCCAGCTAACAGCCTGGCTCCTACCTCCTGCTATTCTGAAATTTCTTTATTTATCTTAGACTCTGTCATTTTGCTGAAACATTGATATTTTCCAGCAATCAGCTTATTACATGGAGATGCCTATTAGCTTTCTGAAGTCATATGTCAGTGAAACTCAAAACTGTTTACTTTAACTTGACAAGCCCTATAGTGATATTGGAAAATTATTTTCTTCTTCAGACTCATGTTTATGTTCTTTTCCAATGAGCTGGCTGTTTTATTGCAAAAGAAACTGTAAAAGAGGTAATTTTAACTAGGCACAAAATATATTCTGTTCTGTAATGTATCCATAACCTTCTAGAAGATCCTAATTAACTTCCTTATGTCAGCATAGGAAGCTCTATTGCATTTGTAGTTGCCAAACATTTCTTTCTTTTTAATAGAAATTATCCTTTCTAAGACCTACGGGCATCATCATTCCCAAAACAAGCTTTTCATTTGAGGATATCAGAAACACCAGGAGATTAATGGAAGTCTGAAGTTCAGCAGTGCAGAATTTCTGTCTGTTATCTTGCTTGTCTGCAAGGATAACAATCCTAATAACACGTGGGTGACACAAAGCACTCAGTGAGTAAAGTGAAAGTGCCAGGCTGGCTCCTGAGCTGCTGAAATGTTGAGTTACTGCTGGACCAGGCAGTGACAAAGGCATAGAGTCAGGGGAGAAGCTGTTCTACGATGTGTTTGGGGCACAGGTTCAATGTAATTCAGTGTGGACGTGAGGTATTTGGGAACATTGTTCCCTGTGAAGGTGGAGAGAGCCTGGCACAGCCACAGGAAGGGTCCGTGGCCAAGCTGACAGGGCTTGGAGCACCCTGGGATAGTGGAAGGTGCCCCTGGAGCTGGGATGAAATGCTCTCCAAGTCCTTTTCCAACCCAAACCATTCCATGGCTCTGGTTCAGGACATCTCAGCACAGTCTCAGCAGCCCTTGGGACACAGAGCTGTCCTCCCCTGTGTCACTTGGTGTCACTTGCTGTCTCCTCTGCGAGGCAAACTGCAGACATCCATCAGCAGAAATGGAATTAAGTTCTGCCAGAGAAAAACACCAATTATCTGCTGATATTTGTACTGCACAGGATGGTTTTGTTTGCACTGTCTGGGTGTTTTGCAAAAGCAGTGGGAGCTGTTATGTGTCTGCACAGCAGGGCCCAATCCTGTACTCTGCAGTGGGAATTCCAAACAGGAATATTTCCAGCACAGTGCCCTTACAGTCCTGCCGATTTAAAATAAGAATTGTCTTTGCTTTAATCGTGCAGTTCCCAAGCTCAGCTTTGATGAATTTCAGAAGCAGGTTCTTATCAATTAACAGGGGTTCTTTTTCTTTTATTCTTTTTTTTTCCCCTGAAAAGAACAGGAAGTTTGCCATTCTGCAGAGCAAGATGAATGATTTTGCCATTTGAGGCTAGATTTTCCAAGAAGGATTAGGATCTTTTGCAGTCCTGCAAATGCAGGACACTCCTTGCAAACCCAGCATTTCTTTAGGCTCACAATCATAATTTACATTATAACTCCATATGCAAAAGAGGGAGAAGGAATTTCAAATGTGAACATTTCCGGTCATTAACAGCAGCTACAAAATGAAGTGAAGAAGTGAAAATTCCCTTACTCATAGTCAGAAATTATTATTATTGTTCATGTATTGGGCTCAATTTCACAGTGAATTGCTATAGCTCAATTCTGTGTGATAAAAACTGAACACAATCTTCTGGTTAAAGCACAGATGTGCTAAAATGTCACCAGTGTGCCAGGAGAGAGAGGTTTTCATCTCATATAACAACCTTCCTTTTGTCTCCATGTGGTTTTTCTCCAGCTATCCATTCCCCATGGTCTTCAGTAGCTGCAGTAGAAAGGATCTGGAAAACAGCCTGGAGAAAGGAGTGGGAATGTGTCTCTTTAACCTGCCTGAAGTCAAGGAGTCCTTTGGTGGCCAGAAATGTGGGAATGGCTATGTGGAAGATGGAGAGGAGTGTGACTGTGGGGAGCCTGAGGTAAGACACCACCTGGGAGTTCCTGCTCATGCCCTGCCTGCAGGTTTTGGACAGTGGAGGGCTGGTTTGGTGTGTCTGGTGTAAAACAGGATTATCCCTTCTCTGTTTCCATCCCATCAGCCTAAACCTCAGGAGTGCAGGGAATCTCGAGTGTATTCGAGTCGCCAGAGTTCAGGCAGGGCTTGAGTTAAGAATGTGCTCAGTTCATCCTTGGAGAGCAAAGCCTGGCTTGTCCAGCAGACTGGCCATGACCTCGTGTTCCTAGAAGTTCCTTTCAGCCTTAGCTAATCAGCCAAACTCAAAAGAAGTTTGAGAACTTGGCTCGAATTTCTCCAGAAAACATGCGTTAATTAAAGGTTTGTTTCCATCAATGAGAAGCCACCCATATATTTATATTTATGTCAATATAACCATAGAAACTGGGCAATCATTGAATGGTTTGGGTTGGAGGAGACCATAAAGATAATCTCATTCCCCCCTGCCACGGGCAGGAACACCTTTCACTATCCCAGGTTGCTCCAAGCCCTGTTCAGCCTTTGGACACTTCCAGGGATGGAGCATCCGTAGCTTCTGTGGGCACCCTGTGCCAGGGCCTCACCATCCACATATATATCACTATATAAATAGAAATATTCATATAGGCCAGGTATTTTTCATTGCAGCTTCAGTTTTTAAGTACAAGACCTTTCCCTCCTTCACTGTAGGATTTTTCTTTCCCTCTAGCCAATTACCTCCCACAGGTAACAGAAACAGCCTTCACTGCCTCCCAAACAGATTGCTGCTGCTTCAAAGATTGTTCCATTTAGTTTAGTCAATGTGTCACAGGACTCCCCAGATCAGCAGGAGACAGGCAAAACCTGGGGGTCAAATAATATCCGAGCTGGCATCCTTATCCCTTCAACATCCCCTCCTCATTGGCTTTACTGAACTTCTCTCTGATTATCTGAATTAAAGGCAGCAGCAAGTGAGGGATTTGTTTCCTGTGATAAATAGGGACCTGCAGACAAAAGAGATGGGGGCAGTTAGAACAGCAAGATACTGCTGCATGCTGCCTATGGAGTGTACTGGATTTGTCCAAACCGTGAGGATTTCCTGACAGTTCACTCACTCTCGAGGGTAACAAGGTTGGAGGAAGCAGCCTTATCTCCTTGTTTAAAGTCAATAGAGTGCAAGCAGCTTGCAAATGTCTTTCTAACCCAGTTTTATCTTTCTTGTTTTAATTTCTGAATGCTAGTGATACCTTTTCAAGTCAAAGCCACTTAGTGTCAGCAAGCAGTGGCTTGATTTGCCTCTTCTTTCTGTCTTTTTGCCTTTTTAGTTATATTAGAAAAACTGCATCTTGGGTGCAATTAAATTTATTTGGGATTTACTGCTCAAATCTGAGTGGTTCCAGAAAACCTGTGTGATTAGTTACTAATTCACTTCTCAGTCATTTATACCAGCTGAGTTCTGTCCATAGTGTTGCAGTACCCCAAGAATGAGTGATATTAGGATTAAATTCTTCTGTGAGGGTGGGGAGCCCCTGGCACAGGGTGCCCAGAGCAGCTGTGGCTGCCCCTGGATCCCTGGCAGTGCCCAAGGCCAGGCTGGACATTGGGGTTGGAGCGGCCTGGGACAGTGGAAGGTGTCCCTGCCATGGCTGGGGTGGCACTGGATGATTTTTGGTCTCTTCAAACCCAAACAATTCTATGGTTTTATGATCCTAGCAATTTTAGATTATATAGCCAAAAATGCCTGATGTGCAGTGTCTGTGGAAGGAGGGTTAATGTAGATTATAGATGGAAAGATAAAAGAATGAAGAGGAGTAAAAACCCTCAGTCCTTGAAAGATGAAAATGTGTCTTTCATAACCAGCTGCAAGGGGGGAAGAGAAAACTACAAATTGCTAACTCAGAAGTCAGACAAATTACTTCCAAATGTAATTAGGAGTGAGTACCCAAAGAGCTGTGACATGCCAGGGACGAGTCAACACGGCTTTTGTGCCAGGAGCTCTTGTCTTACAAAATCTTGTCATAGAAATCCATCACAGTGCTCTGAAGGGCTTAACAAGTGGATGGAAAGGGACAGGGGTGTCACTGCAGCCTGTGAGGAGTTCAGAGAGGCTTTGGACCAAACCTTTCACCAAAGCTTCTCTGGGAGATTGAGCAGCTGTAAAGGAGAGAAAACTGCTTGGGTTACAGGATTAGAAATACAACCAGGTGTAAATCATCCCTTTCATGCAGTGGAAGGAGATCTGCTGTGCTGAATCCGTGAGATGTGTCCTGGGGACTACACCACTCAGCATTTTCATAAAGAGCCTGGGAAGAGGAATAGTCTTTAATTTGCTGATGATATTAGTTAGGCTGCTGGAGATGAAAACTGGCTGTGAAGGACTGCAGAGAAACCTTCTGAGGCTGCTGGAACAGGCATTAAGATGAGAAATGGGACTCACTGAGGAGTGATGCACATTCCAAAAACACAAAGAAGATGATGGACTCTGAGCTGACTCTGACCATGGAGGAACAAGACTTCATATTGCAATAAATAGTCTCATGAAAATGTCAGCCCAGTGCTCAGGAGTGGTCTAAAAGGTAAATAGGCTGTTAGAAAGTACTAGGGGAGAAATAGGGAAACAAAACAAAGCACCAGCAGACCTCTATAAATCTGCTGTGCCTGAAACTGCTTGTGCAGGTTTTCCCTACCCCTCCCTGATCCCAGGGAGGATAAAGCAGAGTGAAAAAAGATTGAGAGAAAAGCAATAAGGTGGTTCAAAGTTTTGAAAGGGCTCTGGCTGAAAAAGAAGAAAATGAATGAAAACGCAGCATAAGCTGATAAAATCGTGAGGGGAATGGAAAGGGTGAGTGAGGAGAGATTTTTCCCCATGAGAAATGAGCAGATGAAGTTAGAAAATGGCAAGTTTCAAACAAGCAGAAGGAGCTGTTCCTCTGACTGTGTTGGTTACCTGTGAGTTCCCTTACTCTGACTCTTACAGGTGCTAAAAATGTCCCTGGAGCCAAGGGAAAGGCAAGAGACAGGGAAGGTGTCAGTGTCCTTAAACATCTTCTGCTGGCTGCTCTCAGGGGGACACAGGGACAGAGGAGTTATGGGCTGACCCAGTGGGGTCTGTCTTGTGTTCTTAGAAAAGAGAGGGTGAAAACCAGGTGTCCTGTCCACAGGACAGGGCCTGACATCACGTAGGGGATGCTGGAATTGTTCTGGGTTAGGGCTTCTCTGGTTCCTCTGAAGAGCCAGGAGAGCCATGGTGAGAAACCTCCTCCCACCATTACTGTTGTTATCATTATTATTATTATTAATAATAATAATAATAATCTCCAGCACAGGAGTAATTTCAGGTGGCAGCCTCCATCCTCCAAAAGCTTGGTGAGCCTTTCTTGTTTTTCTGCTTGTTTATGTTAAAATCATTCCTGACAATTTGATAGCCCAGACACAAAAACTATTTACCAAGCTCATTCCCTGCAATGAGCAATAAGTGAGATAGCAATTGGAAATTTCAGAGGAGAGGAGCTGTGTCTTTATCCCAGTCTGCCTGTGGAATGCTGAATGCTGCTGTGGAGCCAGAGGATGGGGTATTGCAGCTGCCTGTTCAGAAGGACCTTAATGGGACTGACACTCTGCTCTGCTTATCTCAGATTGTTTTTGAGGTGAATTTATAAAACACGCTTCCGTGCAGAGGAATGTTACTCCTGACATGCAGCAGCTGCACAGGAATGTTTCTGTAGCCTGCTGCCTTCCAGTGATCAGAAACAGGAGCAGGAAGTTGCTCCTCTGCTTCAGAGCACAGTTGGCTTTGTACATCCAGGAAGATATTACTTAAAATACACAAAAATGCTGAGAATCCTTCTGGTTTTTGCTGGTCAGTCAGTCCCTCCCTTCCAGCTGGGAAGCTTTGAGAAGCCAGTGAAATAACAAGAGGCTGTGAACGTCACTTTAACCCACTCATGCTTCCTGTGCTCCCTGTATGGTTAGTGATCCCTTGCTAAGTCAAACAGACTTAACACAGCTGAAGAGCAATTTTATCTGCTGCTATTTCAGTGAGAGAGATGAGATTCCAGCTCAGCTGGTGTAACTTGCAGTTTGTGGGCATTATCTTGGAAAAACAAATCCATTCTTTTCTGAGGCTCCTTACAAGCTCGTTGTACTGACAATAAAGTTTGCAGGAGCCCACACACGGCACCATCTAATCCACAAGTGTGAAATTGGGCTGTATCAGTGAGTGAGGCTGCAATTCATGTTCATTCCATATCTCAGAGCTCTGTTACTGCTGTACTCTGATAAGGGATTACATGGAATCCTGTCCTTGTCTTCCTCTGTGGCAGCCCCAGCCTCCATCCAAACAGGAGCCTGGCCAGCAGCTATCACAAAATAGAGCTGTAGTCGTGATGCTCTGCAACTGCAGAGCAGCTCCTGGATCTCTCTGGAGGCAGTGGAATCATTCCACTGATTCCTGTGGAAATAAAACACCCCAGGGCTCCGTCAGGATTGGTGTCAGCACGCTTGGGTTGTTTGTGACATTTGGGATTAGATCCATAGCTGGAATAAACCAGCCCTCCACAGCAGCTTCTCTGGCTTTACTACACTTATTGGGCTTGTTGAATCTGAGGGCAGACAAGGCTGTTTGGATCAGGTTGTCGAATTTCATGCATAATTCATGGTTTCATGCCCAGCTTTTCTTGGCAGAGCTATAGGCAGCCTCTTGATTTACGGCTCATTGTGACTGAACGTTGTCTGCTCTGAATTTACCCTCCCAAATTCCTGCAGGAATGTACAAACCGGTGCTGTAACGCAACCACCTGTGCCTTGAACCCGGGAGCAGTGTGTGCACATGGGCTGTGCTGCGAGGACTGCCAGGTGAGCCACGGGAAATGGCTCTTTTCAGGTGGGGAGGGCACAATTCTGCATTTTCCCCTGCTTCAGTGCAGTAAGCAAGGATGGAGGACAAGTAAATTGGTATTGATAAGCATTAAGATACTTGCATGTCATGTAAGCAGTTAAAAAATTCCCAAAATATAAATTACTGAAGGAGCAGATCAACAGATTTTTTAAAATTCTCTCTGTGCTGTTTGTGGCCCCTTCAGTTGCTCATGCAAAACTTCTTTTTTATGAACTTTTGTGTGCTTTAATTTTTCTCATTCTTACATGGCAAGCAGTCATTAAATGCTGAACCCTCTTTTTAGGGGGAAGGCTCTTAAATTATTAATTCTGTCAACAGCATATGTATTTTTAATAGCAGATCATCAGCTGTTGTGGTCTCCTAATACTCTGTAAAAGCCAATTTGCCACAGGCATTTACCTGCTTGAATTCTCAGACCCTCCCTTGCCCATGGGCTAATAAAGCATCCAGCAAGCCATCGTGTCTGTGGCAACCCACGAGCTTGGAGCAGCAAGGGATCCCCGCAGCCAGGAATTGCTTTTTAGCAAAATCAATCTTCATGTCCTTTGCTTTTTACCAAAGGCAATGTGATTAAAATTCAGGGCTGCTCCCAGAGCACACCCAACTTTTGTGGCTGCTGTTGAGAGTGAATGTTCAGACAGGCACATTCCACCATCTGTTCCTAAAAAATATCATTTTCCATGGAAATCAGTACAGAACAGAAACAGTTACATGGACTAGTCTTGTAACTAAGTTTGAGAGATCTTGATGCCCATCACAACAACATTTCTATGTCAGAAATGTAACTCCATAGATTCATTAAGGTTCAAGATCTATTCAATCTATTCAAGGTCATTGAATTGAACCTTCCAGCCTGGGAATTGTTTGGCATCTGAATCCACAACCAAGTGGGCTGGTGGCTTCCTGAGCCCTGACACAGCCCAATGTTCTGTGATCAGCTGCCCTGGATGGAAAGGTCTCTGATCTGATTTTTGCTCCAGATCCTCCTTTCCAGAGTTTTTGTGTTCAGACATGACAGTGGAGCCACCTGCAAACATCAGGGCTGGGGTTGCCTTTTTTCTTGAGCCGTGTGAGCCATGTGTGCAGCTTCATCTGACCCTCCTTCCTGCCACACCCTCCCAGCATGGCTCAGACCAGAGCATTCAGAGCTGTGCAATCCCTGCCCTCTGCAGCCAGCTGGGGCCGGGCAGTGGAGAAATCAGTTCCTGCACTGCATGGCTGACCCAGGCACAGCACAGCCCTTGAAGCTGTGTTTGTTTTACAGCTCAAACCAGCGGGGATTTCCTGCCGAGAGTCGAGCAATTCCTGTGACCTGCCCGAGTTCTGCACGGGGGCCAGCCCGCAGTGCCCGGCCAACGTTTACCTGCACGACGGGCACGCGTGCCATGGCGTGGATGGCTACTGCTACAACGGCATCTGCCAGACCCACGAGCAGCAGTGCATCACCCTCTGGGGCCCAGGTGAGTGCCAGCCTCTGACAGAGGCTTGGGGCGTGTCCTGGTTTGAAAGACAGGTGTCTGCTAAGAAAGGCAGGAGCCTCTCTTTGAAATGGAGAATGTAAACCCCCTCCCTCCAAATTATTATAGGTTTGAAGTTAAGGGGCTCTCAGGCAAAGATATGGGAACAGGAGTAATAGTTCTTTACTAGGAAAATTAAAATAGAAATATAGCATTACAAAGAACAAACCCAAAACACTGACAGTCAGAATACAAGCTGACCTCCTGTCAGTCAGTCAGGGTGTTGGTAGCAGTGCCATTAAATGGTGGCTGCATCCTCCTGCAGTGACAGATGTGGTTCTGTTGGAGCAGTGCTCCTGGAGAAGGTGCAGTTTTCCTCCAAAGCTCCAGTGGTGATGTGGAAGGATCTGGTTTTCCTCTGGGATCCAGTGGGAAAAGGATGCTCTGATGTTCCAAATGTCAGATTTGATCTGGGTAGGAAATGCTTGGCTCCTCCCCCTGGCTGGAGCATCTCCCAATGGGATGATGGAATTGGATCAGCCATGCACTGGGACTCCATGGCCCATTAACAGGAGATATCTCCTGGAGGAAGGATGGGTTTGGAAAAGATAAAGAACACTGGCCCTCTTGGTTTAATACATGGCCCATTAGCAGAGAATGTCTCCCACAGAGATCAGGATCACTGCCCCACCTGGTTTAACAGCTGGTGATAGAATACACACCTTTGCTCACATCCTGTATTGCAATCTAAGACGGGGAGGAATAAACATCTGAAGGATGCAGCACCAATCTGTAGCTGTTTGAATTTCTGGTTGATTCATTCCAGCCTTGATTTGCTGTCCTGTTGGTTTCTCACAGCAACGAGGCTCGTGCTGCCACACACTGCAGATGGATAGGTGGGCTTAGACAAATCGCTTCCTCCTGGCTTTGATATGGCCTGATGTCACCCCACAAAGTGCTGAATGCTCCTGGCAGGTTGAAATCACAGCTTCCTCCTGTGCTGGAAACAGCTCATCTGCAAAACAGATGTGTCTGCTCCATCCCAGCCAGGGCTCAGCTTCTGACACTAACATGAGACTCCTGGATCATTGTGTGTATTTTATTAACTGGTGTCACCTGGAAACTGCTTCCTGACAGTGCTTTTAGCATGGTGTGCACTGAAGCAGAAAGGGATTTTATTCTCCCATGGGAATTTGCTCCCTTTTTGCAGAAATCTGATAACATGAATTCTTGAGTTGTTCTCAGCATCTATCCCAGGAAAGCTGTTCACCTTTCTATAAAGTCCTGTGACCCTTCCACTGCAGTGCAAGTATTAACTCAGCATTTTGCTGTGAATCCAAATCATGTCTCCTTCAGCATCTCTGACCTTCTATCTCAAATTTAAAAAACATTTACCTCTCCTAAGGAGAAGCATTACTTAGAGATAGCTGTAATTATTTCTTTTAAACTCACTTTTCTCTTTCAACTCAGTATCTCTAACTCTGCTCCAAAACTTCTGTATCAATATAATGGCACACAGATGTTTCCCTTGGTCAAAACCCTCCCCAGAGCTCCACTGAAGAATTTATCTGTTTCCTTCCCAGAGAACATGGCCTTTTTACAGTCTCTCTTTAAAAGAGCATTAAAGAATCTCAAGAACCAGCCCCAGTGGTACAGGCAGCAGGTCAGCTTGGCCACGTGGGTGGAAGAACACGTTCAGGAGTTCCAGTTCAAAATGAAACTCCTCACGTGGAACAAACCCCTGCTGCGCTCCCCCAAATCCCACGCATGTCGTAGAGTTGATGTGAGCTCATAGAGCCATGGACAATTATAGCCTCCAGTCTTAGTCAGACTGGGACTTCTAATCCCTGGATACAGACACATTTTCTCTTGTAGAAAGAAAAAATCTCCTCCTGAACCAGTTTCCCATGCTGTGGAAAGTTACTTGGTCAGGCTGTTCATTGTTTCAGTGGCTGAGAAAAATTCCTCTAAAGGTCAGGGAGCTGAATTGTGCAGCTCCTTGCCAGGTCTGCTTCCTAGGACAGCAATTCCACCAAAGCCCTGGGCTCCCCTGATTCTGTCCTGTCTTCTTTCTTGGGAATGTTCAGTATGGGCACTGCTGTGCTGGAGGCCCCAGGGTCCAGGCTGTGGAGCTGTTTATGAGCAAGATGTTTTGGTAAGAACAGAGTTCAAACAGACTTTGACTGGAATACCTTTTGGTTTTGTCTTGGGCAGGCCTAAGGATAAGAATTTTAAATAGGGCTAATGGGACAGGACCAAACCTGAACCGAAAATCTTAATTCTTTCCATGTTTTTGGAAGTATAAATTAAAAATAAACATGGAATACCAGAACAGTTTGGGCTGGAAGGGACGTTAGAGATCATCACCCCCTGCCACGAGCAGGGACACCTTGCACTAGACCAGGTTTCTCCAAGCCCTGTCCAGCTGGCCTTGGACATTTCAAATAATACCTATATTCTGGATTTAAAGAGTAGGGATGTGAATATCCACTGCTCTATCACACCTCTGGCTGAAGTAGGAGCTGGCAGATGTGGGGTGGAATCGGAAGAGAGGTGGGTGGCTCCAGCAGTTAGAAAAATGTCATGGTACAGATTTAAAAAGCTACACATCTTTCCAACCTTGCTTGCAGCACAAAGAGAGATTTGACATTCTAAGATGTTGTCTCTGGACTTTGTATCAAAAATACACATTGGAACCTTTTACCAGGTTGTTGTGTCTGATTAGAACTGCTTTTAACGACTGCTAGTGTTGGAGTGAAGTAGTTTCGTGGTTTAAAAAAAAAATTGTCCCCTCTAAAGAAAAAAACATATTGCAATTCATTTTCATTCTCTTCTTATTTTCTTCTTCCCAGCAGGAGAAATCCATGCAGAACAAAATACAATAACTTTTCCTAAAATAATATTTGGTATATTGAATTCCTTATTAATGTCTTCCCTTGTACATCTTTCTCGATTCATCAGGTTACAGATGTCCAGAAGCCCAATGATAAATGTCAATCTTCATGTTTTTAGATCTATTTAAAGGAAAATGATGAACACTGTCAGAGCTTGTTTACATTAGGGTGAGCAGTAGGAACCTGTTTCCAGAAAAGCACTTGCATTCCTTGGGGTTGTTTTTGTTACTCTCAACACAGTGATTCTGATAAAATAGAGGAAATTTGTTTGTTGACTCTTTCTTATCTGCATGGAAAACAGTGGGAAGGAGAAGGGAGGAGTTCCTGGGGACAATCTCTGAAAATAGCCATGACTTCCTCTCAGAGCCCAGGTTGATTCCAGTCAGCTCCCAGAACACCCAGAACTCTCCATTCTCTCTCCCTCCATAATTCATGCCATTTTTATCCTTGGGGAGCAGGAACTGCTGGTGACCTTTTTTGGTCCATATTCAAAAATATCAAATTGCACTGATCTGACCTATTGATAGCAGTGACAGAAAAATACATTTGTGTGGTGTCTGTGACTCCTCTGGCATTTTCCAGGAGAAACAGATGGAGCTGCTTAAGACAGAGAAATCATTGATCACCAAGCAACACAAGATTCTCAACTTTAAACTCATGGCTTTTTCTACATTGACAAGGAAATGATTCTTTAGGGAAGTATGTCAGTTTGTTTTCCTGTATTTCCCCAAGTGGGAAAAAAACAATGATTTTGGGGAGCAAATGGCAGGCATTGATTTAATAATTAGAACACATTTAAATGTGTTGAATGGACATGGCCATTCATTTAGGCAGGAACATCCTTAATTTAGATGTCAATATTTGTTACCATGTGAGAACTGTGCAGGTTTTGCCAGGTAGAGCCTTACAGACACAAAATAAATGGGCTGCCCACCTCAGATATCTGACCAAACCATTGCTTTTGAAAAAATGTTAATTGTCCAAGCGCTGCAATTTTCTGAATTCAGTGAAATCAAAGTATTTTGATCATCACAGACTTATGGCCAGGCCTTTCTCTTCTGGAGATGGGAAAGATTAAATAATATTCTCAGGGGTGGTGACATCATCCTCCTTAACTGCAAAAAAAAAATGCTCAGCCCCAGAGCATTGCACTTGCTCTTGCCCAGACAGAACAGGGATCACCAGGATGGGAGAGAGGCTACAGGCAGCTTGTGGAACCTTTGCTTTGCAGCAAAAACAAATTTAATGAGCTGGAACCCAGATCACACGACAGAGAACTGTGCTTTTTATGCTTATATTTATTTGCACAGTTATTCGCGGTGCTGCCTGGCACAGCCTGAGCCACAGAGCTCCAGCCTGTTACTCAGAGGTTGTTTTCTCCCCTCTCCCCACCCACAGACAGCTGGGAACTGAACTGAAATATCTTCCTTTTCTGCTGTCAGCCTGATAGAGGATGTTTCTCGTGTTCATGGAATCAGCACCATGGTCAGAAATTTCCCTCGTTCCTTACAAGAGGCTGTGTTGGTGTTTTCCTATGGCAGCAGGTCTGAAATGACACAGCATTTCTGTGCTCTGCAACTTCTCTCTTTTTTTTTTTTTTTTTTTTGTGACTGTATAGAGAAAGAAGTGGGCTCATCAATATACACATTTGGAGAAAAAAAATCAACAATCTCCAGGCTGCCAGCTACATTGGTGAGCTTTGACCTTCTGCAGCTTCCAAGGGCTGATTTAATCCCTTGAATGAGGCTTGGTGTGGAAGGGCTGACAGGACCTTAATTACAGGGTCCTGATACTATAATTACCAATAGCAAAGTGAAATAAACTCTGCTCATCCAGCTCAAACCACTTAATAACCACCAGAAATCCTTCACAAATCATTTTGCCTCTGCCTGCAGAGGTAGAAAATAGAGGAAGACAGGACTTTCTGCTTCAGTCTATGTGATGCAGTCGTGATAAATGGGTTTCCTCCAGAAACACAACATTACAATTCTCTACTTTAAGCACCTTCTAAAAACCTCCTTTTAACTTGGTAGCTCCATCTGTTCAGCATCTTACACTCTGATATGTTTTCATCCATAAAAAAGTGCAAATATTGCGAGAAGCCAGTGGGGAGAGGGAACAGCCATCTGAATCCCAAGTCTTGGTTGGAAACCAAAGGCAGAAATTGAAGCTGGATTTTGGTTTCCAGGCTGCAGATGATCTTTGGGTACCAGGTGTTTTCACACACAGACTGCTCCAAGCCTGGCAGGGGAGTGTTTCTTTGTGCTCCACGAGATCCTTTTTCTTGTCAAGTGTTATTAGCTGGAGTTAAAGCTCAGTGTCTGAGCCCTGCAAGGACGCTGCAGATGTGTTTCCCTTCCTGTGGGCTGCCTTCCATCATCTCTGCAATGCTTGACTTCTGAATTCAGGAGAACAAATCAGCCACACAAAAACCTTCCACCAGGTGAAAGAGGAAGAGAAACACCTTAAACTCTCTTGGTGTTCAGTGAGTGCATTCCCTTTTTAAAACCATTTTTAGAATAAGCCTTTGTTACATCCCTTGCAGTCAGAGCACAGGATATGAGCATTCACTTGGCTTTTGGCAGCTTTGGGAGGGGACAGCACTGAGGGGACAGCGTGTCAGAGCTGCTGCTGCCACATCTCCAAGGGAACATCCAGCCACTGCAATTCTATGGCATCAGCTAGGCTGGGGCTCCTGCCCAAAAACAAGACCAAAAACAAAGAGCAGTGGCATACAACCAGGGCTGCACAAGCTGGTCCTTGCATATGTGGGAGAAAAAGCAGTTTTAGGAAAAGCAGTTTTAGAAAATGCTGTTTTAGAAAAAGTAGGTTTGGAAAAAGCAGTTTTAGAAAATGCTGTTTTAGAAAAAGTAGGTTTGGAAAAAGCAGTTTTAGAAAATGCTGTTTTAGAAAAAGCAGTTTTAGAAAAAGTAGTTTTAGAAAAAGTAGTTTTGGAAAAATCAGTTTTGGAAAAAGTAGTGTTAGAAACAGCAGCTTTCCTTTGCCTCTTGCTCCCAGAGTGTTTCTTCCCTCCCCAGCCCTTCCAAAGCTGCCATAGAATATGCACATGGTAATGTTTGTGTCAAGCTCATCAGTCAGTGTGCTCACCCTGGAAAGATGAGAAGGCATCCACATGCTGAAAATGGAAATTTAACTTCTGCTTTTTCTGCACAGCACCTTGTCTGGATGCTTTTGATGATTTTTTTTGTGGTTATTGCTTGAACTTTAATGAAAAAGAATTGAAAGAATCCTGTGTGAGTCCCTTTTAATAGTTCCAGATTTGAAAAAATATTCTGAACTCAGCAAGCTTGATCATAATCTTCCAAAGAATTTCAAGCTCTTGTCCTTCTCTCCAGGGAACCAACAGCTCATATTCTGTTCCTTCCGTGCCTTTCTTTCTGAATTTTCCAGTTTCAGCATGTAAAAATGTTAGAAGGAAAAGAGGGTGCCATCTTAAGCCTCTCCAAGTTTTAATATTTTGTCCTTAATAGCATTAGATTGCTGTTCAGCAGTATATAGTATTAGTCAAGCTTCTGACTATGAAATGCAGATAATTAATTGAAGTTTTAATCTCTGAGTTTTTAGTGAAAAGATCCACACTGGCTGAAAGTTTTGCAATCATATTTGTATTTCCTTCGCCAGCAATCTGACCCCTTTTTTTTAAGAAAAAAAAAATGAACATTTTCATCTTTGAAGGCTTTCAAATTAAATCTTCAGGCTGGCTTAAATAAATGCTATGTTTTACCCACAGTTAGTGGCATACACACTTGGAAGTGGCTCAAAACATTTGACAAATGTAGCATTAGTTGAAATGTTCTGTCTCTGCTAAAGATCAGGAGCACTGTAGAAATGGGATATTCTCAGCCTTTGGGCTATCACATCACTTGCTGCCAAGTTCTTTTTGCTTTAGTTTGGCTGATCTGTCAAAAGCACGAAAAGAAATGCAGCTAGCAGGTCTCTGATCAGAGTTTTAGCCAGAGTTTCTCCTCAGCTCCTTTTCTGCCCAAACCAGTTCTCCCTGTTGGAGAAGTTGAAACGGTGATGGTGACATGATGATATTGTTAACTATTTTCATGGAAAGAAAACACAGAGTAGTAAAGAGCCCTAACAAAGGGCCTCTTAATCTTGCAAGAAGCAGCAATTTTTGGCTGGAAATGAAAGCCACACTTCACTGTAGAACAAAGGGATTAAATTCCAATACACAGACTAATGAATTGTTGCAGCAGTCAAAGCAGGGAAGCAGATCCTTCACCTCTTCAACATTCCAGATGAACGGATGCATCTTCCCCCAGAAGATATTCTATAATTGGTTATAATCTGGAGGGAAATGAGCAGGAGATTGTGTGTATAAAACATTAGAAGAGATGTTTTAATAGTATTTTTGAACTTGTAAAGTGCAGGGATGAATAATCTGCCTGCACAAGCTTTTCCAGCCCTACTCCCACCAGGGAAGTTCCTTTGCCATTAGGATATGTCTCTATCAGAAAAGACCACAGTAAATAAGATCCAGATGCTGCCTGAACTCCCAAATTCCCAATTCTATCACGAGGGCAGAAATGCCCCTTCTTCCATGTCAGTCTTTCCTCTGAGGAGTGGATGTCCTGAGGGTTAAGGTGGGATGGGTTCCTTTCCTCTCCCCAGTCCTTCAGCCTGAGTTAATAGCAGCACATTTCCCTTTGCCATGTCAGGTCCTCATATCTTTACACCCAGTTTACAGCTGGATTTTTTCTGTTGTCTTGCTTTCAACTGCTGTCAAACAGGCCTTTCTTGAAAAGAATTTTCTTTGGGTCTCACTAGAGCATGCAGAAGAAGGGAGTTAACTTTCCAGCTGGCCTTTGTCTGTCTGGTACTTGCTAGAAGTTTTTGTGTCCTAGGAGGATTAGCAAGAGGGCTATCACTTTGAGAAATCCTGGAAGAGAAGGAGCTCTGCATTGTCTGATGCTCAGCACTGCCAGGGGAGACAAACAACCCTGGCAATCCCACACATCCAAACTCTTCCATTAGCATGCACATCCAGCACCGCTGTTTTGTTGGGCCTCATCAACATGCAGCTCACATCCCCCCTTTCCCCTAAAGCACCAGCAGAGCTCAAAGGAAATTATTAAAAGCACCTTGTATGAGATGAAAGTTCTGATTAGGTTTTGTTTCAGGTGCAAAACCCGCTCCTGGGATCTGCTTTGAGAGAGTCAATTCTGCCGGAGACCCTTACGGCAACTGCGGGAAAGACTCCAAGAGCTCCTTTGCCAAATGTGAACCCAGGTAGGGCCCCCCTGCAAACACAGCAACAGCAGCTGGGACAGGGAACACTGGAAGTGTGTTTACTTTACCTGTTCTTTGCTTGTGTTTGTTTCCATCAGGGATGCAAAGTGTGGAAAAATCCAGTGCCAAGGAGGAGCAAACCGACCCGTGATTGGTACCAATGCTGTTTCCATAGAAACCAACATCCCACTCCAGGAGGGGGGCAAGATCCTGTGCCGTGGCACCCACGTCTATTTGGGGGATGATATGCCCGACCCTGGGCTGGTGCTGGCAGGAACCAAGTGTGAAGATGGAAAAGTAAGATTCTGGAATACTCCCAGACAAGGGGAACATCACTGGCATCATTCTGTCAAGTGTTCTGTACTTTTTTTCTTTGTTTTTTTTTTTATTTTCCCCCCACAAAATAATTGCTTCTCATGCTCAGACTGAGACAGATTTTACTCCCTTCTGGCCACTGTTCTGGATTATAGATTTTCAGATGCAAATCTGAGCAACCTGATCTGGTAGAAGGTGTCCCTGGCCATGCCAGAGGGTTGGAAATAGAGGAGCTTTAAAATCCCTTCCAACCCAAACCATCCTGGGATTCTGTGCAATGCAAGTTTATCACTGATTTTTTGAAGACAGTCCCAAGTATCTGCCCATGGAGGCTTGAGGTTTTCTGCAAAATAAGTCCAGCAAAATTAATGAATTAATGAATTCCTGAGTTCAATGTATTCCTTTTCCCAGCATCTCTGGCATTGCAAAATTGTCATTAACTTCACTTTAGGTTTCAAAATGTGTTTTGTCTTCTGATTATGGCTCCCCACTGCTTTTTTTTTCATACAGGAAAACCTGTCTCTGTATGCAGTCTTTGAAAACTATAAACCCATTGATGCTCAGCCACCAAAACCGATTTTTGCAATAGTGTTTTGCAAACTTTGTGAATTATCCACTGTGAATGCAGCCCAGATTTCACAGGGCTGTCTCATTCTAAGATTTTTTTTTATGAGGAAAGCAACTGAGAAAGATGGGAGGCAGCCATGAGTTTACAGGGGAAGGAGGAATGGAAGTCCAAGAGCTATTGAAATCAAGGAGGTTTCCATACCCTCGGTGGATTGCTTGCAAAAAGGAGAGAAAACAAGGGTTTTGATAATTTGTGGTAAATTCAAGTAAGCTTCTGAATTTCTGAATGCTTTTGAATTAGGTTGGATTATCTCACCGTGCTGGGAACAGGTTTGAAATCCATCCCCAGTGAAACCACAGCTCTGTTACAGGAAAACAACCCTTACAACATTTCTAAGTCAATCTGTTATAAAAAGTCTTTTCAAAGCGCTGAGAAAGCACCCCATTATGTTTTACTAATGAGTATTTAATCTTTCTAATCTATCTAATCATACACATCCACACTATAGAATACACAGGCTAATACTTCTGAAATTGTATGTTTTACTTTGAGGACATTAGTGCATTTGTATTATGGATTAAGAATATGAATTTAAACATTCTTGGGTTTTCTCAACTGGAGATGCACAATTTGAAACGCAGCCATTTTAATGTGATCAGAATTCTGGGAGCTGCTGCACTGTGAATATTTGAATTGTGAATAGTGCTGTAATCAGACCATATTCTCTCCATGCCTGCATGTTGATGCCAATTCACTCTAATTTCCTTTCCATTTTTCCTTCTCCCCAGGGGATAAGTGCCCTGATTAAGCATCCCTGTCGCCTCCTTCAACACTATTCCCAGCTTAATGCTAATTATTGTGACTGACTTTTAGTACTACTGAACTGCACTGCAGTTAAACATGAGCAAAAATGTGCAGTGTGGGTTTTTTTGACCTTTTTTGTTGCCAACATAGTACAGGAACAGTTATTCCAGTCCTAATTTCTTCTTTTTTCAGTTTGGAGTAGGGTAACTTCTCATTACTGACGTGCTCATCAGTTGTGTGGTTGGTTTATGTTATTATTACTCAGCACTAATCTTGCTTAACCTCAATTTTCAGCTCCATTGGAAGAGTAAAGTTTATCTGCAATGATTGGAAAACAAAAAAAAATTTGAATTTTATTCCTGTGCATATGCTATTAGTTTACTTCCATTTCCTATAAATATCAAATGTGAAAAAGGGCTGGTTTATATTTGACAACCAAAAAAATTGCTTAACTTGGAAAAACTTAGAAATATCTTGGTTTTCTGGAAAACAATGATGAGTCCATGAAAATCAATGACCTCACTTAAACATTCACCTGGCCTGGGTCCAGGTTCTGTAGTGGAATGAAAAATATTTTATTATTGATATAAACAAAACTCTGATAATTTACACCATGAGGATCCAAAGCTTTGCTCGAGGAATCATCTGCTGCAGTGAAGACACAGACAGAGCAGGAACCTGAAGGAATCCTGCTCAGAGCACTCCTAGTCCTGAAAAAAAAATGCAAATTACTGATTTTTAAACTGGCTTAAAAACCTCCCAAACCCCAGGGTCTCCCCACTAGTTGCACTTGAGTGGAACTGTGAGGGTTTGCTTGCACAAACTCAACATTTCAACACTACAAAGTGTGTGTGAAACCAGGGCTGGCCAGGAGAGCAGAACTCAGCTTGCTCAGATTTGGATTTCAAAGACTTTGAAAGGAAAATAAGAAGGAGACACCCAATCCTGGTGTCCTTTGTGTCCATATAATTATATATATTTGCATGTTGGAAGATATTTAACTGCTGAAAGAAGGGATACGATGCCCTGGGAGCACCAGCAGCTCTGTATTTGTTAAAAATTATTTTTTTTTATTATTTTGCAGATTTGTCTGAACCGCAGGTGCCAGAACACCAGTGTTTTTGGAGTCCATAAATGTGCCACCAAGTGCCATGGACGTGGGGTAAGCATGCTAGGAAAACATTCTTTTACAATCCCTCAATAACCACTGGAGAAGAAATCACTTTCTGTAATGGCTTTAGGATCTATAATTGCCTGCAATAGATCAGTCAGAGTCACTGCAATACATTTTTATTACATATTTCCATTTTCACTGTCCCTTATATGAAATTGTTTTTATTTGACAAAGAAATATTTATCAGGCAGTAATTATATTGTTCTTAATTGACAGCCTGTGATACAAAGGAATCTTGTAATCCTCAAAGCAATTTGAAGTCTAACCCTCCATCATGAAGAATTCCCATTAAAAATCAAAAATGCAGTTTCTCCATAGATACAAAGAAATTCAAATTTTTGAATTGAGCATTGGAAGCATTTGGATTGAGAAGCAAATGAAACAGCATTTCCAAAAACATTAAAATAAAGTAAAACCATGTTGATGAGTTTTGTGGCATGAAAGCGGCACAGAATGAAAAATGTGATGATATCATTTAATAATATCAGTGGTTTGAAACCCAGTTTATATTATGGTAATGTTAATTATGTCAAGCTTTGCCTTATTAACCTTGATGTGCAGATGAGCTGTTTGTTTCTCTGAAAAGCTGTGGCAGCCACATTGGAAGACCCATAGAAATTCACTGTCCTCTCTGAGGAAGGATTTTAATTTGCTTTAACTTATTTTATCACCCTGAATTTGCAAAACTGAGCAGTGTTGATGGTGGTGCCTCTTCTCATTGAGCTGGAATGAGCAGAGGCTTGGACTGGCATTTTTTATGTCTGTACAAAGCAAGAACCTCTGGTGACTCCTCAGTGGCAAAACTGACCTCATGGAATTGTAAATGAGAACTCCTGCAGTGCTTTAATTTAAAAAATAATGCTTAACAAAGTATATGGTTAATTATCTTGCTGTCTTTGAAAAGTAATTTTTTTTTTTTTCAATTTTACATGACCACAGCCAGTCTGAGCTCTCTGAATATTTTAGTGCTCTGCAGACACAGGCAGCACAGTGTTTCTGTTTCTGCCAAGCTGACCTGGCCAGAATATTGCATGTTCAGAATAACCCAAACTCCTGTGAGCTGATTTGTGTCTTACTGAAAATTCATTTATTAACCTGTGCTGTGAGTTCTCTATGGTGGTGGTGGCAGATCAGTGATGGTTGGGGTTAGCACAGAATTAAGGACTTTATTGGCAACAAGCTCTAAGCCCAAAATCTTTATTTACAAATTGAGTTGAGCACCTAAATGTGACTTCAAATCCTGGGGCCAGTTTGGGGTTTCTCAGGACAAGACATTGAGGGGCTGGAGGGTGTCCAGGGAAGGGAATGGAGCTGGGAAGGGGCTGGAGAATTCCTGAGGGAGCTGGGAAGGGGCTGGAGAATTCCTGAGGGAGATGGGAAGGGGCTCAGCCTGGAGAAAAGGAGACTCAGGGGGGACCTTGTGGCTCTGCACAACTCCCTGACAGGAGGGGACAGCTGGGGGGATTTGGGATCTGGGAACAGGGAACAGGGACAGGAGGAGAGGGAACGGCCTCAGGCTGGGCATGGGGATGTCAGGGTGGATATTAGAAAAATTTTCTTCATAGGAAAGTTTTTCCAGCCCTGGCACAGCTGCCCAGCTGTGGAGTCCCCATCCCTGGGGGGATTTAAAATCCATGTGGATGTGGCACTTGGCGACATGGGTGGCCTTGTCAGTTCTGGGGAATGATTTAAGATCTTAGAGAAATTCTCCAACCTGAACAATTCTGTGACTCCATGGTTCTGTCAGTTCCACACGGGGCTTTAAGCTCTGTATTCACCACACAGCAGCTGCTTGAGGAGTAGCAAAAGGAAATAAGGAGAGTTTGGACTGTGGGACCTCCTGAGGGAAAAGCCCTGGATCTCCTGACAGGAAAGCTCTGGATCTCCTGAGGGAAAAGCTCTGGATCTCCTGAGGGAAAAGCCCTGGATCTCCTGAGGGAAAAGCCCTGGATCTCCTGAGGGAAAAGCCCTGGATCTCCTGAGGGAAAAGCCCTGGATCTCCTGGCTCCTTCCCCTCTGTGGGATCAGGCTGTGAGAGTGATGAGCTCTGGATAGATCAGACCCCACAAGCTGCTCCCTCACTCAGGTTAAAGCCACCCCAGCACGGAGCAGTGTCCCTATAGACAGTGCAGGTGTGATAGCAAAGCTCCTCGAGGGTTTCCTCAGCTCTGATCCCAGTTCCACAGGTTCCTCCAGCAACTGGTTCACCTTAGAGCCAAAGATAATTCCTTACTGGGCTCAGTGCAAGCAAGCCCTTGATGAGAGGAGTTGACAAAGCTCTACAGCTCCTGTGCAGGCAGGATGAACAGAACTTACCAGGCAGATAATGCTGCTGCTGCTGGAAGCAAAGACAGAACAAGACTTAAGAGATGTCTGATTACCCTCATATTATTGATGTTGTCAGCTGGGGCAACTCCAACGATTACCTGCCAGAGAAATAATGGTTTTTAGGATGCCTCTCACTCTGTGGTGAGCTGCTCTTTGCCACCTCGGTGTGCAATAGGCAGCTATCAGCACATCTCCTTTCTTCTCTAAGTTTTATTCCTCTCTGATGCATCACTGGCTGATTAGAGGCCCTTATCAGCCAGGGCTGCTCTCAGATGTTTTTTATGTTTAAGCCATTTGTCGTGTTTTGCAGGTCTGCAACAACAAAAAGAACTGTCACTGTGAGGCTGAGTGGGCTCCCCCCTTCTGTGACAAGCCAGGCTTTGGGGGCAGTGTGGACAGTGGCCCCATCAGGCAGGCAGGTCAGTGGGAATTCAGGCTCCACCTGTTTTTTTTCCAGGATAAAGAGTGGAAATTGGTCGACCTCAGAAAGAATTATTTCTGCACTTGGTTAATTTTACAGGATTTGATTATTCTGTGTCAATTTTTCACCCAGTGTTGGCACATTAGTGACCTCAAAGAGAGGTTTCTGCTTCATGTCTGAGGACATGACAGGACAAGCAGTCTCCTCACAAGTACATGTATAAACTAAATCTGGATGGGAAATAATGTGTTTTCATATGAACAATGCTGTTCTAAACCCAAATGGATTCTCTTCTCTCTGCATGCTGCAATAGTGGCAAAATTGAATTTATGACATCATGGTTATTTCCATGATAAAGCTTCCCATCATGGTTTGACTACTGAAAGATCTTTGTTTTTTGAAGATAGCAAAAAAAAAAAAAAAGCCTGATCAGGTTCTGAGCAGGCCCTTGGAAGTTAACTCCATGTGATGTTTTTTGCAGACAATAAGAGTTTGACCATAGGAGTGTTGATAACCATCCTGTGCCTTATCTTTGCCGGATCAATCATGTACCTCAAAAGGAAGAATTTCATGAGGTGGTTGTTTACAAGCAAGAAGACAACAATAGAGAAATTAAGGTATGCCCATTTTCCCTAATTATATTCCAATAGATATTAAGGAAAGGAAGCAGTAAACACAGCAATTCTCATCACTGTGAATGTGTTAAAAAGAGCCAGCCTTGACAAAGAATATCCACCAATAACAGCAGTGTTTTCCCTGGGTTGGTTTAATTTCATTGATAGGCCGTAAATAATGCAGATATTGGTTTGAATATATTCCTCTTTCCTTTTGGGATGAAAAATTAAGCACCAATGGAAGTATTGCCTTTATTTTCATTTGCCTGAAACAGTTTCATTACACTGGGTGGCCTTTTATCTAAACTCAGTTGAGTGAGCTGAAACTTTCCTATTTGAGGTCATTACTGTTTAAATGTTAGATTCATTAGAATATTCTCCTGGGTGTTACAAAGCTGCATTTCCACAGATTGCAGAAGCTAATTTAACAGACTACTGGTTTCTAAAAAATCAATATTTATTTTTATTCTTGCAAGAGTGCTAGACAATTTTTACTTTCCCTGTTTACTATAGCCAGGCAGAAAACCCTTGCAAAATCCCATTCTGAAAAGAGGCTTCTGTTTAAGAAAATGTTACAAAGAAGATTGTGTTCAACAATTAAATGTTTGTATTGCAGGTCTGTGAATCCAGCAAGACCTTCCAGTTCATCTGAGCCAAATCATGTTCATCCCACATATGTTAGTAAAAACCTCATCAGGAAGCCACAAAATACAACCATACAAAAAGTGAGTCCCCAAACAATTTTTTTAAGAAGTGGGGGAAAACCAAAAAAAGGTCTCATGTATTTTGGATCTCAATTAAATGATTGATTATAATACAATAATTAAATGAACTTAATATAATGTAGGACTAACATTAAGTAAATGGGTGAGGATGTAGGCTTCAAAATTCATTTTTGGCTTTCACCTTGAAGACAGGTGGAGATGTCCAGTGCAGAAAAGAAATAGTTTTGCCTCTAGGAGAGAAAAGCAAGGGAATAAGATGGATTTTAAAGTAGCAATAGGCCAGGTTTGATGGGGCTTGGAGGAACCTGGTGGGAGGTGTCCCTACCCGTGGCAGGGGGTTGGAATAAGGTGGATCCCTTCAAACCAAACCATCCTGTGATTCTGTGCCAGCTTTTGAGATTCCTAACTTTGGTGGGATGGTTTTTCCCAGAGGGAGGGCCCAAGGCGGCCGCTGCCGTACCAGATCATCGACATCAGCACCCCTGTGAAGACACACCAGGTGCCACCCCTGCAAACACCCCAGAGAGTCCTGCCACCCCTGCCCCAGCTGCCAGGCCACCAAGCTGGGCCAGAGAGACCCCTGCCAGCTCATCCTTCACTGAGGTTCTCCCAGGTAACCACTGATTCTCCTCTATTTAATTCTATTTAATATTTACTCTGTGAGCGTTTGGAGAAATGTTTTCTCATCTTTCCTGCTGCCCTTTTCCCACAGTATTTCCTTTATACTTTGTGTCAGTTTAGAACTGTGCTGTAGAAAAATTGCTTTGTGGCAAGTGGGGCTGTGATCCTAAAATTTAGGACCCTGAACTCTGCCTTCACCTCTCAAAAGACAACAGAACAGACACAGGCTCATCTCTCCAGCTGCCCAGCCAGAGGGGAGCTCCAGGGTTTGTTGGAGAGGTGCCAAACACAGAGACAGAGTTTAGGGAGTCACGTTGCAGTTGTGATGTGCAAGAGCAAAAGGTGCCTTGGCTTGATGTGCTTGTGCCCTGCCAAGGGCTGCATGAACCACAGTCTGTTTTTCCAGGGCACAGACATGGATATCACTATTTCATGCAGATACTCCTTTCATTGCAATGTTTAAGTAGAGATGGTAAATATTTTATATTTTTTTATTTTTTATTTTTGAATAAGATGCATCTCATGGCTATGAGCCAGATGAAGTTATCTGTGCAGCTGTCTGTGTTGAATAGTGCCTTTTCTTGTCACTGGCTGCTCCCTTTTGGTGGCACTTGTGGAGTGACTGTTTCTAAGCAAAGCACCCAGGCAAGCAGCAGCTATTCCTGTCCTGCAGCTGTGGTGCTGTTCTGGGTGTGGTACGGGGTTAAAATGAAGTGAGTGCTGTTAACACCAGGCTCTCACCTGCAGGAGCCCTGAGAGCAGCTCCAAAACCTTTTCCTGGTGATGGATAGAAGGAGACAGCTCTGAGACAGTGCTGGAGTGCAGGGCTTTGAAAAGGGATTGGAAAAATGTCAGAAACAAGCAGGGATGAGGGAGGCTGCCCAGAGAAGTTGTCAGGGTGCCCAGAGAAGCTGTGGCTGGATCTCTGGATGCCTGGAAGTGTCCAAGGCCAGGCTGGACAGAGCTTGGAGCAGCCTGAGATAGTGGAAGGTGTCCCTGCTCATTGTGGCAGCAAAAGGTGTACCTAGATTTAATTTTTTCAAAGTCTGAACATTATATTACTCAGCTTAGACCAACTTTTACAGGTGCAGCCAGTGTTTTATTTGCTTTTTTGTCTTCCCTTTTCCATATTTCCAATCATTTTACTTTCCAGGGGAGTAAGAAAAGCTGATTCTTTCTAAAATAAATTTTGGAGGGAATCAGAAGCAGTATTGATTCCTGTTGCTTGTCTTTAACTACAGTGGTTTCATTGTTCATTTTCTTGTGTTCTCTAACATTCTGCACAATTCACAGTGGTCAAAGGGAAGATTTTAAGTGCAATTCTTAAGCAGAATATGGCTGGAGAAAAGGCTTTCCAAGGAAAAGGAAAAGTAACCATTTCTCATTCTGATGCTGCACCTGCCCCAGCCTCAGGGCATATCACAGCAGCCCAGTGCTCCCCTACAACTCATGTTCCTAAATCCTTGTGCTCCAAGTCCCAGCCAAAGTGCCAGGTGGAATACCAGACCTGCAGTACTATCATTAGCAAAGACTGACAGATCTGAAACTGCCAGAAAGCTTATCAGCTTGGCAGCTCAAATTAATTGTGACAGTTCCTCCATCAAGCAAAATGTGACCATTTTCAGCCTCTGCACAGAACACAAGTAGGACAAACAGGGGATCAGCTCAAGGCAGCCTAAAGAATGAGCAAGGATTCTTTCAAAATTATATCATAACTTCAATATTGTCAGAAACAGCTACTTTTTATATCAGAGGGACCCAAAAAAACACTGTGTGGGGAGAAAATCTTTCATTCTTAGGTTAATCTTTTCCCCTCAAAGCTTGGAAGTAGTAAATTAGCTTAAGAATAATTTGGGGTAACAAATATAGATACTCGTTTGTGTATTGTTTCAGCTCTCTTTTGGAAGCACATCCAGCAGGTCAGCAAGAGGAAGGACTTTAAAAATCATTGCTACATTCAGGATGTCACCCAGATGCTCAGTGCTGCAAGATAGTGATGTAAATTATATAAAATTTCCCTTCAGTTGTAAGTAAAATTGTTAAAAAAAAAAAAGACAACACAAAATAAACTCAACCAATCAACCAAATGAAAATCCTCAGCGAATTAGCTCTTGCCAAGTTTAATATTTAATTAACTTTTGACTGAAATACAGCTTTTCCTTCTTTCAGATGCTCTTGCAAGACAAACAGTCTTTATTTATGGGCCAGATTCACAGTCAGTATAAATCAGCAGAGCCCCAGGTGAATCAAGGGAACAGTGCAGGTTTATCCTAACCATGAGTTCAGTCCATGGATTTGGTCTCTTCCCCTCAATTTTGTTACTTTTAGCATTCAGTCACTGCCTCTGACACTCTCATCCTCTTATTACCAAAATATAGCTCATATTTTACAGAGCATCCTAATGCCAGGAAATAGAACTTTGTGGCTTTACTTTGTCCTCAGTGAAACTGAGCTCAGCTCAGCTCCTGCTCCTTGTGCCACAGTTATCCTGGGAATATCTCTCCTGTGACACCTCAGCCTGGCTGCAGACACAGAGGGCTTTCAGTTGCTTCTTTAGAAATCAGTGGAAAAAATCTGGAATTTCATGTACCTGATGTCTTTGGAGCTGCTCAGTGTGAGAATTGTGTTTTTCATTCCACTATTTAAAACAACACTTCCACAAGCAGAGCCTGGATGCATTAAATGCCAGGTTGTGGATATAAAATAGACAAATCCATCCATAAACTCTTTGTGATGTAGGGCTGAAGCTTTGTAGGGGAAGAACTGGAGAAGGGAGGAAGAGGAATGAGGGAAGCAGAGCTGTGCTGCAGATTCCCAACCCATCAAAGGCTTTTCAAGGCCCCACACAAGTTAACACACAAAGTTTGGACTCTCCTGTGGAACAGAAAGAATAGAGAAGACCCTCCTGTAATCAGTCTGGGGGTGGGATTTATTTCTTCAAAGGGCTTTTCCTCTGTTCCTAAGGTTGTGTGTTCCTGGTGGCATCTCCTTTCTATCAAGTGCTGCTCCATTTTGCTTCATCTCAGCCACCATTTATTCTTCATCTCCATTTTTACCAGAATTCTCTCCCTTTTTAATTTTTTTCTTTTATTTACCTTTCCTACCAGCTTGCCACATTACACTTTCTGTCAGAACGCTTGGCTGCCTCCTCCTTAAGGATGTTTTAACTTGAGGACATTTTGAGTGGGAAATGAATGGATAAATAAATCAGGCACTGGGCCTGTGTACCCATCAATACTAGTACTTGTTATGCAGGGAATTAAACAGAGGGTGGACATTATATTCAGCTTTAAAATGTGGTTTGTGGCAAATTTGAACTTATTATATATGAGATTTACTTAAGCTCATTTATATTCTTCCTTATCAAAATGCCTGTGGATAATCAATCTGCATTTCCTTCTTGAAAGAGCAAATATTTGCCATGGAAAGTGAAAAAACAAAGGGATGCTCAAAACAAATAATGAAAAGTTGGACTTTATCAGGAGCAATTCATGCTCTGATTGCTTGTTTGCATCACATCTTTCAAGGGATCTTTAATCAGATTATGCTTGTAAACCCTTCCTGTTTCCTTTAACTTTACAAATGATACTTATGGCAAACCAAAAATAAGGAATAAAACTCCTTGGGAAAAGCTTTGCAGCTCCAGTAGTAGAAAGATCTGAAGTGAGTTTGGGGGTGAACCTGAGAGTTTTTGTGTGCCCTGAGCAAGGCACTTAATGTGTCCCAGCTCCCAGTGAGGAGCACAAAGAGCCAAGTTTCCCAGTTTGCAGGGACCACCCAGAGCAGCCACTGGCCCAGCCTGACAGCAGCTGACTTCTGTTCTTTATTAATGGAGCCTTTAATTCCACAGAATGAAAGCACAGCAGCAGCTCTGAAAAAAAAAGAGTTCCACAGATGCTCCCAATCCAAACCAGAATGGGCCAGTTTGGTTTTGTGGTCATCTGAATTTCCATTTTAAAGTGGTGTTGAGCATTCCCACCTTTCTATAGAACTGCTTCTACAAAGTTATGTATTGAAACTTTGCTGTTTTCATTTACCACTAGTTAAGCTTTGAGTCCAGTAGAGATGCACCCTGCACTTCTAGAGTAAAGAATCAAAAGACATATATTTTAAACCAAAGATCTAATACTATATTTTCATGATTTTAAGTGCCAGCCTATTAAAAATAAGTTACTTTTTTACTCATTTAAACTTATCTGGTCATAACTGATTAAAAAATATCTTCAGTTTAGGTTTAGAGTAGGTGTTAGGAAGAGATTGTGAGGAGGGGTGAGGTCTCAGTTTTGCCCAGAGTTGTGGCTGCCTCCTGGAAGTATCCAAGGCCAGGTTGGACAGGGCTTGGTGCACCCTGGTGATGCCTTAAGGTTTATATTTCATATTTTCCAGATTCTGTACTGCATTAGTATATAACTCTGAACTCCATAGAAAGTGTTACAAGTTCTCCTCACAGCTCAGGCACACAAAACAATCCTTTTCCAGCCCCAGAACCAAGGACATGCTGCAGGTTCAGGCCCAAGAAAAGCAAATTGAGGAGAGCAATCTGAGAGGATGGGACTGCATAACCTGGAGCTGGAATTGGACAATTAACCCTAATATGGAAATGGACCAAAATTTATAAAAGTGTGAAACTTGTGATCCATCATCCGTCTTGGGTGTAGCCTTGGCCAGGCTCTTGCACTGCCCAAGGTGAACCCTTGGAAGGGCATTTAATAAATCCCTTTGTTCCTTATTAATGGAATACTTTATTCCTTTATCACTGTCCAGCCTCTGTTCCAGGGAGCCTCTCCAGGCATCACTGGGACACTGGGAGGTGTCCTTGCCATGGCAGGGGTGCCACTGCATGGGCTTTAAGGTCCCTCCCAACCCAACCCAGCCTGTAATCCCACGATTCCATGAATGTCTCTCACCCTGTGGCTGGGTGGAAGGGTTTGAGGTGCACTCTGAACACTGACAGCAGCTCGTGTTTCCTGCAGGAGCCCCCCAAGCCCAGCCCCCCTCGGAAGCCTCTCCCTGCTGATCCCCAGGGCCGGGCGCGCCAGGGACGCGCCAGGGCTCTGCCCCACGGCACCCCTGCCAGGTCAGTGCTGCTCCTCACCCTTGGCTTCTTCATCTTATTGTCACACGTGGTAATATGCAATTACATGTCACACATGTAATTTTGGTCATCTGCTTGTGATCCTGCAGCTCTTCAGTGTACAGCTCTAAACTCCATACACAGAGTGAGCTGCTGCTTTCCCGTTTCGGTCCTACACAATTCCTCTCCAGGCTGGGAATCAAGGACACCTCACTGTCCCAGGCCTTGAGAAATATAAACAAAAGGGAGTTCTGGGGGGAGCAAAACTGGGGTAAATGACTTCATTACCCAAATCTGTAATTGGAAGATTAACCCCCAATATGCAAATGGACCAAACTTATAAAAATATGAAAACTCATGACTCGTCATCCATTTTTGGGTGTAGCACCTGGGGGGGCTTTGTCTGCCCTAAATGTTCCTGAATAGAGATAGATAGATAGATAGATAGATAGATAGATAGATAGATAGATAGATAGATATGAATGTATATATGTACCTGAATATATATATATGTATAAATGAATGTATATATGTACCTCTCTCTATATATATAAAGGAATGTATGTATGTACCTGAATATACATATAAATATGAATGTATATATGTGCCTGAATATATCTATAAATGAATGTATATATGTACCTGAATATATACATATAAATATGAATGTATATAGGTACTTGAATATATATATATATATATATATAAAGGTACCTTCGATATATATACCTGCTTTTTATTCCCTTGATTTTGTCTGGCCTCTGTTTTTAGACAGTCCCAAAAGGGTGTCAATCCTAATACCTGGATTTTAGCACTTCAGCAGCAACATGGCTACAATGGCTCAAGGAACTGCTGCAGCAACCACTTCCAATAGAATTTCCATCTCTGGTTTTATTTATCACACTGCTTCTCACTGGGAGTGCACCAGCACAGTAGCTCTGACTCCCACAGAATATGAGGATTTAGAATACCTGTGAAGGTTTGACTCTAAACACCTGGCTGCATATTTACAAAAACTAACCAATAAATAATAAATTTTCTCTTCACTTACCCCATTTGAATTAGGCTAAGAGCTGAATGCTGTTAAAATCAGCCACCAATAAGAGTGATTTCCTGATCACCCATTTCCCAAGGAAACAGCAATTGATATCATCTGAAAATAATATCCAAAAGATTCAAAAAGCATAGAAATTGTACACTTCAAAAATATAAACTATATTTGAAAAAAATAATCAGGAAGTGGAATAACTACACCCAATGTTAGTGGGTTTAGTCAATGCTGTTTTCTTATCCAATATTCCTCAGTTTCCTTTGAATAAAGTGAGCTCCAAGGAAGATAAAACTGGTGTTTTATGGTACAATAATTCTACCAGTAGAGCACTTAGAGCTCAGAAACATTAAAAATAGAATCAAGATAGTCTCCTAATATTTTAGCAAAAATACTGCAATAAGAAACTTTAATTAGGCTCCTGGCTGTCCATTCTAGTGAGATATTTTGAAAGCAACAACATTTCAAGCAGGCTCCTACAACTTTTGGAGACCACCTGGAATTCTGCAACATTATTGACAATTTTGATCAAGTACGAAATTGCTGAGCACCCAAAGAAATTGAGAGATTAAATAACAATTTGCTGTTTTCTTTCTTTCCAACAGGCCTGCTCCCAAACATCCACCACAGGTATCCAGGTGCAGCAACACTACAGATGTGAAATGAGTAGAAAACCTGACACCTTTATTTTAAAAAGTGAAGACAGAAGTTTGCACTATCTTTCAACTCCAGCTGGAGTTCATTTCTATGACAATACTTAGAATTTTTAATGTTTAAAACAGCATTATTTTTAAGAATTCTGAGCTACTGCCTTTGGTGCTGTGCTGTGCTATGGTGCTCTGTATACTTGCTCAGGTACTTGTAAATTATTAATTTATGTTGAATATTTATTACAGTGCAGTGCACTGTAGTAGATATTTTTACCATAGCTGAGTTTTCCTAAAAAGGAAACCTTTTTTTTTGTTTGTAATATTCCACTGAACTTGAATAATTCTGCTCTCTTGGTCCTATGTAGATTTCTTAGTTTTGATCTGTTCATTAAGGAGTGCTGATGCAGATCAATGAAATGTGTAAACAGCTCCATCTCAGTGGTTCCTAACCAACTTCTGAACAAATATGGCAGGGTAAAAAGACAAAATCTCTCCTGGAACTTGGTGAAATGCCTGATATCTGCACACAAGGTGCAACCTCTACTCAACCAAAGGCTCACTCTGTGTTTGCAGCTGTACTGTAATCTCAATTTTCATGTTACTGTTTGAGATCTTCCAGAAATCTCTGTGCTCAAAGAGGATGTATCCACCTGGGAGAAATCCTCTCACTGGAGAAGTACTGTATATCACAAAACTGTATTGTTTTTGACCTCATTTTCCTCAAACACAACCTGGTTAGTACATATTAATGCAGATATCAGGCCTCCCTGTGCCATCTCCTTTTTGATGCTTTGGTAATTAAATTCAACCATCTCATTGTTGTCCTGATTAGACTGGCAGTGCATTACACCCAGGGCTGGGGGGAAGCCAAGAATTGCAAAGAATTACATTTTAAGAATCAACTTTTATATTATTTCCTTTTGCCTCACCGCTCTGCTTATCACCTGTATTTTGCATATTTACTACTGTTTTGTATTTAACTTCTACAACGTTGCTCCTGGTTTCTTAATTCCCAAATCAAATTGTGTATTTTAATACATAGACTTGGATTATCCAAAGAAAAAAAATGTTCATCTCTGCTCTGTGATTACATCTGATCTCTTCTGTGCCTTCTCAGTAGCACTGCTGAACACAGTTTCACTTGTAAAAACAAGAATTTCCAAATATCAGTTGAAGCAGAGGGAGAAGGGACTATCACCTTTAATAGGATGGTTTCCTCATTGCTTGTGGTTTTTGTTTCCTTAAGCAAAAATAAAAGCATTGATAGAAACTTGCATCTGGCTTCAGGAAGTGTGATTGTATTTCATTTTCCCATTTATTCCCCCTCGTAGCACATGACCTTCATGCTTATTGATAAACAAACCCAAATCAGCCCCAGCTTTGTTTGGTGCTGAATAGCAAAGGAAAAGCTTCACAAATGCATTTCAATTCTTAAAGCACCTCCAATAGCAACAACAGGGCTTTATGTGTGGAGAATCACAACAGAAGGATGCAAACATCCCAGGCTCAGCAATATGGGGGAACCAAAATGATGCTTTTTATGTACTTTACATATTTCTGCATTTAAAACACTCATTTTTTTGTATCTACAGTAGGGGGTTCCTCCATTTGAAGCAGCCACATGAGCTGAGTTTTCTTGTTTGAATGCTCCCATTTTATCAGAATTCTTCTGCAAACTGCTGAAAACCATGAGATGAAACTGTGAGTAGTGAAAGATGACATGAAATGACTAAAAAGTGTCTGTAATCAGCATCAGGAGTTCTGAATTTAACAAGAACAGCTTGGGTAAGACTTTGCATGTGTATAAACTTAAACATGACCAACCTAGACAGGCTTAAAAGTAGAGAAAATAGAAATATCCATACAGGACACCCACAGCACGTGTCAAATTTCTTAACTATTCCCACTAAAACAAGCACAGGTATCCAGTGACATGGAATTTAGTCCAACAGGTAAAAATAACATATTATCTACCAGACTTACCATCTAAGACACAGCTAAACTTTGAGATTTCTAGAGTCTGGGGAAAAAAAATCCCAATCCTCTATCTGAAACAAAGGCAACAAAACCCAAAGATCCTGTAAAAATTAATGCCATTACTTGACACCAAAAAAAGTTCTTACTGAATAGGACAGGCTGGTTTTTTTAATAACAAAATTTATGTAACAGCCATAAAATGTGGAATCGTTCCAGTCAGCAATTGGAAAATTTTTATTTATATTATGAGATGCAAAATTCTACAGGCAGAAAAGGACCTGTACCTTGGGGGTGGGATGGGACAGCAAACAACAAGAGATGACACCAAATGATCCATCAAATCCTTCTTTTTGGGGGGAATTTTATCAGTAGTAGCTGGTTTGAGGTGTTTTCACACCTAATTAGTGCCTTCATGATTAGAAATGCAGATGGCATGGAAAATTCCACTGTGAATGGTTTTACATATGTAAGGGCAGTGTAAGCAAATAAATTCCTGGGGGATACACCAGGGTGTGAAATCCAAGGTGTGCTCCTTGCACAGGCACAAGTCCTGTCATAATAAATTCAGCTGTGTTATTATAAATTCAGTCCTGCCTTTATAAATTCCTCCCTGCTCAGCAGTCTTTGACTTCTAAATCACCTTTAATAATTAAGGTTACACCAACTTTTAAATCCTCAGTATTTTATGGTTCTCAATTTATCTTTGTGGGAGAGATTTTTTTATGCTGATTGTTCCTTTCTGTCTTCTCCCACACCCATATTCCAGCCTCCCACCTCTGGAATGCTTTCCAGAGGGGAGGCAGGAACAGAGTGAGCTCTCCCTAAAGCAATGCTGCCTTTATGCTAATCAATGGAACAGAAAGTACAAAACACCAAAGAAAATGAATAAATAGGCAGCAAACAAAAGGAAAATTGCATATTTACCATCTTTCTCCTCATCAAGTCCCTTGGGTTTAGTATTCCTACATTGTTTGTAAAAGCTAGCAATTATCAGGGTAGCAAGATTTATCTTCTTTTAATTTCATGGAATATTTTAAAAGCTTTTTCAGAAGCTCAGAGAAGAAAGAGATACAGAGCTTTTTCCTTTGTTTCAATTCTGGTTTCTTCTGATCATTTGAGTATGCAATATTCTATTTTATTAACTTACAATCAAATAACAGCAGTTTCCAATTTAACTATAAATTACCATGTAACAGTAAACAAATTCATTCTTTATCTCACTCTGCAAAACATCATTTTCTAAACTCAGTAAGGCTGAAACTCGTTCTGCACAGAGCCCATCCTTCCACATAACGAGACCACACATAAATATGCCCCATAAATTACAGGCAGCTGCCCTTTTCACACAGCACTTACAACAGAAATTAAAAACCTAGAGCAGATTGAACATTTGGAACTCTTGGAATTCAGTTCATTCAGGAATTTAATATCCAACATCATCATCATCATCATCACAAAAGATACTTTTCTTTTCCATGACCCTCTTTTATTTTTTTAAGCAGGGTGCAGAATCACGTGTATCTGTAGAGGTGAGCAATACTAATGTCTTAGTTCTTATATGTTTAAATTTATTGCTTTTAATGTACTTAGGAATAATTGGAGAAGGGTCTGGAGCAGCTGAGGGAGCTGGGAAAGGGGCTCAGCCTGGAGAAAAGGAGGCTCAGGGGGGACCCTGTGGCTCTGCACAACTCCCTGACAGCAGGGGACAAGGGACAGGACGAGAGGAAATTACCTCAAATTGCAGCAGAGGATGTTTAGACTGGATATTGGGAAAGAATTCTTCCCTTGAAGAGCATCTTTCTGCCTGTATGTTGTCACTGCTCCAAGAACCCAGACCAAAAATTAAAAGTTCTGTCCAACAGATTGCCTTTTGTATGTGCCATGGATTAGATTATGCTGGATTTGCAGGAAAAGACTGAATTTTTTCTAATTTTTTTTTAGAGAAACTTGAATTTTGCAGTTCTCAGTGCTTTACTTTCAATCTTGAGCTTACTTGATATAAAGACCTCTAAAAGTAGTTTTTAAACCCCCAAACCATCACTCTCAGGAACAGGTCTGAAAAGACCTTATTTAAAAAAGATTTAAAAGATAAAGATCATTTCTATATTTATCATACATCATTTGCTTTTATTTAATAAATATACCAGATTATTTTATCTTTTAAACTGTAAATTATTAATTAATTCCAAAAATCAAAAGCTAAAATATATCAATATATATTTTTCACAAAGATTCATTAATTTAGCCTTATTTTCTGTAAGAAGTTTAGATGCCTTAACAATCTGAACGTATTTTTCACTTCTAGAGCTGAAGCTAAATTTGTTGCACAAGCAGCTCATGATTTGAAATAAAGAAGCATCTCCTTGGAAAATTTAAAGATGAATATTAACAAGGTTGGGTAAGAAATGCTAATTTTTTGTTTACTAAAGGGACAGTCATGAAAGCAAAAGAGGTCTTGAAGAAGAAAAGGAAGCAGTAGGGAAGAAAAAAAAGAGCATTTAGTTTCCAGCAGCTTTGTAATATCCTCAGGGGAATGCCAAAAAGTATTTTTGTTTATTTGAATTTCTTGTTTTACATCCAACCCTGTGTGCAAGAGGGTTCTGTAAGGATTCAGTGTCTGTAAATCCCAGGGATGCACTTAAATACAGGAGGAAATGCTGAAGGGGAGGCTGAGCTCCAAAATTTAGAGTGCCAAGGACCCAGAAATCTGAATAATAGAGGTGAAACAGGCAAGACACAGTATTTGGGGCCAAATATTCATCTTTTCACTTTTGTGATAGGAAAAATCAAAGTTATCTGAGGCATCATCTCCAAACTGAGAAACAGCAGTTTTCCTCTTAGTTTTTCCTTCTTGACTTCTAGCAAACTGACCAAGCTCCAAACAAGCAAAAATCATAACAAATGCAGAAGGAAACACATTTAAAAAATAAACTCAGAGGCAGAAAACCTCTATATATAGAGATTATTTAAACCTACCTGTGAAAACTTCCAGTTTTTTTATAATACTGAAAGGTAAAGAGGAAAGAATCTCCCTTTTCACGAGAAATAAAACCTGAACCAGCCAAGTCTCCCACTGGTTCTTACAGCTGCAGGTCTGGGTTCCCCCCTCCTGCAGCCCCAGGAGCACAGAGTGGAAAAATCACCCTAAATCCTGTTTGAAAGGTGGAATCTCCATCCCACCCCCATCTAATCCAGGGTGCTGCTGCCTGGAATTCAACTATCAAGCCAGGTTTTAACAAAGCATCAAGTGCCAAAGTGCTTTAATGGCCCTGCTGCTCCTCCCAGCCCACACAAGGATGCAAAGCAGAGGCATTACACCTGTACAGAGCCCATTAATTTCATTTTAGCAAAAAGTAAAGCAGGAAGTAAAGCCCAGTCACTTGGAAACTGCAACAAGTAGATGGTTTGGGAGAATTTTTAGGCAGTCTGCATGGGACACACATATTTATATTAAATATAGGTCAGGGACAGCTGAGAAAATTAATCAAACTCCTTGTTTATCATGGGTATAATTTTGGGGTGCATTAGTATTGTACGAAAAATATATTAATTCAATGAATACATTCATTTTGTAGAATTTTTTTCCCTAAAAATGTGGTTTGGGCACATTTTGGACTATCCCTTCCTCTCCAGTTACCTTCAAGCTATTACCTGTAATTATTAACCAAAATTAAACCAAAATAACAGCTCTGAAGACAGAAAATTGTGTGGATTTAAGACAGCAGGGAGATTTTATAGAATTCCAGCATTCTGTAAGGATTCTGTAAGGCACAACAAACTACAGGGCAATCACTTTAATATTATTTTTATGTTTGAAACTTTCTGGAGCTGGAATTTCCAGTGTCAAGCAGGGCTGTCCTTCTCCACAGCCAGAGGGGAAAGTGGTTGGGCTTGGGGGTCTCTGATTTACCACTACCCTCAGAGCACTGTCAGCCCCTAAAAAAATCACATTTCCTATTCAGTTCCCTCCAAGAAACTCCCTACAACCTTGGCCCTTCCACATCCAGCAAACTCTCTCTTCACATATTCCCTCTTTATCACTTCTGGGTTGTTTTCCTGCCATTCCTTCCTTCATTTTGTTGTATCCACTTTGTGCTCTTGTGTCTTTATGGCTCCCCCAGCCAGCTTTATCTAATCCCAAACCTAAAGGTGTTTACAGAGGAAGATTTTATAAAAACCTCTCCAGGGAATCTCTTTTTTTTTTTTTTTTTTCCCCATTATTTTCTCCCCCTCTTTTGTGTCTGGTTTCTGTGATGAAGCTTTGCAATCTCAGACAAACACTATAAATCTCCAGGAGCACCACCATAAATAACAGGAAAGACAGTGAAATGGATTGATTGGAATAGATGAATTACACTGTCAGGATGTTCCCAGTTTGGGTTTCATTTCTCCTGCAGCTTTGACTTTTCTCCACTATTGAAATAACCAGAGATTTCTCCATTTTCTGAGGTGGCCCTTGAGCACAACCTCAGCACTGGCTGTTTACATCCCCCCCATTACTGAAGTTTCCCAGGGCTGTAACAAAGCCTGGTTTTTCCAACAGGAGGTCTGAGTACTGCTGCAATTTTAACCTTTTTCACTTCTCATTTCACCACTTCAGCCAATGATGACAATTCCCCAAAAATTACAATTGCAAAGCCAGTACTTCTCCCAGCAGCAAATTCTAGTCACAGATGATTTAAATTATTTCGTGTGGGGGCTCAGTTAGTGTGAGGTTCATCCAAGTCAGCGTTTTCACCATCTGACTCCAGTAGAATGGGTGCAGCTACAAACACTTCACACCAAAAAATAGGGCCCAACTTTTCTATAGAAGTCCATGACACAACAGAGTGGAAATCAAAGTCATAACAATTTCTGAGAGCCAATATAGTCTATAGAGTGTCAGGATGCTTTAAATACAGATATGAAATTAATTTGGCAATTTTGTTCGTGGTGAACAGAGCTCAACTCATCAGATACCAAAGAACTTGGATGCCTTTCTCACAGATGTGCTGTAGACATAAAACCAATAAAAATCTCATGGTAGAAAGAATGTGTTGAGGTGGCCAAGAGGGCCCTTGCAGGAATTGGTTAGAAAGGAATCTCAAGGATATAAAAAATATGAAAGAATGGATGGAGGAAAGGTAAAGGCACAGGCAAAGGTTCTGGCACAGTTTTTACAACCCATGATAGGAAAAAGTGCAGGGAACCCCAAAGGGAAGGGGGCAGCCACCAGGACAGTGACTGGGAAGGAATGAATGTGCCATTTGTTAAAAAGAACATTACAAAAGGATTGTTAAGGGTGACAGGATCTCCTCTTCCTGAACCAAGAGTGTTTCCTGTTAGACATGGGAACTTCTCTTCATGATTTGAATTTTATGCCAAACGGGGAACAATTGTTCAAACATTCTTTTGCTAAGTGGGAAAGATGAGCAGGTGGATTTGATTCAACCACTCTTGGTGTGTGTGTGTGTGTGTGTATGGGAATTACCCCTGTGAGTGTTACCTTCACAGCTGCCTCTGCCCCTTCCCTTCAAACATTGCACAGGGTTGGGAGAGGCCAGGAAGAGTGAGACATGAGCAGCCAGCTGGCTTGTGGCCACTGAGTTGTTTTACACCTTTTCTCTGTGTAGGAGTATTCATCACTTTTGGTTTTTTAACCCAGTTGGAGTCTCTCTACTGACTGTGTGCAGCAAAACTGAAAGGCTTCCCTGAGCCAGGTGAGTTCTCTGGCTTGCTCAGATCCTGCTGCTGAGGAGCCAACTCCTAGAGAAGGAGATGATGGATGGATGATGGATGGATGGATGGATGGATGGATGGATGGATGGATGGATG
>VWZS01003779.1:716551-733365 GCA_013397075.1 Rhabdornis inornatus
ATGGAGGCATGGATGGAGGCATGGATGGATGATGGGTGGATGGATGATGGATGGATCATGGATGGATGATGGATGGATGATGGAGGATGGATGGATGATGGATGATGGATGGAGGGATGATGGATGGATGGATGAGTGATGGATGATTGATGGAGGCATGGATGGAGGCATGGATGGATGATGGGTGGATGGATGATGGATGGATCATGGATGGATGATGGATGGATGATGGAGGATGGATGGATGATGGATGATGGATGGAGGGATGATGGATGGATGGATGAGTGATGGATGATTGATGGAGGCATGGATGGAGGCATGGATGGATGATGGGTGGATGGATGATGGATGGATCATGGATGGATGATGGATGGATGATGGAGGATGGATGGATGATGGATGATGGATGGAGGGATGATGGATGGATGGATGAGTGATGGATGATTGATGGAGGCATGGATGGAGGCATGGATGGATGATGGGTGGATGGATGATGGATGGATGATGGATGGAGGGACCAGGCTGGGAGGGAAGCTGTGGGAGAGCCTACCTTGAATCCCTGGCCCTGCCAGCCTGGTCCTGGTGTGCTGCTCTGGGTGCTGCAGGCTGATCCTCCATGGGAGCTGAGGGTGCAGAACCCCAGGGGCTGCTTGAGGTGTCACAGGGGCTTCTTGAGGTCATTGGAGTCCCTGGTGGGGGCTACTTGAGGTCATTTGGGTTTAATTGAGGTCATTGGACCCCCTGGGCGGCGTTAATGTCTTAGGTTACAATAAAAGATGAAACCAAAAGTATGAACTCCATCCCATCTCCATAAGCTGTTAAAACAGGTAGGGCAGTGTTCCTTATCTATTTCATGCCTCTGAAAACACCTTCCAGGCACTTTCTCTCTGATAGTCACTGCATGACTGATAAAGTGCCACCATCCCACTGTGAGATGCTCCGCCCAGGGGGAGGAACCCAGCGTTGTACCAGGATATAATCTGAGATTTGGCGCACCAGGGGAGCACTGCTGCTGGATTCCCCGAGGATAAGAGCTCCATAACCACCACTGGAGCTCCAGAGGAACACCAGACTTTTCTAGAGGATCACTGCTTCAACAGAACCACGTCTGCCACTCCAGGAGCGCTGCAGCCACCATTTAATCACTGCTACCACCACCCTGACCAACAGGGTGCCAGGTTGTATCCTGACTCTGGCAGTTTAAGCCAGAGCTTTCTGCCTTTATTTTAATTTTCCTATTAGGTTGTACTTCTGACTTGGAATCTCTCACTGGTTTATTTTCAGACTGGTGCATATTTTGGCTCCCAATGCAGGGCCTGGGAAAAGTCAGAATTACAATTTTGTATTACAAAAACCCTCCTATTCACCATAATGCTCAACATGCTTACCTGGGTCTTGCACCTTGCTCTTTATATATTTCTGCACATGGGAAACTACCTGCCTGTTCTAATGCTCCTGTGGAGACCAGGGAATGGTATGAAAATTGCTTTATTGGTTTATTATGTCTATTGCATGATAACCTCTGAGGCAATGAACATCATTTGGAATATACATTCAATTTCATTTGCTTGTTCTAGTCTGGGCTGCTGCATCTGGGTCCTCCTCAATAATTGCACCCAGCCCCTGGGGGGAAAAGTAGAGAGTGGTTCCTTCCAGCCTTTCAGCAGTTTTTGAAAATATTGAGTTCCCTCTGGATGTCAAGGATGGCATAGTCTTGTCAGTTCTGCTTTGTCTTCTCTGTACACCATGCTTGGGAACAGAACAGCGCTGGGTGTGGCACAGCATCTTCTCCAGGAGGAGGAGAGAAGCAGCAAGTCAGCAGAAACCATGGCTACACAGACTGTAATGGAGAGAAAAGGAACCAAAAAAAAAATCAACAGGCACCAATGGCTACACAGACTGTAATGGAGAGAAAAGGAACCAAAAAAAAAATCAACAGGCACCAATGGCTACACAGGCTGTATGGAGAGAAAAGGAACCAAAAGAAATCAACAGGTGCCAATGGCTACACAGACTGTAATGGAGAGAAAAGGAACCAAAAAAAAAATCAACAGGCACCAATGGCTACACAGACTGTAATGGAGAGAAAAGGAACCAAAAGAAATCAACAGGTGCCAATGGCTACACAGACTGTATGGAGAGAAAAGGAACCAAAAGAACAGCAACAGGCACCAATGGCTACATAGACTGACAGAGAGAAAAGGAACCAAAAGAGCAGTCAGTGCTTCCACACAGGCTGTCACCAAGCCAGGATAGCCCAAGCCAGCAGTGGTTGCCCCTGTTCAGAAGAAGTCAAAGAGCAAATCAGTTCTCATAGTGACCAACGAGGACGTGGCTGGACCCTCACACCCAGCACAAGAGACAGAGCCAGAAATCATCACTCACTCTCTGTCCCTGGGTGAGCTGTGTGACCTGTGCAGGGACTTCACCTGCCAGACAAACGAGTCCATCCTGACCTGGCTGCTGCACATCTGGGACACCACAGCCAATGGCACCATTCTGGATGGAAGAGGTACCAGGCAGCTGGGATCCCTGTCCTGGGATGTGCTCACTGACCAGGGGATCAGGAGAACCCAGGAAAGGCTCAGCCTGTGGCAGTGACTGCTGGTGAGTGTAAGGGATGGATACTTTTGTAAAGACCTGCAGGTGCACCGAGGGAAACGGAGCACAGTGGAATGAGGTGTTCAGTGCCTGAGGGAATTGCCTGTGCTGGAGATCATTTTTCCCTGAGAGCCCCGATGGTGTCCAGTGCACACCACAGATGTGGCTGAGATTCACACAGCTTGGACCAGAGATTTCCTCCTGTTACCTGGAGATGCTGCAGTGGAGGGAAGGAGAGGACAAGGTGGGAGCACTGGCCAGCAAAGTAAAAATTTCCAAGGACACTGTCACTGTCCTGTTGCATGCCTGTGCCTCATCTGTGGAATCAAAGCTGGCTGAGAACATCTGGAGCTTGGTTGAAGAGGGCCACCAGAAACTGAGAAAGGAGATTAAGGAAGAAATTCAACACACCCTGCCACAACCAACAAGAGTCTCTGCCATTAGGAGCAGATGTCCCCTGGCCAGAGAGACAGGATACACTCGGTAACCTCTGGTTTTTCCTTCAGGAGCATGGAGAAGGCATGAGGAAGTGGAATGGAAAACCCACCTCCTCCTTAGCAGCCTGGGTACGTGAACTGAAAAGAGGAACATCTACCACACAAAGTTTATCTAGAGTCACTGCAGCTCTGGTCTCTCATGGGCAGAACTCTGGACTGCATAGGAATGATGATATGACTGATCCCCTCAAAGGGACCTTGGGAACATATTTACAGGAGGAGAGCAGCGTGTGCCATGGCCAGGAACAGAGGCCATGGAGGAGGAAAAGGACAATCATGTGTGGATCCCGTGGCCTGGCACCTCTGACCCACAAGAATATTACAGCTTTGGGGGACACCAGTGCCCAATGCACCCCAATGCCATCAAGGCGTGTGGGAGCAGAAGCCATTTCTATTCCTGACAGGAGGATCCCAGCAGTTGCAGTGAGTTTAACTGGGAACAAGTGGCACAAACACCCCAGTGTGACTGGCTCAGAGGCCCCTGCATCCTTAGTGCAGAATATCTCAGAAATGGGAACTCCAGAGACCCAAAAGGACATCATTGGGCTTCCAGGATTGCTTCTGTAGAGACAGAAAACATCAGAAGGCCCTGCCTGCTCTCTCAGCTCTTCTCCTGTGGGGCTGCTGAGAGCTGAAGAACAACAGCNCTGTCCTGGGATGTGCTCACTGACCAGGGGATCAGGAGAACCCAGGAAAGGCTCAGCCTGTGGCAGTGACTGCTGGTGAGTGTAAGGGATGGATACTTTTGTAAAGACCTGCAGGTGCACCGAGGGAAACGGAGCATGGTGGAATGAGGTGTTCAGTGCCTGAGGGAATTGCCTGTGCTGGAGATCATTTTTCCCTGAGAGCCCCGATGGTGTCCAGTGCACACCACAGATGTGGCTGAGATTCACACAGCTTGGACCAGAGATTTCCTCCTGTTACCTGGAGATGCTGCAGTGGAGGGAAGGAGAGGACAAGGTGGGAGCACTGGCCAGCAAAGTAAAAATTTCCAAGGACACTGTCACTGTCCTGTTGCATGCCTGTGCCTCATCTGTGGAATCAAAGCTGGCTGAGAACATCTGGAGCTTGGTTGAAGAGGGCCACCAGAAACTGAGAAAGGAGATTAAGGAAGAAATTCAACACACCCTGCCACAACCAACAAGAGTCTCTGCCATTAAGAGCAGATGTCCCCTGGCCAGAGAGACAGGATACACTCGGTAACCTCTGGTTTTTCCTTCAGGAGCATGGAGAAGGCATGAGGAAGTGGAATGGAAAACCCACCTCCTCCTTAGCAGCCTGGGTACGTGAACTGAAAAGAGGAACATCTACCACACAAAGTTTATCTAGAGTCACTGCAGCTCTGGTCTCTCATGGGCAGAACTCTGGACTGCATAGGAATGATGATATGACTGATCCCCTCAAAGGGACCTTGGGAACATATTTACAGGAGGAGAGCAGCGTGTGCCATGGCCAGGAACAGAGGCCATGGAGGAGGAAAAGGACAATCATGTGTGGATCCCGTGGCCTGGCACCTCTGACCCACAAGAATATTACAGCTTTGGGGGACACCAGTGCCCAATGCACCCCAATGCCATCAAGGCGTGTGGGAGCAGAAGCCATTTCTATTCCTGACAGGAGGATCCCAGCAGTTGCAGTGAGTTTAACTGGGAACAAGTGGCACAAACACCCCAGTGTGACTGGCTCAGAGGCCCCTGCATCCTTAGTGCAGAATATCTCAGAAATGGGAACTCCAGAGACCCAAAAGGACATCATTGGGCTTCCAGGATTGCTTCTGTAGAGACAGAAAACATCAGAAGGCCCTGCCTGCTCTCTCAGCTCTTCTCCTGTGGGGCTGCTGAGAGCTGAAGAACAACAGCTACCAAGCACCACAGCAACACTGCACCACCAGCAATTCTTCATCATTATATAAAGTTGCTGTAGAACATCTCAACAAGGGCAATGTGCTTCCCCCACCCCTAATTAAAACAAAATAAAAGCCTCAATAAGACTTGTCTCAGCTTGTCTCTGTGCTTCCCATCCATGAGATGATTTGGGAACTGGAGAGCCAAGGGGTGCTCAGCAAGGTTCATTCACCCTTTAACAGCCCTGGAGGGCCAGTGGAGGATGGAGACTGACCATGGATTCCTGTGGCCTCACTGAGGTCAGGCCACCACTGAGGGCTGCTGTGCCAGACACTTTGGATCATTTTCAAACTAGTAGCAGTGACTTCAGGTCATTTAGATACCTGGGAGGGGTTATTTGAGATCACTTGGGGTTATTTAAGGTCATTTGAGGCCCTGATCAGGGTTACTTGAGGTCATAGAGGTCACTTGAGGTCATTTGAGGTCCTGATTGGGGTTACTTGAGGTCACAGGGGTTATTTGAGGTCATTCCAGGACCTGATCAGGGTTACTTGAGGTCATAAGGGTCATTTGAGGTCACAGGGGTTACTTGAGGTCATTTGAGTATTTTTTTATTTTCCAGGGGTTACTTTAGGTCATTTGAGACCCTGTTTGGGGTCATTTGAGGTCCTGATTGGGGTAACTCGAGGTCACAGGGGTTATTTGAGGTCATTTGAGGCCCTGATCGGGGTTACTTGAGGTCACTGGGGTCATTTGAGGTCATTGGAGCTCCTGAGCGGGGTTACTTGAGGTCACAGGGGTCATTTGAGGTCATTGGAGTAATTTTTAATTGATCCAGGGGTTACCTGAGGTCATTTGGCATTACTTGAACAGGGAGTTCCAGTGATTAACAGGTTAATATGTCATTGTCTACTTTATTTTCTGGATTTACCTGCCCTGCCTGGTGCAGGGACCAGACTTGGAAAAGTCAGGGGGGTGTGTTTCAAATGTTCCAGGTTACTCCAGAGGCTTAAGTTACTAATAACTGGGGTTTGTAAAGACAAATGGAGAAATAAGAAGAGGAGCCCTTAATTTAATCTCTCTCCCTTTATTCAAATGAAGTTGCAGGAGTCCTCTGTCTCCTTCTGGCATTTGTGGATTTTCCTCACCCACTCTGGAAAGAGCAGGAAAAAAGTCAAGAGAAAAGGCTCTCAGCAGTGACTGCTGAACAGGAATTTTTCCAAACTTCACCTCTCAGGACATGTTTCCCTCCAGCAATGCCTCCCATAGAGCTGCAGGTCCCAATAAGTAACTTTTGTGTTTTTTCTCCTCTGAAGTCATCACTCCATGAGCATGGACAGCAGGCTGTACTGTACAGCATTAAATAATAAAAATGATATCATTTCAATCACTTCAGCCATGGAATTTCTGGAGTAACAAATATCCAGCAGAATTGATTTATTAAGGCAGAAACTCTGGAACCTCCTGCTGGCTGGGACAGCAGTACCCAGTAAACGAGAATAATTGTGCTCCATCCTGCTCCCCAGAGCTGAGTCTTCGCTCCCAAACCTCTGTTCCATGATTTTTATCTTCCTTCCCTCTTCCAAAGCTGCATTTGTCCCTAACCTCAGGGAGCTGCCAGAACCAGCTCACCATAAGCTCAGGTTGATGTTGGGAGCTCAGGGACACAGAATTCCATCATTATTCACAATTCCCAAACAAGGCAGCACTGGGAACGGGGAGCTGTGAGGGGAGGGAAAAAATCACCTTCAGTTCCATAAGGTTAGTGTAAACCAAATTTTATCCCACAACTTTTAAGCGATACTTCAAGTTTTACGTACCATACTGTTATTGCACATTATCCTGAACATCTTTAAGAAAAAGATTAGAAAAGCTCCAGCTCATCCAACACATGCCCAGCCCTCTCTGGCCCCTTGCACTCCTGCAGGACCCTCCATCAAGCTGATTTATTTTTATTTTAATCTCAGCTTGTTTTACAGGTCATCAATTTCATTTCTCAGTGCTTTAGGTGCTCTCCTCTTCTCCATTAGGATAACATTACATTCATCAATTCTTATCTCTGAATCTCCAGCTTCTCATTCATCCACCCAGCAGTCTTGATCAGAGCTTGCCAGCACCTTATCAGCTGCAAGCCTGTTGATTTAATTATACCATCCATTTGCTAATATTTACTCAGCCATTACTAAATATATCCAATTTTGTTTACTAACACACATCCGTGCCTGTTGTGAAACCAAATCCAGGCAATCATAGGCATGTTTCATGGTAACCTGCAAATAAAACTAAATGCTGTAGTTTGATTAAAAATGTGGATTATAAGCAAGGAAGGCTCCCTATTATATCTTGTATCAACTCCTAATTTTCTGACACCCTGCTCCCTGTGAAGGAAAGGTAAAGACAGGAGGTCTAATTACAAAACCACTACCATGGAAGCTTCACTGCCCTGAATACTTAGAGGTTATTCCAGTTATTGCTATGATATCAGCAGGGCTTTATCCACTGCTCTAGTTTTCAGCCAGAATTACACAGTTCTCCACTTTTCTGAACCCATGCCATTGCCATCATTCTTTTGGGCAGATGAGTTCCCATTAAGCAGCAGCCCTCCTTTGCCCAAAGGACTCAGGAATGTATCAGGGCAGGATTAACATGAGGATAAAAATTAATCTGCTCACTTTTGGGACAAAGGGGCCTTCTCTGCAAACCGTAGAGATGAAACATTTCCATTTTAGCACCATCAACCACCAGGCAATGGCAGGACCTTGTCCTCCACCTGCAGCCCTGGAAAGCTGTGTGACCTCTCAGATCTTTGCCTTCCCAGGAAGCACTTGGTGAGCTCAGGTACTTAATCATATCCAAGTGACCAGCAAAAGTAGCCAATATCATCATTAAAAGCAAAGGAGAAAAAGGAAATTAACCTGCTGCAAAATCAGGACATCATTATCATTATTTTAAAAAAATCAATTAAATTAGTTCAATGCCACATCAAATTCTGAGCAAGAACATGCCAGTGGTAACCCAGCTCTAACATGGGAGAGATCTGAAAATATTTGACCTCTTGGAGACAAGGAATAACACCATAAATATATTTTAAACCCTTGATGCATTCCTAAGAGCTTTCTGAAACCTCTGTCTCATGTCAGTGGAGGGTAAGGGGCAGACAGGCACAGAAACAAACACTGAGAAACCCACATCCAAATTCCAATTCCCCTACTGCCTTCACTATCCACCAGTCCACATTACACCCATCTTTTACACCAAATGTTCTTCTTCCTGCTCAATTCCCAATTCCCAATTCTGGCACAAGGGTGTGACCTTTACATGTCCAGACATCAGCTGGAAATTATTGAAATCTAAAGGACCTGGGCTTACATCCCTGTTCCAAAACAGAGAATGTGTAGCTCTGAAAATATGTTTCTTCCCCCTTCAGTAAGTCCTTAAAACACTGTTTTCTTACTTAAAATCCAAAGCTATTTAAGATGATTTTATTTTTGTCACCTGTTGCTGAAGGCCAGTGTCTTCCTGGGAGTTGTAACACTGTTGAGTTGTGCCTGGAAGAGCTTCCAGCATCTTTTAATTCCTCCAGCAGCTCTCTAATTACCCATTACCTCCAGCACAAATGGGGAGTTCTTCTCTCTGCACCTTTCTTAGGTGAATGTCTGCACCTGCCTCCATCACAGCATCACAAAAGCAGCAGGGAGCTCGGGAGGGCTCCAGTCCCAGCAGGAGCTCAGGGATTTCTCCAGCCCAGGGTGGGAACAGGCAGGGATGGAGGATGGAGCCTCTCTGTGCTCCCTGCTCTGCACACAGCCCTGCTGGGAAAAGGCTTGTTCTAACACCCAGAAACCTTTCCTGCTTGAGTTCATGTCTGCTGTCACCTCGTCAGGGGACTTCCAGCATCTGCAGGACCAGACTGAGCCAAGTTTAAAACTTCAACAAGTGTGTGTTTTTCATTCTCATCCTTCCTCCCTTTTTATTGAACCCTATGCCTGGGATGCTTCATGCACACCAGTGGTTCCTGGCTGATCCATTTCCTCATTTAGTTTAAAATCCCTCTGGTTCTCCAAACTTTAATCAGAAATGGGAAATAAAAATAGACACAAGGATTTGGTAATAAATAAACGAAATAAAAATACTGGGAAAGAACCCTGTAATATTTTAGCCCTCCACCTAAAGAAATAGTTCATCAGGATAACTCTTTTACTTTTTTCTTAAATTATTAAAAGATCAGCCCACTGTGCTGATTTTCAGCTGACATCCTCTGTCAGTATGATTCTCCTGGCCCTCAGGATGGTACCACAGCATCTATCATGTCATATTGCATTTTACATATTCTGTATATAGTTATATATATCACAGAATACCAGAATGGTTTGGGTTTGAAGGGATATTCAAGATCATCTGCTTCCAATCCTCTGCCATAGCCAGGGACAGCTTCCACCAGTATCTTAAAATTTATGAATGCAGGACTTAAAAAGTCTTCCAGATTATCAAGTCCAGCCTCCTGCTGTTGCAACCAACCATGTTCTTTTATGCTTTTCAAAAATTTAGCACAGAGAGTTCTCAGTGTAATGAGAATTTTGCCCCTGCTAACTGGATGGCTACTCCAAAAATCCCCCTGTGCTGTGTAGAAAACCTATCTGTACTGAGGCAATTCTCTTTTTTTGGTTCCTTGCATTACAGTCAGGCCCAAATCTGAGAGGTGATTAATTATCTGTATTTATCTCTCAGAGATTACAAGTAACAAAAGTGTAGGAGCATCTCAATTAACGAGTCTTCAATGCCATGCTTGGCCAAATAACAATCACATCAAAACCAAGTCCCAGCTATGTTTTTTTTTTTCACTTCTTAGTGAGAAATCATTTATGTTTACCACAGTGCTTTTCCAAATCCTGAGATATATTTGATCCCACCAGCAAGCAGAACAACCCCCATGGAAATGTGTCAGTGACACTGGTTAAACTCACATTAAAACCTTGCTGTCTTGGAAATAGCAAAGTATACTGTCATTCAAAACACAACATTTTACTGCCTTACCCAGTCACTGAGATAATAATTCAATACCACATCAATACATTTACTAAATGTGTAGTAAAAATGTAAATGAAGCAAATTCAGCTCAAAGCAGCGTTTCAAACCCTGGCTCCTTTGTTGCAAATATCTGCTTTGACAAAGATGAAAACACGACAACACAAGATTTTGTTTTTTCCAAGCAAAGACAGACAATCCTAACATCCACTTCTTCAAGAAATTCAGAAGAAATCTCACAAATTTTGAGACAATATAGACATAAGAAAATGTTCACCAGTGACCCCACCAGTTCTTGGAATGCATTCAGCAGTCCAAGAATGATGGACAGGGGATGAAAGAAGGGAGGACACACCATTCCCTCCTGCACCCTTCACCAAATTTCCAGGCAGGACAACACAGCTTCATGTGGGGCTTCAAACTGCTCAGAAAAACCAGCACTGGTTACCAAGATAAATACTGGGAAAATCAGCAGAAGGCATTTGATAAACACGTGGATGCTCCAAGGGGCAGAACTACTGAAATTCTGTGGCTGTTTCAGCAAACAGGACAAAATTCCAACACCGAAATTCCAAGGGAGAAAAGAGAAATAACTTCTGAGGATGACCAGAGCCCGAGAAAGAAAAAGCTGAGAGAGTTAAGGAGAATCTTCAGTGGGAATTCAGGTGCTCAGCAGGGACTGCTGGAGGCCAACACCAATTTTTTTATCAATCTTCTCTCCATCCTGAGCTCGGTGATTGCCAGCCCCAGGGTGGATGGGTGTCAAACAATGCAGCAATCAGCACGAGGAGATTTTTATGGATTTACAGCTCCCTGAAGAAACAGCTGCTGAATCCCAAAAGAAACCTTTGTGCTGAGGGTCTGTGATTCCTGGCTGAGCCCCTTTAGCCCCCCAGGATGGGGGTTTGGTGACAGCCTAGAAATTAAACACATAATTACCCACTAGAGAACCCTGGGACTAAACTGGCATTATTTGGATGGTCTGCAGAAAACTCCTGAAATTCTGTAAAGGAAAAGCAGTGCCTAGTGCAGATTGATTTAATTCAGAGCCACTCTTCCTTCAGCATTCTGCTTTTAACCAGAGCTGCTGCACACTGAACTCACCTGCCAGAGCTACTTCACTGCAGCTCTTTAATCCTTCAGGAAAAGGGACTTAAAACCTGACCTCCAACAAACAGAGGCTGGCATTTGACTAGAGTTTGGATTTTCAGTGAAAATGGCCCAATTCCAGCTCCAAGGGGAGATAATCAGTAGGATGCAGAGCAGAGTGTACAGCGAGGTACAGTGAATCTTTGCTTTTGAATACAGAGAAATAGGTTTTCTTCACAGCATTCACATGAAGGGGAGAGGTCTGACACGGGGAAAGTGCCTGCTGATTGCCTGGCAGTTAAGGGGAAGTCTGAAAGAGTTTAGCTCGGGACAGACGGGTTTGAATAAAGATAATAATTCTGTTTGATTTCTTTCTTTGCAAATCTAAGAGTACACGCGTGGATTAGTGAAGGGAAAAAAAATTATTATTGGCTAGAGCCAAGTCCCTACAGACCTTCAGAAGGACATAAAGAACACCCAAAGCAGAAGCCTCCTCTCTTTTGCTAAGTTTCTATGGCCTTTCTATATCATATACAAAATCAATTCTCAGTATACCTGGTTTTTCCACTTCCTTTATTTTCTCCCTTTTAGCTCGCTATGGATGCCTGCAGAGTGAGTTTTATCTAAAATTTGCAAACACAACAGCTAAGCCTGATGTAAAAGAAGATACACTGATAATTGAATTTTGGAAGCACAATAGCATCTCATTGATGGTATTTTAACATTGTAATAGCAATTATAATGTAAATGAAATTTACAGAACATTGTGTAACACCATTATTAAAACATTTAAACAACATAATAAAGTTATTTAGCACTTCTAAATCTGTTCATTCAGACCAGAACATTTTCTTACCCTCCTTGAATTATTAAAAAAAAAAAAAGCCTCTGCATTGTAAGAGCCAATGGAATTGTTCTCCATTCATTGCTTCTCCTATGGAAAGCAAAGCAAAAAGCATTTTTTTCCAAAAAATAGTTGGAACATTCATTTTAGTTACACAGCATTAAGCCACTGCTGTAGAAGATTAATCTTCATGTTTAATAACACAATGCTCTGATATTTAGTTTTACTTTTATTACTTCAACAACATAACCCCAATTCTCAGTTTGCTGTTTCATGTGACAGATTATTCAAAGTTCTAGAAGACCTGATATCATTATTACAATCAAATATTTCAGATCTGGTCTTCTTCAGAGACTTAGAAATGGCTGCAGAGCCATTTCATAAAAGCATATTTTAAAGGAAGCAGAACAGGGTCAAATTGTTTGTATCCTTTGAGTTGTCAATAAATTTTAACTTCTTTTTGCTAAAAAAAAAAAAAAAAAAGCCAGAACTGTTGTTTAGATTTTACGTTTTGCAAATGTAAAATGTTTAGATTTTACATTTTTATGGTTCTGTTTATCAGCCAGATAAAGGAAACATTAATCCAATATCAGCTCAAAGGAAATATTTTTCAGGTAAATCCCCAACATGGGAACAGTCCCAGGATCATGTGGAGAAGCCCCAAACAGCCACACCATGGATGGAGAGGGGAAACAAGGACAGGGAAGGCTGAAAGAAACAAGCTGCAAAATCAAAATATGAAGAACAAACCTAGAGGCAAGGGCAAAACAAAAGATAAGAACAGAACAATTGAGCACAGCTGCTGCAAAAATTACTTGCAAGGAGGATGAAAAGGGGATACAGGAGGGAACAAGACTGGAGAGAAAAGGGAGGAAAGGAGAATACATCACATCAACTTTTGTCGAGCTGACGTTTTGTATCTCACTCCAATACTCCCCTGGAAAAGTTTGCAACTCCACTGCAAATGATCAGTCAGAAAGAGGGAGTAGGGCAAAATCCCAACCTGAAAGTGCAGCTATAAAGGAAAGAAACAGAGAGGTTGTAGAAAAGAAATAGAAATAATGAAGAGTTCTGGAGGAGAGGAAGGAAAGATGATCAGAAACTCTTCCCCCAGGTGCACAGTGGAAGGACAGATGGAAATCACTCTGGATGGGGGGAAATTCTGACTTGATGTAAGAAAACAATTTATTTTACCATGAAGGGAAAAAAACTGGAACACAGAGAAGCTTCCAAACTCAACTGAACAAGACCTGGAGCTGGATCCAAGCTGGACCCAGATCTGTGGTTCTACCCCAGAACCCTCTGTCAGAGTGCGGAAAACCTCCAGAGTTTGGTACAATTTCTAACAAGAAATGATCTTTCAGCTAGAGGGATTAAATTTGGTTTTCCCTTGGTTTCACACAAGGGATCTGACTTTTCACAGGCAATGTGATTATCAGATGAAAACAATGAAGCTGGGAGGGTGAAGGTCACATCTTTGTCTCTTGAAATGAATTCTTCGTGTACAATCTGAGCTGCTCAGTCACAAACGTGCAGGCAGTCCTACTGCAGGGTGCTAACACCTTTATTTTCAGCACTGAAGGCAGTGAATAAATGATGAGTCCATTGGTGGAGACATTCACCAATTAACCAGCAGCAGCTGTTTGTCTTCTTTTCTTAGGGTACAATTGATTAAAATTGCATGCTTCATTGAAACAGAATTCTCTTGTACTTCACCAAAGGGGGAGAGCAAACTTCTCTTCTGATTTATAGAACATTTTTCCAGCTGAATACAAATTAGAAACCTATTCTGCTTTGTTGTTTATAATGTGCAGACATGATTTGAAAAACCAGAGGTAAAATATTTTGTGTGTTAATCAGACATAAATTGTAACAAAGCCCAGTTGGTGCAAGAAGTTATTTCAGGCTTCAACCATCCTTCTTTTCCTACTTATACTGTGTGTGGATTTACAGAGATCCACACACCATACATATGGGATATATGGATATATGAGATCTCTGCAGCCAAACTATTAAAGGTGTTTTTGATTTGTGCTGGTGTGAGATACAAAAGCTCAAATGCACTTAAAAAGTGTCCAAAGAGGGGGCAAAAACTGGTGCTGACACCTCAGCCCTTCAGTGTAAAGCAAAGGCAGAGATGCATTGACTGAGGGCTGAAATAATGAAACCCAGCAGAAACAAGCTGTACCTTTGCAACAGGGGTGATTAATCTCTGCAATAATTTATTTACCTTCTACTGCAGTGGGTTCTCCACAGCTGTTCCACTTCAGCCATGAGCAAGAATTTGTGAAGAAAATCCTATTTTAGGTCATAGCAGAGATGAGATGCTGCCTGGGATGGTCTGAGCAACCTGCCCAACAGTTCTCAACTAAAAAATCATTTTAACCAAGCTCTGATTACTTGGGAAGCTGAAGGTTTGTCACAAATGCATGAAGAAATAAATCTCAGCTTTGCAAGCTCTGCTTCAAAACAAATGAATCAACTTAAGCTTGCTTTATTGCATCTAAGTCTCAATTATTCCATAAAACACTATCAGTTTAAAGCATCTGTATGAACAGATATTCACATTTTAGGAGAGCTCTCCTTCACTGTGGAAACAGCTAGAATTCCAGCTTGGAGATTAAATGAAAAAGGCTCCTGGTAAAAAACTAATTCCTGAAGTCATTTCAGGTGCTACCTAAAAATACACAAAACTCCTCAAAAACTTGAGAATGAGTTGGCTGTTTTAGAGCAGATGTTATTCAAGCCTAAAAATATCAATTTTTTGGGAAAAAAAGGCATTTATAATTTTCATTGTTGATGATATTCATATTCTTCTGGTTGCTGAACATTCCCCACTGCCAGAAGTTACTCTGGGTGCTAAACTCTTCTTATAACTGATCTCATCCCACTTGGGCACCTGCAGCACCAAAGTTCTTAAAAACAACTTAAAAACAAAATATTCACTGACCCATGACTCAGACACCTGCAAAGAAATGCAAATATAGTCTCACTAAAAAATTCTAGCATGCATGTCTAGACTTCCACTGATAGAAACCTGGGATCATAACCATGTTCTTCCTCAGTCCAGGCCTGAGATAATCCACATAAAAGTCCACAGATGCTTCTCCATCTGCTTACCTTGGACAACCAGCAGTTGGCTGAGGAAAAAATGATTTTAAAAAAGTCATTATAAAAAAAAAGGAACTCAAGATTTCATTAATTTTATTCATTATTTTTAGGATTATGTCAGGGAGCTGTCTAGAGAATTTCATAAATATAATTTAATCTACAGAATAAATTTAGTCCATATTAATTAACCTGAGTATTAAAGCAAAATTACATTATTTCCCTCATTCCTGCTCAGAAAACACATTTCTTAAGCTTTTTTAAAATTTATTTAAACCTATATAAGGATGCCTTGAATTAGTAATTTCATTATAATTTAAAATCTGGGCTCTTTTCTGGCAGGGAACACAGGGATACCTGGACTATAGTGAGGGATCCTTCAGGTGACCTTTAATCCATGTCTGTGGGACACTCTTGGCTCACAACCTGTAGCACACACCTAAAAATGAAATTTAAATTGTTCCTTCAAACATCCCAGAGATTTCAGCACATAGCAAGTGATCGGAGATGTCCCTCCAATATTTCCCAAATATTTGCTTTATCCATCAAAACAAAATCTCCTCAGGTTCTGCACAACTGCTCCACCTGCCAAACCTGGGCACCAAAATATTCCAGCCTCCATTGGAACTCCAGCATTGTTTTCAATGGAATAAATGCAGAGCAGAATGCAAATGCCAATTACAGCAGAGTTTTTCCAGTTTTACCCATGTCCCCAACCAGAGAGAGTTCAAATTGGCCCACAAAGGAAAAATCTAATTTGTAACATCTTTAACTGGGGCTGGGGATTGGGGCTTCTCAAAGGAAAAATGGCATTTAGAGCCCAAAAAAAAGCTATTTTCACAATAAAAACCTCATCTGGGTGGGTAAGGAAGTATCTGAATATTAGACAGCTTTGGAAAACCAATATATTTTTATTTACAGACCATTACAAATTTGAGTAGTAAAATACTTCTAAGACTCTATCAAAAGTGAGCAGGTTTTATCTCAAAGGGAATATTAATGACATATTTCAATGATTCTTGAGTCCAGCATGGTATACCTGCTATTAACAAAAATACCTCATTAAAAAGCAATGTATTTATTAGAATTTATTGTAACACTTTGATGCTTTTGAATGCTGGGTATAATCAAAGGGGTGTTTAGGGAATAGAAAGAATGGATAAATCCTCAGGAATGCTGGCACTAATACAGTCTGATCCTGCCACCTAGTGACAAACTTGCCTTGGCAAATCACTCAATTTCCCCAGAAAATGCATTTTTCTGCAGGAGAACAGCCAAAGTGTGGAGCCTTTATAACCAAACTCTGAATTTTACCCCCACTTTGTGTTTAATTCAAAGGAAAGGGAAATAGACTCAGGAATTATTTGGGACAGTAGATAAAAATTGAATTATTTAAGCACACAGAAAATACTGCTTTGGTACAAAAGTTGGAGTTGTCAAGAGCTTATTGTGAGAAAAACTTTACCTAATTTTACTTCTGAAATAGACATTTACAACAAATACTCAGCATTTCAATCCCTCCCAGCTTTAAATTTCTTTGCAAATCTGAAGAGAGTTCCACATTAACTTTGCACTTCCATGATATTTAACTCCATCAGGACGCAACATTGGACCTCCTGGAATATCACAATTATTGTCCTTATCAGCCTCTTTATCTGCTGCCTCTTTGGAGCCCAAAGCAGCTGAATATGGGGGTGCAAAATTCCTGTAACTCTAGGATGTGGTTTGTTGATGGGTCTTTTTTCCTAAAATTTAATAACTTTTAAAAATTAATTTTATTATATATTTGAAATAAATAGTTTCATG
>VWZS01003779.1:733383-827614 GCA_013397075.1 Rhabdornis inornatus
TCATGAATGATGAAGAGAAGATGGATTTTGGACATTCAATAAATTATGTTGTTGTTTGATATAGCACTTGGAGAACAAACTACACAGAAATTATTTTGCATTTATATCTAAGTAACAGAATCAACTTTGCAATTCACCGTTTTTTGGAGGAATTACATCTAAAGTTATTTTATTGAAGGGCTTTATGGTTTCCATATTGAGCAGTCAGCTTTAGTGCAGCCTCTATTTTTCACTGTAAATCTTTCTGTGCACAGTATGAAAAGATTTATAGGGAAAAGAAATTCAGTAAGCTCTGAAATTTCTTTTCATCAAATTTTAGATGCTACAGGAAGGCTTTGGGCTGCAATATAAATATAAATAAATATAAATAATATAAATACGGCTTGAATCACAAAACAGGCAAATCTAGGAAACAACAAAAAACAACAACAAGGAAAAAAACCAAAAATTTTTAATAACACTTCAGAAGCTCCCTCCTATTCTTCTATTTTCTTTAAAAATATTTTAATCTATAAAATAAACATAACAAACAAATAAATTTAAAATCTGGACAAAACATATTTGGATTAGATCATATATTCTTAATTGATGCTTAATTAACCAATAACTGCTCAACCTCAAATACTGAATTTCCAGCCTGTACAGAATGAAAATTCCTATAACAGGTAAAATATAACTCACGGCCTTACAAACAAACAACAAAAGTGAGGACTGCAAAAAATCCGTATTGAGGCATTTAATTAGCAAGTTATATTCAGTTAAGTGATTTTAGAACCCAAGCAGCACTTTTGTTTATTGTTAATCTACTTCCAATTAATCTGGATATAAGAAAGATATAAAAAGATTCTGAAAGCAAAATGTGACTCTTGATAAGTATTAATGTAATGAGAAAAATACATAAGTGAGGAAAAAAATCTGTGTGAAATGTGAAAAGAGACAAAATTTGGCTTTGGAGATCTTCAGGGAAGAAAAGATTTTATAAAACTGAGAGAAGAGTGGAAGGTGCAATTCCAATGATCAGATGAGGAAAACCATTGATTTTTTACATTTTTAGGATGCCTGAGGGTCAGGCTGACAAGGAAATATTCTCAATACCAGTGGGTGAAAGAGCCAAACTGGGAAAACACCCCCACCCCCCTCAGGAGCTGGGATGCCCAAGGATACCAACACTTGACTCCTTAAAATGTCATTTTGATATAAATTTCCTTTCATGAAGAATCAAAAAAATCAGACTCTACAGGTGTCAGTATCACAGATATTTCCTGAATCCCATTAAAATATTTCTAGGTTTCCTTATGAAGTTTCTATTTACAAAGGCTGTGAATAGAGTAGCCATAAAACAAATTAAATTGTTCTTCAGTTATGTTTTAAAACATTACAAGATGTACTTACTTTGATACCATTGCAAGAAATCCAGGAGTGTTTGCTGTGAGCTGAACTGCACTGAACCAAAACAGAGCAACCCCGGGTTTTTTTTAAGCCACTGAGCAACAAAAATCCTCTTGCATTCAACAAAACCCACTCATTATTTACTCTCCCTGGCTCACTTTATTCTGCATTCATTCCCTTTATGCTAAAAGGTAACTCAGCCACTTCTCTCGTGATAAAAATACCTCTCAAAGGTATTCTTAATGTGCTATTAGTTAATTATAACCCTTGGCTGCAGAACTTCCATCCCTTCTGCACACGGTGACAGCCGAAGGTGGAGGGGTCACAGGGGAGTAACGAGGCTCAGCAGCACCCAGAGAGAATTAATTAACCAATTTCATGTTCTCTGCCCAGGTGGTACCAGCACTTCCAGCAGGTTTTACATCTTCTCTGTGTAAAACATTCCTTTTTCAGGGCACATGTGAGAGAACAGTTTTGTTTCCCTGGTGAAAATCTCATTGCAAAGCCAAGAAGCAGCGTTTAGAGCATGGAAAGTTTGGGGTGGGAAGGATCTTAAAGTTCATCCTCTTCCACCCAGACACTTCCATCACTGGAGCCCCTCTGGGCAACCAGATCTCACCTAAAGACACTGAAAATTTCAAACATTTCCTGAAGGATTTTCAAACCCATATTTGTATGACATAATCTGGGTTCCCCATCCAAAAAACCAAAGCTTATCTGCACTCAGATTTCTCAGAGCGTGATTTTATTGCTTTAACTATTATTTCTTAAAAGCTTTTCCCCATCACCCCTTGACTTGCATCATTTGTCTCCTTTCACTGGTGTTTCATCAAACATTGTTGTTCTTCATTAAGCAGAAAAGCACCACAGAGTGCTTATTAATTGATATATTTTCCCTATAGAGAAAGAAACAAACAAAACCCCCTCCTTTATGACTTTCTAGAACCAAACTGTGATTAATGGTCCCACTTGTACAAGATTGTTCTTAATGATTTATTCAATAAAGGCCATGGCTGGAAGTAACTGAAAATAAAAGTGAGTAGGTGAATTTGAATATTCCACACCTCATCCAAAGCTCACAAAAACCTGTGTAGTCCTTAAAAATAAACAATATCATTTATCCCATCCAATTATAATCTGAAGTGTAAAACAAAATACAGCTAGAGAAGGTAAAGGTATTATCTTCTCTCCACCCCCCATTTCAGTGGCTCTAAAATATTTTAAATCACTGTATTTATAATGAAAGGGTTTCAGGTTTCATTCATGACCAGGTTTTGTTCCCATGACCATAAAGCCCTTCCTAACACATTACAAAAGGTTCTAGTGCTGCAGTTTGCTTTAGCACTCAAAAAGCAAAATCAAAGTTATCTTTCAGGAGACTTTCAAAGTGAAAGTGAAATAAAAGGTGAGGTCTCAGAAGAAACAACACAGTTACTGAGAATGAAGAAAAAAATAATAAAACAGCGATTTTTCTTAATCAACATGTAAAATTGTTTTTGCTTTCTTTTAGAGGTGAACAGAAATTTAAGCTCAAGAGATGGCTTATTATCCAACATCTACTTTTTGCTTGCAGCTGAAAACTCTAACAAAGTTTGACCCTACATTAAGGGTTACTCTACCTCGACAAAATAAGCTGCATTTCCATAATTCTTTTAACCACACACATCACAGACGTATTAACAACGCTTTCCAAAAGAATATCTGACTTGATTTCTATCAACACAAAAATTCTTGCTAAATTTTTTTTAAAAATTAAAATTAGAACGAATTAAAAATTAGTTCTGCATCTGTATTGGAGCAGACATTCATCCTAAAAATTACCTGTACATACCCCAACAGGGAGGGCTGGAATTGGCACAGCACAGCCCTGCCAGCTCACGTTGGCTCCCCTGATTTTTTGTTTTGAATCATGGCTGGAGGGTAAAAGCCAAAAAATGGAGACTGACTTCACTTCTGTCTGCAACAAAACTCCCACTGACCTGGCCCTGGCCAGGGTTGGGATATTGTTATTAAAAAAAAAGAGGTTCAAAGGCTCAGTGTGGGATTTTCTGGGTGTTGAGTTGATGGTGACATTGTGACAACAGGTCTGTGGTGAAACCCAGCAGTGACAGTGCCCAAATGCACAGAGGGACAGTGAGCCAGGGCAGTGTCACATGGAACAATCTCCAATAGCCAAACAAACCAAAATGTTATTTCAGAGCACACTGATCTGTGCCAGCTCCCTGTGACAGAGGAGGACAGCCCTGGCATCAGCAGCTCAGTTCAAATAGTAAAGGCAAAAAAATGTCCAACACCAGCAGGAAAGCTCTTATCCTCACTAAAGGCAAATTTCTCATCCTTCCTAAAGGCAAAATCCTCATCCTCCCTAAAGGCAAAATTCTCATCCTCACTAAAGGCAAATTTCTCATCCTTCCTAAAGGCAAAGTCCCCATCTTTCCTAAAGGAAAAGTTCTCATCCTTTCCCCCCCGTTTTTATTTGCAGCACTGCGTTGTGCAGGATTTGTTTATCAGAAACATCTCTAATGTGCAACATGTTCACATCTCATGCTCCATTAAATAAGTTATTAAGTTACAAGTTCCTTAAAAGTTAGCATGGATAAAGAACTATTGTTCAATGAACCTTGTGGGTCCTTTCCAGCTCAGCATATTTTGTGATTCTGTAAGAAATAAAAATCTTTCGAACGTGAGAGAAATCAATAGAATTTGCACTTACAATAAAGTAATCACAAAATTCTTTTTTTCTATAATGATAAATAAAATAAATTACCTTTATGTATGTTTTTCCATTCTGCAGGATCTAAAGCATCAGGAATCCATACCCACAGAGAAAGGAATAAACCTCAGTGCAGAGAAAGGCAGACACCTGTGCCATAATAAAAACACTTGGGGGGTGTGTGTGTAGTATATTTTATTGGGCAAATATAAAAAGCAGTCACATCAATCAAACCCTAAAGAGGCATTTGGAAGACCTTAGAATACAGAAAATTAATTCTGGAGTACAGAGGCTTCTCGCTCCACCATCCATCAGAGCAGCAATGAACACTCTCAAAGTTTCACACTGCTGCCAACAGCTATAAAGAAAACTGAAGCCATGAATTCCCAAAAGAAGAGCTGTGCCCCTGCTGCTGACTCAGCAGCTCTGCCAGTCCCTGCAGCCACCTCTGCTGCAGCAAACATCTTCTCTTTTGGGGTGGGCCATTTGAACAACCCAGGAATTGCTTCTCAAAATCTCTGGGTTAAATCAAGGCTCCTTTTCACCTCCTGCCACTGCCTCTGGATGACCAAAGCTTTGCCTTCCACTTGCTGCCTTGTCAGCTGCCCATAAATTTTGTCACCACCTATATTTGTCTGTGATAACTCCACCTGGTTCATTTTCCTTTGTGTTGAACACCTTCCTCTTTCCCTGCTCAACACCCCTTTCTTTCCTCAAAATCCACAAATTCATATTCCAGGCCGTGAAAATATTTCTGCCTTCACATAAAAACATCACCACATCAGCAGAACTTTCACAAATTCAGTCCCTAACTTGTACCTTCCAGAGAATATTTTTCATCAGTTTTTAAAGTAGCCCTCTCAAACAACCCAATGTCTTTCTATTCCCTGCACCGCTACAACTCCAGTTTTTGTTGCTGCCCCATCAGACATTTTGGCCCTCATCCAAACTTCTCATCCATTGTTGCTGTCATGTGGAAAAAACTGTGCTAATACTGTCTTAGCTGACTCTTCATCTCATTTGAATCCAAATTTAAAATATTTTTTATTCTCTTCCCAATGAATTATCTTTATTTCTCCCTCTTCCTGCAGCTCTGGAAAGTGTTAACTCCATAGCACACATGAGTATTGTACTTATGAACTGAAAGCACAAAGCTGGTCTTACTTTTCTAAACAACAGAAAGATAATAGAAAACAGATTAAGATATCCCATTACATAAAAAAAACCCCAAAAAACGAATAAATTAGAATAAAATTTCATTTAGGCCTCCTATCATCTGTCTTAAGCTGTCGTGGTGTTTAAATTTTCCTTAAAGCCATTCTCTGAAGCAGCTCAGGGACAAATGTGCTTGCAAAAGGCACACAGAGCTACAAGTTTGCTTTTGGTGTAATCATTCAGACGAAGAATAAAAGCACAGATCTGCTGTGGGGCTGACAGCTCTGTGGATGGTGTCCTAACCCAGCTTTACTGCAGATAATGAGATAACCAATGGTTTTATTAAGCAAATGCTGGTGAGGAATATGGTAATACATAAAGAAAACTTGGCTTGAGCTGTCTTTTGTTTCTAATTATGAACACTAAGGGCATTCAGCTAGTGTTCTCCACTAAACCAGTCCATCCCAGTATTTCCTGGAGCTGACCTGGGGTTGAAGGCCCTGGAATAACACCCTAGCAAAGTATATTGGATAAACATGCACAATTTCAGCCAGTTCTCATAACATTTCCATCCAATACTGGGCAACCAGTGAGTTAAAATTAGATATTTTTTATATCCTGACTTGAAACACTTTTTTTCTACACCAATCCATCACTGGCTATCAGTATTTTTAAGAGCAGTAATGCAAAATATTTTAACAGACAGGAGGACCTTAAGTGGGAATTAAAACACAATAGAAGTGTGACACATCTGTGCTGCTGGTGTCTCTCTTACTGGTGAAAATTCTCTGCTTTAGTTTTACACTTTGTTCAAAAAACTGTAATTTAGTTACAGTATAAGCAAGGTTAAATGCTGCTGTCTGTAGGCCAAGGGAGAAGTAACAGAGTCTTCAAATGAGAGTGGTTTTTTTCACATTTATTTGCTGTCTCTTGGCCAGGCACCAAGCTTTCATATTCATAGCAGCATAAAAAGCATCCAAAACAACAACAAAAACTCCTGCTGAGACTATGAAAGTGTCATTTCCAGCAGCAGGACTCCATAAATCACAGAGACATTCCCACCTCAGGTTTTGCCCCTGCAGTCAGTGCAGCTGCTTTGCTCACACAGGTGACTGGCTCAGCTTTGCTATGTACCAGGAGAGCCCTGTCCCATTCCCTGCCTTACTTTTAGCTCAGGAAACATCTTCCATGAGGATTTAATGTGCCAAAATGTAGCTCTCACCCAGCTTTCCTCCTTGCATCCCCTGCTTTGGGCTGTGGATGATGAGCTGCAGGTTCAGCTCCAGCCAGGCTCCTCCTAATCCTGGGCACACTCACACCCCTGGAATCCAACAGTCTCACATCATGGAGGAACAGAGGCCCAGCAAGATAATCCAGTCCCAGGGAACAAACTCAGGTGTCTGAGCAGGTAAAACACAGCCCTTGGTTGGCCTCATCAGGAAAAACAAAGTTCAAATTGATTCCCAGCTCCTGATCTGAAGTGCACGGGAGACATCAGGTGTGGATCAGCCACACAAACAGAAAGAGGAAATATCAAAACATACCAGCACATATCTTTTGGGGGCTTTTGTGTAAAAGGGAAATTTATCAAAGCCTTCAAGACTAAAATAATTCAAGTTTAGGAGCAGCCCCTCCACTTCCAGCTGCAAAGATGCTGTTCCACATCCCACTGGAGGGATTTGGCATCAAAGAGTCTGGGCTGGAAAATGGGATGGAAAGAGGAACTGCTCTTGACAGCATCTGCTGGTTCTCATTTAACAACAATAAACTGTAATTCTGCTTTTAAAAGGCAGGATGTTTCACCTTCACATTTCACAGGCTTTATCCACTACATTATAAAGTAAATTTAATCTAAACCCTTCTATTTAAACAACATTCTTGGGGTAAAAAAAAAAAAGTGATACCCTTAAATTCCCATTGCTATTGCAAAATATTTCTGCTGAAATGAGGGAGGAGAAATGGAGAAAAAAGATCTCTGAATGCCATTGATAGCACAGATCAAATTCTTTTAAACTACACATATAAAATCCTCCTCTTCTGAAAGATTTAACAGAAAAGCTGCAAAGAGTAGTTATGTATTAAGGAGTCTTTATTAAATATCCAGAATATTTATGAGGTATTTATTCCTTTCCTAGAGTGCATTATCATCAGCACTTGCACAACAATATATAATTTAAATCAATAGCAAAGTTCTCATTGATATCTTTGAAAGCAGCTTATACCCTAATTTACTAAAAGCACTCATCTGCAGAGAGTGTTTCTGTTATTTATTAGAATTAATTAAATCCTGCTGTATTATGTTAAACCACACATCTTGCAAGTTCTTGAAGGCCTGGCTGAAAAGAAAAATAAAGTTTTACAGGCCCTATTTTAGCAGAGATAAATAATGTCAATCAGTCAACAACCTGGTCTGTTAAAACATTATCATGAAAGGAATATTAGTTTCAAAATATTTCATTTTCAAATACTAAAATGTTCTTCTTGATTTGGTAACATTTTAATCTGCTTTCTTGCATTACACATACCAAAAAGGGAAAACAAAAAAAATAATGTTGTGGTATGACAATTCGAATTTGTTCAGTGAACCAGGAATATTGCTGTCCAATTCTCAGTGTTTAAGAGATGAGTCTGTACTGCAAATGAGGAAATCAGAGTGCTACTGCTGCTAAATATGTGAAAAATAAGGAAAATGCAGAATAATAGCAATCCACGTTTGCTTCATGACGTTTTAAGATTAATTTTAGCCCCAAAAAATCCTTCATGTTATTTTAAGATGAATTTTACAAAAAAAACCCTTCATGGGATTGAATTTCCTATCCCCTCCTGACATTTCTGCCTTATTGAGTAATTTGGGGCCCATTTGGGAGAGGCAGAGATCTCAGTGGTGGAGTTTGCAACAACAAGCAGGGAGGGATGGACACAAAATCAGACGAACAGGGTGGATTAGAGGGATCCATAAAGGTCAGAGGAAAAGTGGAATCCAAATGCAGCTGAACGACCTAACTGAGCATGAAAACTGGACATTATCAGCATCCTGGTGATAACATCCCTCTGGAGCTAAAATAAAAACTGTTATTTAATATTTGTCTTACAGTACAGCTCAGCCAAGGTTAGGAAACGATTTTGCTATTTTTGAGTCCTCCGAGCTGGAGTTGCTTTACATCAGTAATGTTTTTCTTCCACCACCTTCCAAGGCCACTCCTGGTGCCCTTGAAGAATTAGAACTGGCATCACTCTGGGATTTCTTCATGTATTTAGTGTATTTTAACTGTGGTAAAAGCTGTTAAAGCCTCCCAAGACCTCCAGGCTCATCCACAGAGTGCATAAAAAGAATCTTTGCCTCTGTGCCTCACTAAAGCCCTGCACAGAGCACAAAGGCAGAGCCCTGCCCATTGCTGCAGCACCCAGGGGTGCAGGCTTTGTGCTGGGATTAGCTCCCACATGCCAGCCCTGCAATCACAACCAGAGCTCCAGAGCCTCCCACAGCAGCCACAAAGGTCAGGCTCAGCTGCTCTTCCCAATTATTCCCCAGCCTGGACAAGAGCAAACACTGGGACTCGCAGGCTGGACTCAATGTTGCAGTGAAAAACCTGCTCAGCTTCTCTTTTCTCATCACTGCCATTTGGAATACTTTAGGTGATTTTTTTTTTTAATATATTTTCTCAAGGCTCACTGGGGTTGTTAAACCACCCAGAGTGGGACAAGCAGACCACAAAGGCAGCTGGACACTGAGCCTGAACTGTTAAACCCAAGAGCTGTGAAATACTAATCCTGGAGTGAAGAAAAATGGATTTGCTCAGGTTTAGGGGGCCAAAATGATCAATCAGCACACAAAGGACTCCTTCCATCACTAATGTGCTTTTGCTGGGAATAATATATGTAAGAAAAATGGAGTTTTTAACCTTTTCTCCAGAGAACCACTGCTTTTCAGAGTTACTCGATGGCAGCGATGGGGATGAAGAGGAAATACTTGTCTGTGGAGAAGATTTAGAGCTTAATCCTTTTGATGGCTTGCCTTATTCCTCCCGTTATTATAGACTGATGAAAGAGAGAGAAGAGCTTCCAATATGGAAAGAAAAAAGTACTTTCATGGAAAGTTTGCTTCATAATCAAATTGTGATTGTGTCAGGAGATGCTAAGACTGGCAAGAGCTCCCAGGTCAGTACAACAGACTTGGTTGGGGTTTTTTAATGTATTTTTAGTACATTTAATTAGGTATTAATTTCAGAGTCACTGTAACTATCGTTATCCAAGTATTAAGGCCAGACAGGGAAAGTGAAATACAGAAGGTGAATAAAGATTAATGCAGTCAAATACAGATTTAAAATATATTAAACATTTTAGTAACTTTCTTCAAGCACTCAAAAAAATTTGAAGTTACTTTGTGTTTTGGTTCTGATTAGAGCTATATCAGGAAAGAAACACAGGGGATTTGTCATAAGATAAAGTGAAAAAAATTCACAGGGAATGAAGGATTGAAATCTGCACGGCTGCTTCTCAGGGAGAATTAATGGTCTTTCCCTCTCTTCAGCCAGGAGCAAATGTTTTCTCCAACAGCACAAAATTACTTTACAAAACTCATGTTAAAAGAACTCACTGAAGCCAAGATCTCAGCTGAGTCTAAGTACACACATATCAGTCAGGACTATGAAATTCTGCTGTAACTATATATAACAAGCCAGGTCTGTTGCCACAGAGAGTAGAAAAGAATTTTCAAGTAAGTGCTATCAGCCAAAATACTCTTGTTTATGACTGGGTTCAGGAGAAATATTTCTTGCAGGTAAAGCTGCAGGGTAATCACTGTTGCAGGGTACCTCACATATCCTACAGACTTCGATGCTGGACACTTCTAGAGATCACATATTGAACAAGAGACATCACACTTCTCCCTGAAAATTCCTATGTTCCCATAAAAATGATTCACACCTGAATAATTTTTGGAGTGCCAAGTTTTTACCCCTTGTTATTGAACTGTAATTTACACACAAAAAACTTGTGTAATAGTAAACAACAGCTCTTGCTAAGAAATGTTAGCTTTTAAATTGTCCTTTAACAAGGCAATTTTTATTGAACCTTTAATAAGATGTAGTACAGTGCTGGTTGGTTTTTAAACATTTCTAGAAATGCATATAACTATACAGAAATAAATTATATATGGCTGATGCACCTAGGTTTAGATGTTGACTAAATTAAGGATTTGAAACCTAATATATCCATTAAAATAATATTTATAATGTAATTTTAATTTTTCATAACAACAATACATGGATATGTTCCAGTGTTGATATTATGTAAATAGATAAATTAGGGAGCTGCTATGTAAGTTCCTGGAGCAGTTCGGTTTCAGTTATGTGTTTGCAGAGTAATTAATTTGAAATGACAGATATTGGCTGTGTCATTTGTCAGTTTGAAATCCTGGGATATGTTTACCATGGATGTGATACAGCAGGAGCAGGTTTGCTGCTGAGCCAGCCCCGAGCAAACTGCAGTGACCCTGCTGGATCCATCAGCATGTGCTGGTAGTGACCCTGCTGCCACCTCCTCCCTCTTCTGCCCCTTCTGCATCAAATTCCAACCAGCCTGCATCCAGCTGAGCAATTCCTAGATAAACCTCCCAATTCATGCTGAGAATTTAAGAAATTCCCAGTGTTGGCATCGGTAATTCCTGTGCAGGGTGCAGCCCCTGCTGAGCAGCGAGTGCTCCACTTGATCTTGCTGTTGCATGCTGCTGCAAGGATTGTGGTTGTTTGGAATTGCAATGCTGCTGAGCAGGCCCAGCTCTCATTCCTGATGTTTTACTGGAATTGCAATGCTGCTGAGTAGGTCCAGCTCTCATTCCTGATGTTTCACTGGAATTGCAGTGCTGCTGAGTAGGTCCAGCTCTCATTCCTGATGTTTCACTGGAATTGCAATGCTGCTGAGCAGGCCCAGCTCTCATTCCTGATGTTTCACTGGAATTGCAATGCTGCTGAGCAGGCCCAGCTCTCATTCCTGATGTTTCACTGGAATTGCAGTGCTGCTGAGCAGGCGCAGCTCTCATTCCCATGTTTCACTGGAATTGCAGCGCTGCTGAGCAGGCCCAGCTCTCATTCCCGTGTTTCACTGGAATTGCAGTGCTGCTGAGCAGGCCCAGCTCTCCTTCCCGTGTTTCACTGGAATTGCAGTGCTGCTGAGCAGGCCCAGCTCTCATTCCTGATGTTTCACTGGAATTGCAGTGCTGCTGAGCAGGCGCAGCTCTCATTCCTGTGTTTCACTGGAACTGCAGCGCTGCTGAGCAGGCCCAGCTCTCATTCCCGGTGTTTCTCTGTCCCTGCAGGTGCCACAGTGGTGTGCTGAGCACTGCCTGGCCATGCAGCCCCGCGGGGCCGTGGTGTGCACACAGGTGCTCCGCCAGGCCGCCGTGGCGCTGGCCCTGCGCGTGGCCAATCAGATGGACGTCAGCCTGGGCCACGAGGTGGGCTACTGCGTGCCCTTGGAGAGCTGCTGCACGCCTGACACCATCCTGAGGTTGGTGCCTTTGGAGGCCTTTGGGCCCAGGTGTGGCTGGAGGAGTTGGCAGCTGACAGCACTGCAGAGCTTGAGAATAAAAATCAAGCTGCTCTGTAAAGCTGTGTAATGTTTTAAAATCACAGGGTGCACTGAGTTAGAAGGGACCCCACAAGGATCACCAGTCCAGCTCCTGTCCCTGCACAGACACCCCAACAATCCCACCCATAGCATCCCTGGCAGTGCTGTCCAAACTCCTGGAGCTCTGGGGCTGTGCCCAGTCCCTGGACAGCCTGGGCAGTGCCCAGCACCCTCTGGGGATGAACCTTTCCCTGAAATCCAACCTAAACCTCCCTGACACAGCTTCAGCCATTCCTTCAGTCCTAGCCACCACAGAGCACAGATCAGTGCCTGTCCCCCTCTTGCCCTCACATGGAAGTTTTAGTCTGCTATGAGTTCTCCCCTCTCTTCTCCAGAGATTTTGTGATTAATCAATAAGCACTAAAAGGTTTGAAGGAAGCATTCTGGGGTAAATCATAGCAGAGACTTAAGTGAGCAAGGTTACTGTCCATGCAAAACTTCATTAAGCACCTCAGTAACCTCTTCTTCTTTTCCTCTACATTTTCTTTTTCTCAGTAACCTCTTTTTCTTTCCCTCTACATTTTCTTTTTCTGTTTTCCTGTACAGGAGTGTTCATTACCATAAGAGAACATGGGATAATATTTCAAAAAATAAAGTTAAAATTCAAATTCAATTTTAAAACATAGCTAGAAGAGGGTATATGCAGCAACAAGATGAAAATAGTATTCAGGGGAATTTTTTGGGAGATAATAAATGCACTTAATGTAGTAAGTACAGGCAGGTGACAGCAGCAACACAGGGATTCAGCTTTTGAGCCTCCCAGAAAGTTATGAGAGTTATTTTCTCTGGCTCTTTAATATGGGAGGCACAAACGATCATATCTAGATCACAAGCTTCTTTCTCAGCCACTGGTTTCCAGTGGAGAAGAGGATACTCACCACTTCTGAAAATCAATTTCCACCACTCTTCCTTCCTCTTGCTTGTCCTTTCTCTTTCAGTAGAGAACTCCTTAAACCTCATCCTGCAGCAGAACTTCCTGCAGCTGCTCCTGTTGAGAGGGAGATGAATCCCTTCCTGTCACACATCAAAACCTGCTTCACAAATTCCGAGTCCTGCTGAGCAACACAACAAAAATATTGTCCTTTAAAGGAACTGTCAGCAGCAGGGTTATAAGTGAGGAGGGCCTTATGGTAGAAATTAATTGCTCATCCTGGTTCTGGCTCTGCCTCAAGTGCACCTTCTTTTCCTCACTCAAAAGGATTCATTCCTAGCTCAGGAATTGTTTATGACATGTGATGAACAGATGATTTCAGGGCAGAAGTATTTCTGCCTTTGCCTGGAGCATCCTTTCCACCACCATGTCACTGAGTGTCATTGAATCACATCAGATTTGTAGCTACTTAAGGAAGGAGTTAAGCATGTAACTGAGATTATGTCTGTAAAACACTCCCTGTTTTTATCAAACCTTTAGTGTTGGAACAGAAAGAATCAAGCTGCCCCCGAGACATTGAATGAATTTCTTACAATAATAGTCCAAGAAACTTGGTAGAGCGTTGTGTGTCTGTATTGCAGGTACTGCACAGATGAGATGCTCCAGAGGGAAATGATGTCCACGCCCCTTCTGAACTCTTACGGTGTTATTGTCTTGGATGATGTGCATGAAAGGACCGTGGCAACAGATGCTCTGCTTGGCCTTCTGAAAGATGTCTTGGCAGCCAGAGCAGAGCTGAGGCTGGTGATCCTCACTGCCCCCCACATGTGCAGCACCCTGCAGGGTTTCTGTGGCAGCGTGCCCGTGATCCGAGCGCGGGGCAGGCACCGCGCCGAGGCCGTGTTCTCCTGCAGCACCCACAGGGATCCTTTCCTGTCTGCTCTCAGGCTGCTCCTCGAGATCCACCACACCAAGGAGAGGGGGGACATCGTCATCTTCCTGGCATGTGAGCAAGTGAGTTATTACTGCTCTCTCCCTGATTTTAATCAGGAAATGTGTGGTTTTGTCTGACCTGTAAATATCTTGGTGCCAGGAGCTAAGACAGCAGATGTGCCACCAGGTTTTATAATTTCAGGGTTTTCCTTCAAAGAAGTCGTGGCATAGCACTGTGGTTTATACACATAAAATATCTATATAACACATAAATATGGTGTAGATAATGTATATTTTTTCTGTAGGTTTAAAGAGAGGCCGCCATCCTTTTGTGTGATGCAAAAAGCTGTAAAAGCAGCACACAAGGGCAGAGGCCACAAGGACAAGGATTTAACACATTCCAGTCTCCATCAATGTCCTACTGCACAGGAGTGCTTTTACCTTAAACCTCTCAAGAGGATTTTTCCGTTTGGATTCTTCTTCCCAATCATTTACAGCAGGAGGAAAACGTCACTCCAGAGGTGTAACAGAAAATCCAGGAATCTGCATGGGCTTGGCCATTCTAAATAGTGACACCTTTGAATCTTTGGAGACAGCAGCGATTCCCTAAATTCACTGCAGCAGCAGGTCCTTTATAGCTGTCAAAGCAATCTGACAATCAAATAAATATTTCAATATGATTATTATGATTATTTTCCTGATACTCATCCCCAATCCTCCATTGTGTGTCATTAAATCTGCTTTAGAACAAGAAGCTCACCAGGAAATAATGACTTTTTAAAGGAAAGATAATTTACCATAAACTACCCAGGTAGTTTGTTGCTTATCTCTGTTAAAAGGGGGATGGATATGAAACACTTTTAATAATGTTATTCATCAGTTTTAAGCCTTATAGACACCAGTTTTACAAATTATAATGTAATGAATTATCTGTGTTAGTCCTCATATTTACAATAGATAATGTTAGAGAGAAAACACACACTTTCCATTTCAAAAAAGTGGGGAAGAAAATTTTATTTCTGCTTAAAAAGGTTTTTTTGACAGGTAAACTCCCCACAAAACTACAATAGGAATTTCTTTCTTGCCAAGAAGAGATCAGTCATTTTCCTCTCTCACAATGAACAGAACACTTGTTACGAACCAGAACATCCCATGAATTTTGTTTAACTGTGATTTAAAGTTTCATATTTTAATGGTTCACTGTTCCCAAGCACTCAACTGTCTTTTAAACTAAACAAAAATATGAATTAACCAAGAACATTAGGATTTATGAGCTGCCCTGTTGCCAGCCTTGCTATTAGATGTCACTCTTGTATCTTTATAACAATTTTTATTGAGCACTTTCAACCTATAACTACTGGAAATGTGGTGTCACTCTCAAAGAGAAACTCAGTCTGGCTTTTCAATTTTGCAAAATGTTTGCTAATAAAAATGCTTTTAAAAAAATTCCCTTTCAGACTGAGCCAGCCCATGAATTTTTTTTGTGTGCCTTTCAAAAAATTGCGCAGAACATAAATGGCTTCTTATTAACCCCCCCCAATAACAAAACACTAAAACAACAAAAAGCTTTTACAGTTCATATCCAACCTCTGGATTTGTGAAATATTTTAATGGTGATGTTCCATCAACACAAGTTAGGGACATTTTATCGACTTTATTAAATCTTTATAGAGTTTATTAATCATTAGGGGAAAAAATTTCAAACCTGTACAATACTTGTGTCTCCTTAAATATAATAATTAAGGGAAAGTAGGGAGGTTTCTGCATATTTTGATCATTTAAGGTGTTGTAATTGGACTAAGAATATAACAATTTCATAAGGAAAAAATCCATTTCTCTTGATTACAGGAAATTGAAAAAGCTTATCAGATGATCAGACAGGAACAATCCAGTTTAAACCCTGACCTTGGAGAACTCATCCCCATCCCTTTATACCCCACAAAACAAGAGCTGACTCCCAAATTAACTCAAGACAAGCAGAAATGCTGCAAAAAATACAGGAGGAAAGTGCTACTCACCACCAGCTCTGGAGAATCTCTGATCTGTACTAAAAACGTGACTTTTGTCATTGATGTCGGTGTGGAGAGAAGAAAGGTCAGTGAAGGGAACCAGAAGCACTTTGTCAAAAAATAAATTTTGCAAAAGGGCTTTTTCAGGGCAGGGGAAAAGGAATTGTGCAGCTCAGATTAATGCAAATAGTCTCTAGAGGATCACATGTTTTTCTCTTCTTTCACAGGTTCCATGATATTTTTAACATGCAAATTAATAAAATTTAAATCATTTTCATGGACATCTCCTGTCCAAGCAAGAAACCACAGTTACGTCCCAAATTTAATCAGAAATCAGATTTTTTTAAGTTTCTAAAACCAGATGAATGCTCCCAGTTGAAACTGCCACTCATTTGGGCACCAAACCAATGACAGATTGTTTGCAAAATACATCTCACCTGAGTTCTGACCTATCAGCCATAAATCTCTCCTCAGTATTTTTTACATAAAACAAAATACAATCACTTCTTGGGCACCTGTTTGCAGATGTCCTGGTTTAGGAGCTTATTCTCCTCCCTTATTTAATGACTTGGTAATTGCTCACACAGGGAATCTCTATTTTTTCAAGCTGCTTGTGCTCCTCCTGGACATGTGCTCCCATCCAAGTACCTCCAAATGCTGCCATTTATCTAATTAATACTTGACCTTTTTCAGTGCATTCTAAGTTTGGCCTCATTTCTTGTTTTCCACCCTGGGAAGGATTAGTGCAGCTGCGAAAAAAAAAAAAAATCTCATTTGTTTTATTTCTACAAAACCGATGTCCTAAGGGATGAGTAACCATGTAGGAACATGAACTGGAGAGCTGCACTACTACAGGTTTTCTGGCTGTCCTGGTTAAAATAAAAATTCCAGTAACAGGCAAAAGAAACACTATAATACATTTCCTTTCTGTAATACAAGGTGGAATAACCAAAACTGCAGTTAAGTGTCCCTAAAATTTTGGAGCAGGGATCATTAATTCTGATTGGCCTTGCAAGTAGTTCAGGGAAAAGCTTGTGAACTACCAGTAGCTTTCATTTTCATTGCAAAAGTCTGTCATTTTAAAAGGTTTTTAACTGGGAATTATTAACCAACTCAGTCTCAAGGAAAGCTAAAAAAATGTTACAGTTTTGTGTGTAAGGAAGAAGAGCTTAAAAGCAGTTTTCAATTAGACCATGTTTATTTCTTAAACTTATTCCTACAACTGCAGTTTTCTTGGATGGCAGAAATTAATTGCACTCCCATGGTAACCTAAAGCCCAAAGCACAATTCAACTAATTAAAAATTTTGTGAATTTAAAACACAAAACAATGGGAACAAACAGATCCAACAGTCCTGATATCAATCAAATCACCTCTATCAGTGATGCAATTTTTACCTTTAATTCAATGATTTTGTTTAGTCCTGTGGTATTCCTCCCTCACCAGTTCAAATTCCCATTCAGTCTCTGTGCCTCAAAGTCAGCTGAGCACAGAGGGAACAGGAAAAGTTGAGTGCAGAGCAAAATCCCACCTGAGCCTTGCAGCTGGGATATATCAGCAATTCCCCTGCAGGAAAAGAAATCTGTGCCCTGAACTGAAGGATATTTTATCTTTTTTTATGAAAACCCTGCTTAAAGCAGACAGATTTGACTCAACTCTCAGGAGCTGAGAGCTGCCTTATCCAGGCAGTTTTAGGTCTTGCTGGACACTACAGGCTTGTGGCCAGAGCAGTGAGTGAATCAGCTCCTCAGCTTAATCAAAACAGAGCATAATTAAGAAAAATATAAAACATGGCATCATATATCTCTAATCCAGCCCTCATCTCTAATTTCAGTATTAAGACAAAAGTTTGGAGTTAGGGAACAAAATCCTGTCAGGAAATGTTGGGATTCTGTCACTGGAAGAAATAAATAAATTTTTTAATGTTTTTCTTGATGGTACCATTTTCTGCTTTAGGAAGGTACATTTCTTCAGGAAAAAACAAACAAACAAACAAACAAAAATATTTATCTCAGAGCACACTTAGAGTGAGTGCAAAACATCTGTCAGTTTGTCAGGGTGCTGAGTGCTCTCCTTTCCAAGCTGCTGAAACAAAAAGAAATAAAAACTGTTTACTACCCTTTCTGTAAAATGACCTAGAGAGAAATTCACTACAGAGCATTCATATTTTTGCAGCCCTTGTGTACTTATCTGATGCTTGATATCTCTTTCATTTAAAGGTGTACAATCCTAGAATCAGAGCAGACTCTGTTCTAACCCAGCCTATCAGCCAAAGTCAAGCAGAGGTGCATAAACAAATTCTGGGCATGTCTCCATCAGGTAGAAATATTAGCTCAAAATTTAAATCCATTAGCTCAAATTATTAATACAATCAACGTGGCAAAGCAAGGAGGAAGCATTTTAAAAAAGGTAATTTTCCCGAATTCTCTTCCAGGGAAAATCTTCTGCTTGTATCCTGAAGAATTTACATACAAGGAAATGAAGCCACAAATTCCAGCTAGAGTTCAGGAATCCAACCTCACCAGCCTGGTCCTGTTCCTGAAGAGGATGGACATAGCAGGCTTTGCACGCTGTGACTTCATCAGCAGCCCAGGTAAGGGGATGCACCAATTTGTCATAATTTTTTTATTATTTTAGAAGTTATTTCCAGGTTAATTTTGCCCTGTCACTCACAGGATTGTTTTTTGTTTAAGGACTTGTAATAATATCACCCTGCTTTGCCCACTTACCTGCTACAGCAGTTCTCAGCTCAATAGCACTTAGAAAAAAGACCATAAAGTATCTGAATGGAATTGGAATGTTAAAAAAGAAAGTCAATATTCTAAATATCTTCTCATCTAGGTTACATATTATTTTCCTGCAACCCACAAAGAAAATGTGTGCCCTGGTGTACAAGGCATTGTATAGATATGCAACAGAATATATTCCTTAAATCAAAAGTTTACAACCCAAATAAACCACTGTTGTTACCTGGGGGATGTGTGTGCAGGAAATGAGCTTCCTCCTTATCCTCCAGCATCTCCCACCTCAAATTTACAATGAGCTGCTCCTTAAGGACAATATTCTTTATAAAATAAACCCAAATACACTTTCAATACTAGGCAGGGAAGATACTGAACTTTGAGGTAAGAGTGTGAAGGAATTTGCCTTTTTTTTTCCTTGACTCCATGATTTAGATTTTTTTTCTATAGAAGGATATTTTCCTCTGTTCTGGCTTATCACAAAACCCAAGTGCCACTGCAGATTCTGCTGTTGCTTTGAAACCCATTAAAGTGAGGGAAATAGCCTTGGTTTCATTGGTTTGGGGATTGCTGGCTTCATTTGTGATCATTTTCCAGTGCAAACAGGAAAAAATTCTTATATTATCCTGCCTTTCCTCGTGCATACACAAAATTGGAATGATCTCTTCTATGTGCTGTTCACTGCAATGAATCAGTAATAAAGTGTTAATTCTCACTGTTGGATGTTGCAATAGACAGTTAAGTGGAATTTGTAAGAAAAGTTTATTCTACTTTTCCCTTGTGTGCCTGTTTAGCAGAAACATGCCTAAAAGAAATAAGAATAAACATGGCCAGTCTGATGGTAATTAATTCAAAACCAATGAGAATTGAAGTATTTTGGCCTTGTGAGTGTCATCTCCTGTGCTGAATCCACAAAATCTGCATGGAAAATGCTTATGGAATACAGTTTGCTCCCACTCAAATTTAAAATGTATTTTACTATTAAAAAAACATATGCTAAAACATATTAGTGTTTTTCCTGGATATGAAGGAAGTTGGTCTTGAACCGTAGAAGGAATTAGTAAAATTATATGGGGGAAAGTATTAGGCATTTTTGGATTTAAAGGCACAGTGGAGACAGCATTCAAAGAGAATGAAATGCTAGAGGCACATAAGGGTTTCACAGATGCAGGAATTCTAAGTTTGGCTGTGTTTTTGGATAATGGAGCTGAAGAAAGCATCATTGTCCTGATGTGTAAAAAATTGTAATGGCATTTGATGAGTGAATGAATTGGCTTTACTTGGATGGACATTAAATATGACAAAGCTTTTGCTGACTAGATCAAGAGTGTCAGGTGCAGGTATTGAATAGTTTTGGGAATTACTGAACAGTGGGAGGAATGTTGGACAAACTGCTTGAACAGAGGAAAAATCCCACAAATGCTGCAGGGGTGCTCTGAAAGGAGAGGAGAAAGTCTGCACGATTTCCTTGTCTGCTTCCTGCCTTACACAATTAAACATCTGAGACAGAGCTTTAATGATCCAGCACAGCTCTCCCTTTATCCAGGATACATCACACATTGGCTTTCTTTCCACTTTGGAGCAGACAGTGAACTTTTTTCCTCCCAGCACTTGGATTGATCCCTACACAATCCTCCAGAGAGGAGTGCAAAGCTCCCACAGACAGAACACAGAGTTTGAAGTGCCTGCTGTGAAATTCTCTGAAAGAAATTGGAACACCAAAGGGAGAAATTAGTCAGGGGAGTCAGGTCTTGTCTTAGACCAACTCACAGAACTCAAACCACGTCAGGCTTTCAAACACACAAACCAAGAATGGTTTGGGCTGGAAAGGATCTTAAAGATCACCCAGTTCCAAGCCTCTGCCATGGGTTTGACTGTCCCGTGTTCTTCACCTCCTTGGAGCTGAGTTCCCTGTGAGTAAAAGGAGTAAAAACATTGCAGCATCTCCTGTGTGCCACAGGCTTTCCTCTGCACTGTTTTTGTGCAACAAACACTCTCACCTGGTCTTTGCAGTTGAAACAGAGCGAGGCTTCAGGGGTTTTAGGTGAATTTCTCCTACACGAAATCAAGTTTTCACTGAGATGACAGAGTAAGACACAGGCCTGAACTGGTGAACAAACAAATCAGGAGGACACTGAAATTCGTAGCAAGAAGTACTTTTCAGTCAGTTTCCTGCACATGGATAACATGCAGCAGATAAGAAACAAAATTTACATCAGTAAAACATTTTATTTCTGCTCAGCAACAATGTGCACAAGGGATTTTTTTTTCTGCTGCTCTTTGAGGAGAAATAAAAGCCTGGATTAAGTCTGACTCATTACTGCATTATGAAAGCAACAAACATGTCAGGCTTACAGCTGCTGCATTTAATTCATGCCATAATCGAGAGGAGCAAATGCAGCAGAGCTTGTTCCCCTTTCTGGAATTCATGAGCCAGAGGAAAATGAATCTGGCACTGCAGCTCCAAAGTGCATTGGTGGGATTCCTGTGCCCCTAGAACGAGGATGTGTTTATATTTTGATCAGTTAATCAAATAGATCTTTGCTGGGGTTTATAATGGAACAAAAGAATTCCAGTCCCATCGATTACAGCAACATTGAGTACTTTTGTAAATCACTGGAAAATCCTTATTTTAACTAAGAAAATCATTATAAAGATGAAGCCATATAAAATTTCTCTGTGGAATCAAGGGGAAAGCATTTGCAGATTCTGCATTCATTCAGAATTTCCCTAAATTTTCAGATTAAAGGATGTGTTGATGGTCATGACCATGACATTTGAGAGGTATGCTTTTACAACCCCCTCAAGAATATATTTCTAGAAAATCCAGAATAACAAGAGTTGTATAAATTTATATAATCTCAGATTGTTTCAGAGAAATAAATTGTAGACATCTTTTCACTGGAGACTGTCAAAGACAGAAACTCAATGCACCATATAAGGTCTGCTCAACAGAGATCACTTCAGGGCAGATTTATCTAAAATTTACTTGTTAATTCTTTGATGCTTTAAATTTTGGATTTCATCAATTAAATGATGTGTGCAGACATTATTCAGTATATTCTGTCAGGTCAAGGCAGGTCAGGCCCTGTCCTGGCTGTCCCTGCTGGCAGAAAAGCACAGCAGGGACCATCACCAGCCAGACTGGAGGAGTGATGAGGCAGCATGAGGGGGAATGGAAAGACTGCAAAGCATGAGTTTGGGAAAGTAATTTTTAATGATCAACTATCATTTCAAAATAATAGTTCTAGAACTGGTGGCTTCAGAGCAAAACAGACACATAAAAAATCCTGACTCAGAAGGCCTAGGGGGAAAAAGAGAATCCGGAGGAAACCTACACAGAGAAACTTGTGCTTGCAGAAGAAAAATCTTTGCATAATTTGAGGAAAAACTGGCATAGACTCCTCCATCTTTTTAGCTTGCTGTCCAAGGAGCAGTGTCAGAAACCAGGAACAGCAAACACCATTCCCCAGGGTTGTTCTCTCTGCAGTAGTTACTCTGGCAGTTCTTTCTGCTGTTCAGCCCAACAGAACCTGCAAAAACCTGTGGTGTGCCAGGCAGAGCATCAGCTCTTTAAAGACAACATCCCTTCACCTGACATCCATTGCAGCTCTAACTTTTAAAATTATTCCTGTGGAAGGAAAAGATCTATCAGAAAAAGGTATTTTACATACTCAGCATTTGCAGAGTAGGAGACCAGAACACAGGGGCTGTGGATCTCCCAGAGAAGCACAAGAGAGCAGTTAAATGGACTATTAAAAATCACAAAATTTAAGTTTCATTCCTATCTCTAGTATCCACTCATTACAGAATTTTGACCAAATCCCTAAATCACTTGTTTCCTAATGCAACAAGAATTCTTTCGAATTTATTTGCTCCCACCTTGAGCACTTGCATTTCAGCCACATGGGATGTGGTACTGAAGACTACAGGTGTGTTTCAGAGACAGAATTTACTCTGCTCACATCAAAGTTCCAAAAATATGAAACCAAGAATGTAATTTTAAGTAGCTTGAAACTCTCAGATAAATGATTCCAGTGCTAACAATAACATTAAATTCTATATTTGCTTTACTAAGCCTAAGAAAGATCAAAAGCAGGATCTGTATTTACATAAAACTGGTCAGATTTCCAGAAATGAGTCCAGAGCAGCCCAATCTTGAGCAGCCAAAGAACATAGAGCAGGGGAAGAAAATATCAGATTAGGAAATACCTTTCAAAATTCCAGGGATGTGAGAGTTTCTTGTTGAAAGCACAGGACACATCTTGAGAGGTTTCTGAACTTTGCTCCTGTGAAATCAGCAGTGGAGTCACAAATCCTCGTGGTTCACACCTCAAGGCAGCAGTGGCTGGTGCTGGCAAGAAGCCCTAAAAAGCCCTTTTCTGTTTTTTCATTTTTGCTTTTTTACTGTTCCTTCACCTGCTCTAATCCACCTTTACTGTCTTTTCCTTTCTAGAGTAATAAAACTCCAGGAATCCTTTTTTCCTTTTTTTTTTTTTTCCAGAACACTCATAGCAAGACAGGGAAGTAATTTGTGCTTATAAATCTCAAGATAACTAACTCTAGGGCATAAAAATGCAAATTACTGATGCTATCAGGGGGTTGAAATTGGCTGCCATATAACCATGTATTTTGTGAGCTCTAGCACAAACTACTTTGTTGACTTCTGGAAAATAGCTTTCTATGATCTCCAAGTAATTACTACACCTCTGAATGACCCTTTTACTCTCCCTGTATTTTCAATCACTGATTTTTATTTCCTGTCACTGACTCGTATTCATCATCAGCTGCTACTTCTCATTTCTTTAAAACTCCTAAGTATTTTCTTCTCAGATGCTTCAGCTTTTGCAAGGGCTCATCATTTATCCCATTAAACCTCACATTTCTTATAATAAATGCCCTCTCCAGATAGAATTGTACAGGCAGAAGGAAGAACTTTGAGATTGAAATGAAGCGGGTCCACAGTTTTAAAAGGAATTCACAAGTTCCTGAGAGAATTTGTCTGAAAATGGGGTGTTTTTAACTCAACTGAAGTCACATTAGCAGATTTAGATGCTGGAGAAATTCTGGAAAAGTTCATGTAAGGGGGATTAATAAACCATTTTTCATCTTCAGACATAACACAATAAGGTTAAAAACAAGAAGTGTTTGCTTCCCATTTTACTTTTTCCTTGACTATAAGGAGTTAATTACAGAGAGATGGCAATAAACAGTTCACTGCCAATGAAGCCAAAACCTGATCTCAAGATTTTCTTGCAGAATATGTGGGAAATTGTGGCTAAATGTGACCTAGCAGCTAATTACAGCCTTGCTTTGCTTTTAGTCCCGGTGATGCCATACACATTCCCACTCTTAATGAATGCAAGAAATTATTTCTAGTCATCTACTAATGAAGATCCAAGTGCAAATACACCCCCTGCCTGTGTGGGCAGCTGTGCTTGTGGTCTGGTTATTTATTTAGGGATTTTTTCCCATTAATATACAGACTGACAGCAGCCCACAGAAGCTGATAAATGGCCAGTGCAGCTTCCCAGGGCTGGGGATGAGGCCAAGTCCTGCTGCAGTAGAATTTCTGCCACCAGCTTCAAGGGGACTGGAATTTAACTTGTTATCCATAAAACTAAGAAATTATCAACCAGATCCTCAAGCTGGAGTCAGAAGAAAGTTGCAGCAGTGGTTGGAGAGCAGTTGTGAATATAAATGAACTGGTATCTATGAAAGATATTGACCATTCAATATAACCTGGAATAGAAATCTACCTTGGAAAAGAGCTGGGAGGAAAGAACCTTAAAGAACCTTCACACTTCAGGAGTTCCCAAATTTCTACCTGTGCCTTTCATGCTCTGGGAACAATTTTCTGGAGTGTAGGCCTGACAACTTCAACTTGAGGTTCCTTCTCTCACCCCCAGAACTGGAGCCACATAAAGCTCATCTATGCCTCTTTGACCTCCTTTCATCACCATCAGATTTCCTACAGACCTGCTCAAGTTCTAATTTTAAGTGTTGATTTGCTTAATCCTGTCCTCTCAGGACATTTTCTTATATTCCCTCATTATTTTTGCTGCCTCACTGTTCTAACTTCTACCTATGGAGGTTGTAAGGAAGTTATAACCCACACATAAGAGAAAACTGAACATTGAATTTTGTGGAGTGAGAAAATACAGCCAATTACTACGGAGAGATTTTCTTTTACTACATTCCCATTTTTCTTCTGGTATCATGAGAAAATATGTTTAAAAAGTATAATAATTAAAAAGGCAACCAGGAGAACTCCAAATACCTGCAAGAATAACAGTTGTAACTTCTGCAAATATCAGAATATTTCCTCTGGTTAAAAAGGATCTTTCCTATACCTGTATCTCAGCACCCCTCAAATGTGACCACCCCTCTTGAAAAAGAATGAACACAAAAAACCCACCTGAAAACTGCCAATAATGGAAGCAGTTTTGACAGAGTTTAGGGGCTAACACACTATTGAGGATTGTGTCCTCAAAATCTACTATTGAGGATTGTGTCCTCAAAATCCACTATTGAGGATTTTGTCTGGGACAAAAACTGTTCTGACATAAAAAGTGTCAACAAAGTGATTTGTTGCTCTATGATTGTTACCTCTTATCTTCTTCCTCCAGAATTTTCTCAGCCTTTCATTCATGAATTACTTTTTGTTCTTAATCACTGTCAAATAAAAGAAGTATCATTTCCCCACAGCTGGAATATTATAATAAGAATTCAGACATTCATTCCTGTGTAGCCACTCTCAAGAACTGGAATTCTCTTCCCTTTTCCTCAGCTCCTGAAAGCCTGATGCAGGCTTTGGAAGATCTGGATTATCTGGCAGCGCTGGATAACAATGGAAACCTCTCTGAATTCGGGATTATTATGTCAGAATTCCCCCTGGATCCTCAGCTGTCCAAGTCACTGCTGGCTTCGTGTGAATTTGAGTGTGTGGATGAGATGCTGACCATTGCAGCCATGGTCACAGGTACTCCTGGATCAGCTCTCACTGCAGGCCTTGTGCCACCTGCCCAATCCAGACTCTTTCCAAATCTATCCACAAAAGCAAATTTTTGTTATCCTGCTTATTTCAAGTAAATTAATGTATTTGGCTGTTCAAGTCTTAACTGTAAGGATACAATGAAAGCTAAGTAAAGAATTCCCACAGAGAATTCCATTTCCAGGCTTCAGCTGCCCATTGGCTTCCTCCCTTTTGTCAGAAACATCCCTTCAAAATGAAACTTTCTTATATTAATATACATTTGTTACAGATCAGATTCTTTACCTACAAAGAATTAGGTAATTCTTTGTGATATTGTCTTTCTACTTTAAGTATTTTATAAAACTGACATGACCTTGGAGTCTCGGGCAGCAAGCAGATGAACCACAGGATATCAAGCTGCATGAGTTGTTCTCCTCCTAGGACAACTTTTTATGCCCAAACTGGGTTGAATTTTAACTTGTGATAGTTTTTTTAAGTACATATAACAAATGTAAATGATTAAGCATAGGCACAATTCAATTTTAGAAAAGCTCAACCATTTCAAAAGACACAAAAGTAGAATGCACTGGAAAACACAAATTTCAACAGAGGGGCAAATTAAGGCATTAAATCAAAAGATGTCTTTTTATAATAAAGAGACCATTTGTTGGATTCTGGCTAAATTAGGTTGTGACATTAGGAAGCTTTCTTGGCATCAGCCCGGGAGAAAACTGCTCTTTTGTGTTTACAACACACAATAACTAAACCAGACTGGAAGGACACCCACAAAAATAAACCCCTAGTGAATGCAGCAGGTTTAGTTCTTCAGCACTGATCCAATACTGGGTGTTAAAGGCAACTGAGGAAGGAAAAGCCCAAAATACCAGTGGGGTTTTGAGTGTGTACCTCTGTGTTTTCAGCACTTGTTTTTTTATGCTCAGCTCCCAGCTGCTTCCTGCAGGCTCCTCCTGGTACAGAGGAGATCGCCCGGAGCCGCTGGCGCCGCTTCTCCCACCCTGCAGGAGATCACTGCACCCTCATCAACGTCTTCAACGCCTTCAAAGCAGCCACTGCCAACCCCACACAGCCAGGCAAGTGTGCCCCAGCCAAAATCAAGCACACTGGGGCCAGTTTGGAAACAACAAACCCAAAAAATCTGGTGATTCCCTCTAGAATTGCTGATATGCAGGGAGAAACCTATGGGAGTAGCTATTGCTGATGAATATTAATTTACTAATTAATTAAAAACGTCCTAGGACAGCGTCTCTTACCCAACAGTTATCCATAACCACTATTCCAACTGTCCTTTGAAGCGACACTGTGCAAAACCAGATTGATGGTTCCTCCTGAAGCACAAAATCCAAGTTTAGGATGAATAAAAGCTGCTGAGGAGGGCCTCGATTCCCCCAGCAGCCCAACAATTCTGGTGGGTTTTGATAGCTGTGAACTGAAAGGAAAATTTAACAGAAAATGGAAAGTAATAAAGTGCACATTTGTAGGAACAGAAATAAAAGCCAGGAGAGAGCAGCAGCAGCTCTTCCCTGAATTTTCCTGTGCTCAAACATCCTGCTCCAGTTCATTTAGCCCAGTGCTCAAACAGCAGAGGGATAAATTTGCACACACTGAGTAAAAACTTGAGACAGGAAAGCAGGATTGTTTCCTGTTCAGTCATGTGGAATGCTGAAGGGAGCTCCAGTAGAACCAGTCCTTTGCCAGAATGCAGGATCAGCACTATAGGTGTGATTTCAGCTCCATATCCTGGTCTAAATCCACAAGGCCTGAAAAATAGAATTGCTACTCATTCTCTGGGAAGCTTTACTTAGAGCAAAGAAAGGATTTGATTCAGGAAGAAATAGCTGTAATTCTACAAAACTAAGTGAGGATATCAAGTATTGCCCACTTACTTTGTGAGCTGAGCCCAAGCTGTCTGTATGGCTCATTAGCAGAATGTTGGACATCATCTGCAGCAGTGCAAGAGCATTTAATTCACAGAGCAGCACCTCTGTGGATTGCACGCATCAGTGAGATTCTGCTTTAAGCCAAAACATTGTTTTTTCCCCCACAGACTTCAGCACTGAGAAATGGTGCCGTGATTATTTCCTGAGCTCTTCTGCTCTGAGCATGGCAGAGATGATCAGAGCCGAGCTGCTGGAGATTATGAAGCGCATTGAACTTCCCATTTCAGAACCAGAGTTCGGATCAGAAGAAAATCTACTAAGCATTAAGAAAGCTCTTTTATCTGGTTACTTCATGCATGTAAGGAAAAACACTGTGGCTTCATCTTCCTGCACTGTTAAATTATGTAGAATGCTTTCAGAAAACTTAAGTTCATTAGTGAAATCTCTTGATCACCAGAAAGCATAAAAGCAATTTTTTTTTCCCAGTGTATCAAACACTTCTGCCCATTTCAGCCTTTTCTCTGGGGTTCATCTCTCACTGCATGGAGTTGACACTCTCCACAGCAATAAGAAAATTGCCAATATGCCTTTAACTCAAAGAACTCTTTCACCTCAAAAAAACTCTTGAAATCGCAATATTCTCTCTGGAACTATTCCCTTTTTGAAGGTGAAAATTGCCTGGAAATAGAGAAACGACTTGGATATATTTAGGTGTGCATAACAGACAGCTTGTCTCATCTCAGGAAGGCATTCCAACTGTAATTGTAAATGTAAACTAGATTGATTTATTGCCACTGGAGTCCCCAGGCTTTCTTTCACATCCCTGTGCTCCCTCTCAACACAAAAATGACTTCTCCCAAGTGCACATTTCATGGCCTGACACATTGTATTTAAAAGTCTATGACAGGTGTATATGCTAAAGAATACATGTGTATATGTTTTCACTCCACTCTTCAAAGCCAAACTCAGATACTTTTGTACTTATATGTTGCAGCTTCCTTCAAATACACAGATCAACATCTTCTTTAAGTCTCATTTCATGGTTTCCAGTCCCAAGCTTCCCCACACAAATTTGGGAAGAGGTTCCAGTGGAAAGTATCTGAAGGGAAGTTTAATTTCTGGTTTAAATTTAATAGGCACTGATCAATTAAATAATGGATAACTCTCCACATTGTTTTTATTTTTTAGATTGCTCGTGATGTGGATGGATCAGGGAACTACTTGATGTTAACACACAAACAAGTGGCCCAGCTTCATCCCTTCTCATCCTACTACAACACCAGGAGGATTCCAGAGTGGGTTTTATTCTATGAGTTCAGCATCTCAGAGGGCAATTCCATCAGAGTTGTCTCTGAGATCTCCCCTCATCTGTAAGTGAATTGTGATGCAACTTCTCCTTCACTCCTAAATCCATAAAATCATCACTTTGGGAGGATTAAAAAAAAAAAAAAAAAAGAACATCTGTGATCTCAGGCCCTCACTATTCTCAGTAGTTGCCACTGTAATTGTAATACTTGGAAAACTCACATTAGGAGCTATAAAAATTTCTTACAAGGTAATATAGAAAAAAAATTCAGAGTTAACAGAACAGTGTACTCACATAGGAATCCAGCCAGAAAGGTCTTTGTTCCCTGAAAATCTATTTTCCAGCAAATGCTTTTCTTAACATATTTTCTGTACCCAGACAGCTGAATCATGGACTGCTAATGGGTTCAGGGAGAGACCAGAGCCTTCCTTCTGCAAAACTCTCTTTACACAAAGAATATACATTTGACTCTCCCATCTTTTCTATTTCCCATGTTTATAAAAGAGCTTTTTTCATTGTGTTATTGAACCACACTGTTCTAAGCAGGGAAATTCCAATTTAATACAGTCTGCAGCACTGGGAACTGCATTGCACCTCAAGTGCAGGCTGAGGATTTTCAGTGCAAGGCCACTGAAAGCACAAACTCCTACTACATCTCATAAAGAATCTTGGATTCTTGCAGAGTTTAGGGTTGAAATATCAACTTTGTAGCTCCTTTTAGATATGCCTGGGAATAATTACTCAAATGTTTCAAAATTCAATCAAAAATTAATGCTTTGTGTGATTTCCTCCTCAGATTTGCAGAGCTGGTACCTCAGTACTATTTCAGCAATCTTCCTCCAAGTGAAAGCAAGGATATTCTGCAGGAAGTGATCAATCACTTGGCACCTGTCTCAGCCACAAAGGAGGAACAGAAAACTGCCAATGACAGCAAAGAAAATGAGGAATTTCCCCAAACTCCCACTGAGCAGAGATGTGTTATTCAGTGAATTAAGACTGAATCATCATATACTGGACAACAATAAATAAAAGCAATATATGCAAAATACATCCCCACCTTAACCCATGTAATTATTTCAAACTTTTGACATAAATGTATTTAACAGAAGAAACAAAGAAAAAGCATTTTTCTTAACAAAAGGAGTTGCATGCATGATTTTGGAACAAAACCATATGATTTAGCTTTGGTTCAAAATACATTGAACAAATATTCTGTTTTCTTTTGACATTGGGTTTTTATTGACTGCTTCATGATGATATCAAAGTCAAACAAGATGCAATATTTAAAAATATTCACTTGGTGGATATTTTTGGTTGCACAAAACTGTTGGCTCGACAGCAGTTCTGCAAATATTGTGGGGTCACAGTCCTGCATGGCTGCTCTATAAAAACCTGGTGTTTGTAGGGAGGCTCAGACTGAGAGATAATCTTTGAGTTTATCCATAATTCCATGAATTCCATCAGCTGGAACTACAATAACTGTCCTCAAAGGCTTCATTGGTACATCATCAAAGGACCATCTGCCACCCAGACAGGTGTCACTCTCCTCTTGCACAGAGTAGCTGAATTTCAGAAGGGCTTTCTAAACAACAGAAATAAAAGCATTCAGATTAAAATGTTTAATTAGCATGAAAATAATACATCATCTAAACAAAGTAAAAATAATGACCCTATTATGCCCATGCTTATTAAGAAGTATTTTTCCCTCTTGAACTGTCCACCAAAAAGAACAACCAAAAAATCCACCATTTAAAGTGTTTTAAACAGTTTTCTTTTCACAGGATTTGTAACATTCATATTAAATTCTATAATGGTTGCTACCATTATAGTTTGAGATCAGAGAAATAACCTAGGAGGGGGGAGAGTAAAAAAAAAATGTTCTGAGGCTCTGCTGCTTTCAGGGACTACTCTTAAAACTGTCCAGAGTCCTAAAAATTAACAAGTCTGTAAGAATATGAGTAGAAATCAAATAATAAGGGCACCAATATGAATCCTGAGAAGAATTTCAGAAAGCTCTTGGAAAGGTCCCAGATGGCTGGAGCAACTGCATGATCTATTTATGCTTCTCCAAACAGGCAGGTGTGTCAAATGTGCATTATTTCTTTTCAGGGATATAAATCCCATACAGAAAGTCCCTTCTCATCAGCTCTCCTAGACAAAATTCCTGATGGATAAGAAAAATAACCTAATGAATGTTTCCTAATGAATGAATCTGACACAAGTCAGATTAAGAACTCTGAGCTGAACCATCAAGTAGAAAAACTTACCTGATTCCCTCCCTTTGGGGGAAAATTAAGATCCACTCTCCCTTTATGTTTGCTTTCCACTAACAATACATCAAAGCTTTAAATCTCTTTTTGGACCAATTACCACACTAACTGAGTGGCTTTGCTCAAGAACAATTTGAGCACCTTTAATCAGTTCCAAGTCTGGTTATAATAGATTTTCTGGTTACATTTTTAAGGAACAGAATGAAGCCCAGGGCAGTGCCAAGTGCAGGAAAAGGTTTCTCTCAGTTTGATATGGCTCCAAGTGCCTCACCACATTTAATGCTATTTTATGGCAATCTAATTAACATTATGTGTGATCAGGGAGGACAGACACTCAGCACTAATTTAACACACACATTATTAAGTACAGAGAGACATTTCATTTAATACTCCACATAATGTTTAAAATGAATTTTTTTAAACACTGGGAAGACTGTTAAAAAGAAAAACATGCTCAGTTTGAGTCTGTCCTTTTGTGCTGAGAATTACTGGAGTTTACATGAAAGCACACAATTAGCCTTTAATAAATAACAAAGCTGAGATAACTAAATACAAAATGGACCTTCTAGAACAGAACACCCACGGACACATGAGCATCACAGGCTTCTCCCCAGCAGCTTTTCAACAACATTTTACACAGAGTTCAGCTTCAGCTGTTTCAGCTGCTGTGGCAGGAGCACAAAAACAAAATCCCCAACTTGCATTGCACAGAGGCTACAACACAATTCCCTACAGCTTCCAGTGAATACCCACACTTATATTTCTCTCCTTCCCAAGAAATAAAATTACAGCCCTATCACAGCCTCTCTCAGAATGATTACACACAGGAACTTTTGCCATTAACCACCCCCTGCATGTGCAAGTCCTTTGCCCTGCAGGCACTGCCAGAAATGAAAAATAACAGTCTCTTGTCAAAGTAATAATATTGTACAATAGTGGTTTAAAAAAAAAAAAAAAAGAAACCATGAAAAATTCTTTGCATTTCAAAGCATATTTTAGATTTCATTTCCTGCATTTTCCCCTCACCTGATCTGGCTTGGGACCACCAGAATTGTGCAGCCAGGTTGCCTTAGGAAATGGGAAGTAATATTTTCATCTCAATGTTTCACCACTTTTTATTAATATACTTGCCCTGAGTAGAATAGAGACAGAAAAGGGAAGCAAGAGCCATTTCTTAGGATCTCCGTAAGTTTTTATTCCAAGCATTTTTTTGCAAGTAACAGGTACCCAAGAAGGAAACAGATAAATCATACACAAAAAGAGCTTGATTGCTCCTCTCTCAACACTATTCCAAAACACCCTGGATTTAATTTAAAAATATTCGTGACCACCTTGATATAAGCTCCCCTTGAATTTGAGGTGAAACATCTCCTGTTGAGGATATGTAAAGAAAAACAAGCATTTTAAATAAAATAATCATGTTACCTCATGAAAGAATTCTTCCTCTGCATTTGCAAACATTAATTCCTCCTTTGGCTGATTTCTCCCTTCCTTCCTCTTAGAATTGCTCTTTGTGGCTTCTGTAAAGGTCTTGCTGATAAGGAGGTAATAGTGGCACTTTCCACAGGGTTTGTTTGTTCTCTGTGCCTCAGTCAGCTCCTTCCTAAACAGGAATAAATGTTTACACAATTTAAATCCTAAACAAGCATATAAGTAAACCTTATAATGTACTGGTATAGAAAGGATATTCAAATTGCAGCCTATTCTTTGGTGAGTACCTCAGAAAAACAATTTTGCAGATGCATTCCTGGTACTTAAACATACTATTTGTACTTTAAACTATAAAAATATGGATGTTTTGCCACAGCTCACAGAATAACCCTTTTTCCCCAGAATCCTGTTCATGGTAGAGTGTCTGTGCAATGATTCTAAGTGCAACTCTCCTTAAAAATACATCACACTATCACTTCCTTGAGGAATTGTAACTGTAGGGACAGAAAATACTCTTGTTCACCCTTGTGTTCAACATGTTGTCACTCTAAAACCTTTAAGACAAAGAGGCTGAGATCTGAATTTGAGTTGTGACAAGTGCTGTATTTGTGGTGAGCTCAATCTGACTTCTCATCTCACATGAAAGGAAAGAAGGCAAAAATTAAAGAAGGAAAAAAGATGATCTCTGTTCTGTTACTGGTTCCTTATCCAACAAAACTTCCTTGTTCCCAGTTCTCAGCATGGCACTAAAATAATGTAATGCTGTGTTTCAGTGGATTCATTTATTTACATTCACCCAGCTTTTGATATAATCCATGAATTGGCAGAGATCAACCAGCACCTCACCTGCTTTTTCATCACTTGAAACTAATCAAAACACTGCATATTTACATGGACCAAAACTAATTCACCTTTTAATCCTTTCCCTCGGTCCAAATCTCCCATTCCAGAGCCAGACATTAACACAGAAACAGAAACACCCAAGCTGCTCATTATCAGCATGCTAAAAAAGTTCTCATTTTTAAATTTTCCTAGATCAGTGTGAAAATAATCTGCAATACAAGGATAAACTGCAACATGCACACAGCTATTTCTATAGAACAGCCTGTGTTCTCAAATTATATGTTCTATAGAATCTGAGAAAGTTTTTTACCTTTAAAAAGATATAAAAATATTTTAAAAATTAACTAAAGACCATATATGAGAAATTTTTTTTTGTTCACACTTCACTCATATCTATAGCATCAACTGTCTTAACACAGCTCTATGTACATAAGAGTGCTGAAAAATATGAAGAAAAAATACCATCCAACATCATGCAAGAAAAAAAAAATAAACAAACTTACTGGAGCTGCTGGTGCATGGGCAGAGCAATCTGTGGGGGGACATTGATGAACCTTTCACTCAGGATGAGCCCCACAGGCTTTGTGCTGTCACTGAGGAGTTTACTCAGCTGTTCCACCACACGCTGCTCACAGCTCTGCTCACAACGACTCAGGAGCAGCTCTTTGATTTGCTCAGCACATTGGGTGCCCTGAAATCAAAAGGTGCATTTTCTTCACCCGATACAACAACTATTTTCACAAGAAAACCTTGAATGACAGCTGCAAGAGAACTTCCTACAGGCCTGGTGGCAATTTCCCTCAGCAGCCTCTAAAGCACTGCACAATTGCTTTGAAAACATTCTCCAGCCCTAAAGCTGAGGGCAAACAAAGGCTGTGAAGTGATGGGAACAAGGAACTGCAACACCACAGCAAAACTCCAAACTGCAGAAGATCAAAGGGAAGAAGTACAAGAGACTGACAGCTCACTTACCCGGAATTACCAGGCCCAGCTTTAACTCTCTGTTCCATTCTTTGCTTCATGTTTGACTCTCAGCAAGTTACTGCAGTCAAAAAAAGCTAAGCCACTTCAAGTTTTATAACCCCAGTCCTCCATAGTGGAATTCCAAATCCCAGTCCAGCTGTCCAGGCTTGTCACACAAGATGCAGTCTCATTTATTACTGATGCTAATATTTATAACCAGATGTTACTGAGGAATACCAACCTTCCTTTCTGTTAAGTTCAAGCAGCTTATAAAACCAAATACTTCATCATCATCTTCTTCATCATCACTACCGTCTTCCTGCACTTCTGCTTGCTGTTGAATGAAAGGAAAAGCAACAATTCATACTGACATTCTATTTCCACTCTGTAGCAAAAAATGTTTTTCTTTCCAGGTGATATCAAAAGATGAAAACCATTGAGGAAATCTGTACAAACACACACTGGAAATTCTGCTGCATCACTGAACATCTCAGTGTGCTCAGAGCCAGCTTTAGACAGGGTCAGGTCGTGCATCTTCTACAGCAGAGGCCTTTGAAAGGCACCAAAGGTTGAGAGCTCACGTTTACTAAGCAGCATCTCGGCCCAGGGGATGGTAATATCTTAAGCAAAACCAATTTCCTTCAGTTTCTAACATAGGGAAGTAAACCTGGAATGTCTTGATAACCACAGAGCAATGAAGCTTTGACAGGGAGGGAGACAAAGAGCTGTGTCTTTGTAGGAAAGTCACAAGCTCCTATTTCTTATGGAGATGGTAACAAACCTCTCCATTGCACTTTCAGCACTACTACACTGAAATTCAGGGAGTGAAAAGCCTTCCTTGTAAAAAGAAACCAGCATTAACAATATAACAAATTCCTTCTTTGCTTGAAAGTAGGCATGGAAAATTTCAGTTTCCACAGAAAAATTATTCTTAAAGCACAAAAGGCAAGAAAGCACACAAATAACACAGACAGGATCCCTTTCTGAAATACAGAAATCATTTCAACAAAGAAAGTATTGTACTTCAAATACAAACATAGTATCTGTCTTACCTTAATAATACTCCCAATGTGGTTCTGTTGTATTAATATATCAGTTAATTCAGCAGTGTTAACAGGAGCTTTTAGAAACAACTGGAAGACAGGAAACAAGTATTACGTTTCAGGCACTGAGGGTATCTCATGGACTACTTAGCACAAAATAAAGCGAGCTTTTTATTCATCTATCTTCCTTCATTATAATACTGCAAAAACTAACAATCAGCTGCTTGAGGTGCTTGCTCCTGCACCTTCCACATGCTGATATTTCCACACTGTACCCTCTGGAGTTTGGTATGATCTGAAAGCTGGGGCTATTCCACCCCTGGAAGTGTTCAAGGCCAGGCTGGATGGAGATTGGAGCAATCTGGGATAATGGAAGGTGTCCCTGCCCATGGCAGGGGCTTTAAGGATGGGCTTTAAGATCCCTTCCAACCCAGGCAATTCTGTGATTATCTAATAAAAGGAAGCAAAGTAACATATAAAAGCTATAAAACAATATAGAGAATGTGAACTGATGTCTTTGCATAACTCCTTAGATGTTATTTATCAATGGACATATCAACCAAGCTAACAAGTAGCCACAGTACCTGCTGTAGTAACTTCTTTATCCCGTTATAGTCATTGTCTGATATGGAATGTGCTTCAAATTCAATATTCACTTCCTATGGTGTAAAACAGAGAATATCACACACACTTGGCAAGAAGTTATATCTGAATAAAGCTAAACTGTAAGAAACTTGGAGACAAGTAATGGCAAACAGCAGAAACAGAACTTATTTCCACCTTGCAGTAATCTCAGCAATTGTTATCATTTCTCCTGTGATCTTTAGAGAACATCTGTGAAGGTAACTTTTCAAATCTGACCCACCAATTGTGGCACAAACAAAACTTTAATGCTTTGCTCTGCCATTCAGTTTACATAGTTACACCTGTTGTAGCCACAGACTCTTCCTGCAGAGAGGTTTGATCCAGGCAGTTAAACTCTGGGAACTTCAGGACTGGGATGTAACACCTCAGCTAAAGGTGAAGACTGCTGCAGACATTTAAATAATTACATCCAAACCCACACTTCTGCTATTTCCCCAAACCCTCCTGGCATCATTAACCCCACTGTGAAACCCTGCAAATGCTGAGACCAGGCACTGTAGCAGCCACGATGGGAACTGCTGCTTCTCCTTCCAGAACAAATGCTGTGTGTCTACCAACATTTTTATTGGTATTTAATATTAAAAGCTACACCTGTCAAGGTTACTCTGCCCACCTATTCCACTCTTCAAGATCATTCAAAGTTATTTTGCCTTTTAATTGCCAGTGTCAATTACACTTCCTGAGTAACCTCAACAACTCAGTCTTACTTTTGCCACCATTCAGCCTCATAACTCTCTCCCAATCCCTCATCGAGGTCATGGCCTTTGCTGCCCACTGGAAGAACAGTGTTAAAGACCTGTTTGTAACGTAGAAAACAGACACACAACCCCTTGGGAGGCAGTAAAATCCAGGAGACAGTGGCACCTCAAGTGTCCAAGGCCAGGCTGGACAGGGCTGGAAAAACCCTGGGACAGTGGGAGGTGCCCCTGCCCATAGCAGGGGTGGCACTGGATGGGCCTTAAGGCCCTTTCCAAACCAAACTATTCTGGGATTCTATAATAAAAGGAAGCAAGCTAATATAATAATAAAACCCCGCAGAATATAACAAAAGAGCTAATCCTCTGTGCTGACAGCACCATTTCCAAGCACTCCAGCCCCACACCTGAGCAGGCAGGCCAAAGGCCGGGGCTGTACAGCTGAGGCCTCGGGGAGCCCAACACTTGAATAACAGTTACAAAAAATTTAAAACTTTCAACAACAAGGCAGCGAACACACTTTGGATCGCCGACCCACAGGGACTCGTCCCCTGCGCTCCAGCGGCCGCGGGGCCTCGTCGGGGCACGGCAGGGACACAGCCCCGTCCCGAATATCCCGAACATCCCCCGACAATCCCTTTTGGGAGCCGGCTGGGGCCGTCCCTCTCATCCCGAACATCCCCCGACAATCCCCTTTGGGAGCCGTGCGGGCTGTCCCGAACATTCCTCGACAATCCACTCTGGAAGCCGTGCGGCCCGTCCCGAATACCCCCCAAACATCCCTCGACAATCCCCTGTGGGAGCGGTGCGGGCTGTCCCGAACATTCCCCGACAATCCCCTTAGAGAGCCGTGCGGGCCCGTCCCGTTCATCCCGAACATCCCCCGACAATCCGCTCTGGGACCCGTGCGGCCCGTCCTGAACATTCCCCGACAATCTGCTCTGGGAACCGTGAGGGCCCATCTCAAACATTCCCCGACAATCCCCTCAGAGACCCGTGCGGACCCGTCCCGTTCATCCCGAACATTCCCCGACAATCCGCTCTGGGAACCGTGCGGACCCATCTCAAACATCCCCCGACAATCCCCTCAGAGACCCGTGCGGGCCCGTTCCGAATATCCCCCGACAATCCCCTGTGGGAGCCGTGCGGGTCCGTCCCAAACATCCCCCAACAATCCGCTCCAGGAGCCGTGTGGGTCCGTCCCAAACATACCCCGACAATCCCCTGTGGGAGCCGTGCGGGTCCGTCCCAAACATCCCCCGACAATCCCCCTGGGAGCCCTGCGGCCCGTCCCTCTCACCTCATCGATGGGCGACTCCGAGTCCGAGTCGGAGCAGGCCGAGCCCTCGGAGCCGCTGTCGGAGCCCTCGGAGCTGCCGCAGCCGCTGTTGGAGCCCTGCTCCCCGGCGGGGCCCCGCGCCCGGCGCTTGGCCGGCGTGGCCATGGCACGGCTCGGAGGAAAGGGTGGTGCGGCCGGGACGCGGCGAGTCGCGGGATGTCGCCGAATGTCGCGACAGCAAGCGGCAAGCAGCGCCCGGCGAGCGCGGACGGGCCCCGGCGGCCGCGGAGCCTGAGGGGGGAGGCGCGTCCCGTCCCCGCAAAGCCGGATTTCCTCTTCGTGCTGTGGTGTCACTTCCTTGCACAGGGAATTCCTGCCCGGGAATGGCTGTCAGGGATTAAATCAAACTGCCCTGGGAGGTTTTGGAGTCCCCATCCCTGCAGGAAAGGCCTGGAGGTGGCACTCGGGGCTCTGGGCTGGGGACACGGTGGGGATCGGGCACGGCTCGGGCTCGGTGATCCTGGAGGGCTTTTCCACCCTCAGCCATCCTGGGATTCTGTTTGACAGAAACAAAGTGTGCTGAGCATCTCCGACATTAGCAAATATTACTGTAAGTAAAAACCAGCATTAGTAAAAACTGCCATTTAAAACAGGAATCAGGCGCCCGCTGCTTGCTTTAAAAATTGTGTCCTGGCTTCCCCTGAAGCAAATTCCTGGATAATTCCAGACAAAGCAGCAGGAAAGGGTGATAGGGAGAGCACAGTAAGCAGAATGTGATTCTGGTTTTTGTGAAGAATACCCATCGGGAAAACGCGTTGAAATATCCTAAGCACTGAAGAAATGCTCATTAATGATCAAGCCTCAGCTATGTGGAACGTGTTCCATTTAACACTTTGTGTCTAATTAATGAAGAAAGGTGGGTGTTAATGAGGCCATGGAAAGAAGAGCATTGAGCACTCACTGTTTCCAGCCAGGAGAAAAGCAAGGCACAGATCCTTGGGATGTAATTCCAGCTTTAGAAATACCCTTCAGGAAGGTTCCAATTTTCATGTTACCTTTAAAGCATCAAACACATCTGTGTTTATTTTCTTATTTACAGTACAGTGAGTACTACAGTATTTTTAGTTAATAAGTTAAATATGATGGTAAACGGCAATGTATTTCTTTTTTTACAAGGTCTTTTAAGAGCTAATATGTTTAATTAAGAACGGACACTTAAATTATTTTTACTTTTAGCTTAATAACTACACACTCATGACTTGCAATGTGGAATTTTCTATCTAAATGCAAAAGTACTACTTAAACCTATGAAGAAGATGAAGAAGAAAAAAACCTCAGTTCTAAAACAGGTTTATAATGGTGTAAGGTTTATTTAACTAGACAGATTATTTAATTACGATTTTTTTTAAATTTTGGGTTTGGTTATATTTTTTTGTTATTGTTATATGCTTTTATGTATAGATGTATAGATTGGGGTGTTTTGTTTTGTTTTCTTTTGTTTTTTGAAAGCTGTGTTTGCTCTGGGAGCAATTAGGTCATTGCTGAAATTTGTGTGCTGACATCCAGGGAAAGAATTTAGATAAAGATGAATTTTCCTATGTGTGTGATCTATCAGGAAAATGCCACACTGGTAATTGGGGTAAATGTGCAGTAAGAGAGTGGATTTTTGTTGGTGTTATTCCTGTATTTGCTTATGTTTTGTAACTTTGAATTTAGCACTTTGAAAGCTTGTAAGGAACTGAGAAGTATCATCTTCCATTTTTATGGCAGAATATATGTTTTCAGCCCTGCCTTGTTTCCTAGAGTATCAGAAAAGGCATATGAATATTACCTATGTTATTATAGATGTATAAATATGTGCATATAGACACACATATTAAATTAAATCAATATCTTTGCATACTCATTTTGATGAGCAGAGGGTGAAAACTAGCATGGAAATTAATAGAATAAATAATTTTTTATAGATAGACAGTGATTCAATTGCAGAACGTGGTGGCATTGTAGGGCCTGTTACTGCTTTTACAAAATATTCTTTAAAATATGTTCCCCTTGATGAGTTTCATTAGAGTCTGTTGCTTAAGCTGTGTTATCTAAAGGCAGCATATTTTTTATTTTCTGCCCTTATCAGGGTGGGTGTTCCTGCCTGGAGAATGCACAATAACTGCTTACTCATTGTGGAAGGAGCAGTACAACTGGTAGCAACCCAGTTCTTGGAGCTGTTAAAGTCACTGTATTTTTTTTTGTTTTTTTTAGTCAAAAAGTCCTTTAGATCTAATTTAGATAAATTCCATTCTTGTATTTCAGCATTCTGCTGCACTTCCTTGGTGAACAATGAAGGTTCTGCTGCTGAAGGATCCCAAAGACAAAGATTCGGGACCAGATCCATATATTAAAGTGAGTAAATGTTAAGAAAACGAAAAAAATGTGTCACTTCTTTATTAAATATGAATGCAACTGTTTCAAGTGGGAAAAGGGACTTAATCAATATTAGGAGTGCCTGTCTGAAATTATGCTAAGAGAAAAATATCTTAGAAAATGTGCCTTTCCTGCAAAGAATTTTATTAATTATGGGCCATTTATACTGAATTCATTGTAAAACTCTCAGCAAAGTACTGATATTAAACCAGCTTCATTTGAATTAATTAATATTGATTATGCTCATATGGACAAAATAAAGATTATAGAAATTCTTTGTATTTTTACTGGGACTGTGATGTGAAATAGAGGTTATGTTTGTTGGAGTCCCTCCTGCTGCTGCCGTTGGTCAGGTGAGTAAATCTCATTCATAAGAGTAAGAATTCCTGATCAAGGAGGATTATTTCTTTAGAAAAACCCAATTAACAGAATTACAGAGATGTACAGGGATATTTGCAGGCCTGGGTGGGCACTTGGGCACTTCAGAGTTATGTGCTGGAGTCTCCTGTACCTCACAAGGCCACAGTCCCACAGCTGTTTGTTTAATAAAATGTTGTAATATTGAATAATTAACAAATCCAAACTAGATTTACCAGGGAAAGGAAATTAAATGCTTTTTTATTTTGCTTTAGCAAAGCTAAATGCTTGTGCTTTGCTTTGAAAAAGCAAAAATGCTGTTTGGAATTTATTACAAGAGCTGCAAACCTTTTCTTGATAGGAATTAGGATCATATAGCTTGGAAGCAACGTTGATCCCAGTTTTGTCATTTGAATTCACCTCTCTTGACAGCTTATTTGAGAAGGTAAGTTTGAAATTCTTTCAATTGACTTATTTCCAACAGGATTTGGTTGCCAGGGTCCTATTTAATCATTCTCTGTGTGGTACATCTTCTTGTGTTGCCACAAACCAGCTTTGTACAGTAAAATTTCATGTACAGCATCGAGAACCTTGTCCCTGCTTGTTAAAGAATTAAATTAGTCAGACAGAATTCACATTTAAATTGTGTGACCATAATTTGTCACAAGTATTGGGGCATTTCAGGCAGTTATTGAAGCTGTTGTGTTTGTCACAAGGTTATAAATAATTGATCAACTGATTTTAAAAATTAATTTACTGATTTTTTTTTTTTTACTTCTTAAATTTACTGTTTCTAAATAGCTGTCCCATCCAGAGTGCTATGGAGGCCTAGTTTTTACCAGCCCAAGAGCATTAGAAGCCATCAAGATATGTTTAAAAGAGAAGAGTAAAAAAGAAGGTAAGTACATCTTGATATTCCTTGGTCTTTTTCTTTCAACATCTTGTGAAGTTTGGATTTTATTGAATTTTATTTCACACACCAGTAGATATTTGGAGCATGATTTTTTTAAAAAACCTGAATTTCATAGTTCTTCTAGCATCATAAAAGGCTAATGCTACATTGAGCTTTTAAGGATTGTGTTTTCCACACTTAAACATGAAAGAAAAGAGCTTTTGGTGCAAATTACTGATTAGTGAGAGCTTTTCCAGCTCTGGTCCTCTCATGCAGAAGGAATATTTTGCTGCAGTGCCTGGTTTTCTTGCTGACTGCTTTCCTGCCTTAAAGAGAAGACCATCTCATAACAACTGGCCATTGCTTCTGTGCCTGTATAATTAATATGAAATGCTGCAGAAAAAGGGAGTTCTCTGTCTTGAATAAGACATTTCTCAAGTGAATTAATTATTAGCTAAAAAATGGTGAAGAAGTGCTGATACATAAAAGCCAACAGATCAGGAGTGAGGAAGAATCCTGCTAAATAGAAATACCCATCACAATGAAAAGTCAGATCCTTATAAACTCTTCCAAATTCTTATGTAGGGTGATTCTGGCATAGAGTTTTTACTTTATCTGCTCCATTTTTGGGCTGTGGATGAATCAGTGCCCTGTGAGTAAGTTACACCCTTGAGTAAGCAGTAAATGCACTGAGACTCAGTTTATTGAAACATTTGCAGCACCAGAGGACAATATATTAAGATTTTAGGTCAAAAGTAATCACTTCTCTAAATTTCATCCCTAATCTTGATTAGGACTTTTGGAAAATACATATTTTAATAACAAAAATGAGTCTGTAGTTCCTATTCAGGTTCCTCTCAAAGGCAATAAATCCTTGGTTTTTTCCCTTCTGATTTTTATTTTTACTGTTACAGTTTGTATTTCTTTTTTCACCCCCCAGGACTCTCAGAAAAAACTCAGTGTCCTGTGCTTCTTTTGTTAAAAGAAGACAGTAAAAAACTTGGTTATCTATTTTTGATCCATTAGGATTTGTACATCCAGATTTGCTGAATATGTAGTGCAACTTTAGTAATTATTATCATTTTGTTGTATTTGTGGATTAAACAGAAGTCCAAATAGTTATTTAGCATTCACATTCTGTTGCCATGTGCTTAAATTTCATTTAATTTAGTATAATTTAATGTTTTTCAGCCTGGTCAAAATCTCTTAAACAAATGTGGAATATCAAACCAACATATGTGGTAGGAAAAGCTACAGCTTCTTTAGGTAAGCTGGGGTTTAAAAAATTAAAAATTGACTAAATCTGGCTTGTAAGTACAATTTTTGCAGGAGGACCTGCTGTTCAAGGGTGCTGAGAAAAAAAAAAGTTTTAGAACTGGATAATTTGGAAGAGAGGTAATTATATAACCATTAGAATTATCCATGCTCCAGCCAAGGATATCCATGGATTTAATCCAGTCTCTGGATTTCTGCTCCTTTTGTTGTAATGTGATGGTCATTGCTTGAAAAATTGGGTCAAAACAGGGAAAAAAACACCCTTTGCTCTTAATTTGAATGTGGTTTTGTCATTGTCTTTGGAAATGAAGTTGGATGAAAGGGATTCTAACCTGGTTGAGATTGTGCACAAATTATTTGTGTGCTTGGGTCAAGCTGTGCCTCCCTTTCCATCCCAGGGTTCTGTGGCAGGAAATCTGAATTGTTCTCATTGTTTCCCATGGTTTTTTCTTTTGGTTCTAGTGGAAGAAATTGGTCTTATTCCACAAGGAGAAAAGGCTGGAAATGCTGAGAAATTAGCTGAATATATTTGTTCAAGTAAGTGGCTAAAATGTTGGAGTTAAATTAAGGTAATGTCCCTTCCATCCTTTCAGAATTTCCTTGAGGTAAAATCACAGTGAGGCAAAACTACTTCAAAATACATATACAAGAAATTAATTTACATGAAATCTTAGACCCTGTAGTTAATTAATAAATGCTATATGAGCCAGCAGGAAAAAGTTTTATTTTTAGGGGGAGATCAGAGCTGTAATGATTGGAAATTGCTGCTAAGTGAGAAGATTTAAATACTAGTGACTTCCCCCAAAATTACCCTGTGGTTTCAGAGGAATCTGGTTCTCAGCAGCAAAGCTGAGTGGTTTTGAAGAAATTTAAGTGATAATTTAAGTTTTGTTTAACCATTTTGTTATGGTTAAATCTGTAATGCTTCTCAACCTATTATCAGATTATTGGGGGATTTTGAAAGTCTATTTGCTGACTTCTGTTTTTACTCTAATTTGTTAAAATTTCCAGTAGCAATAACTAAGATTTTTAGACTTAAGGGCTGTTTATTTTTGAATGAATGGCTCAAAGCAGTGAAAAAAGAGTTTTTGTACAGATGTGAGAGAGCTGCTGAGCAAAGTCTGCCCAGTAGCAGAGATTTATAGGGAAAAGAAAAACGGGATTGGAGCTGGCAAAGATTGTTTTTGCTGGGCACAGTGCACTCTGATTCACTGGCAAATAAAATATTTCAGCTTTAGGGAATATTTAATGATAAAAATGAGAGTTGCCAACACAAGATCAAATAATAAATTCTGAAAATTAAAAATGCAACACTAATATGTCATAAGTGAAGAATAACCCATCTCCCCTCTTCAGCAGATGTACTAAAGCAAAGAAAGGTTTCAGATGATTTTTTAGTGCTGGAAAATCTACTCTGGCAATGAATTAATATTTGCCAGGGATTTTTTTTTTTTTTAGCAGAAAAACAAGAGAAATACCTGCTTATTGTGTCGTATGAAGGTGAAAAAAATTAACCAAGCAGTGAATTTCAGTCACTGGATCCTGTTTGTTGTTGAGACACAGAAATATCCTCCAGGATTTATTGGAGAATGTCTGTTTGCATAAACCAGCAATCTCCCTTCAGCACTTAAAAGCATCTTTTCTTTAGTAATTGTCTCTTAAAAATGTATTAACAAATCTGAATTAGTAATAAAATAATTTAATTTCTTTGGAAAGCTGAATGCAAAGCTGTATCAGTCTGTGTAGAATTTCATCTTGAAATTTTCTCTGTGTTTCTTATTTATAGAAAAAGCCAAAACTGTGCAAAGCAAGTGTGCTGTTAAATCCCTAATTTGACAAAAGCAAGTGAGGATATTCACTCCCACCCCAGCAGAGCAACCAGAATCCTTTTTCCTTGGGGAATTAAGAAAATGGAATTGCAGATAGACCAAAACTTTCCAGCACAGTATTGTCCTTTTCTTTGTCTGCCTGAATATTCTTTTATAGAGAGCTCTGTCATTTACTGAGTGGCACAGATTTTAAATATGAAATTGAGGCAGGTTGTGTTGAGGAGGAGATAAAATGCATTTCTATTCCCCTTGCCCTTCTACAAAGGAAGTTATCTTTTTTGCCAATATTCATATTCTAGTTATGGAATATTCCTCATGTTCCTGCTAAGTAGCTTCTGTCCTGTGAATTGGGGCTGCAGATGTTTTCTGTTGCCTTAGAGCTGTGTCTGTGGTGAAGCATTTGATAAATCAGCATTTGATACCTTTAAAATGTATTAAATCACATTTACTCTTTATTAAAGGCCTGAGTTAATTAAAGTTCTTGTTTGTGTGTTTACAGGAGAGAAACCAAATTCCTCAGCTCTCCTATTTCCTTGTGGAGCCCTGAAAAGAGAAGTACTTCCTACAGTGCTTAGAGAAAAAGGTTGAACTTCCCCTGGAGACCCATTTTAATTAGTCAGTGATGAGAAAAGTTGCATCTAAAGCTTGTGAACCAAATTGGAAGAAGTAAAAGTGGAACTTGCTGAGGAGAGGATGGGAGTAAACACTGGGAGCTTGGATGGCTGCCCAGAGCTCTGGACGTGCAAATCCTTCACAGAACTTTTATGTGTCTTTTTAGCCTAAAATAGTTACACTTAAATGCAGTTAGGATGTGAGTGCTGAATTGAAATAATAGAAATTAATGAATAAATTAATTATGATTGCATATCCTGATTGCAGGCATACCCCTGGAAAGCCTCACTGTTTATCAAACAACCCAACACCCTGATCTGCAGGAATCTTTGAGCAGTTACTTCTCCCAACAGGTACTGGACACTGATGTAGTTTGGGGTTTTCTGAGGCAGGTGACAATGCCTCCCAGAATATTCCTTTTTTTGAAGTAGTGTAACTGAAATATCACTGGGCATCCTCGCTGTGTATCACAAATCAGAATTCAGGAGTAATCTGCCCTATGTAGTTTGTGTAAAAGTAATAATTGCTTTTCATTTTTCAAGATTGGCTTTCTGATTTTTCCTTTTTAGGAGCCTCCATCATAGAATTACAGAATCATGGAGTGGTTTGGGTGGGAAGGGAACTTAAAGCTCATCCAGTCCACCCCCTGCCATGGCAGGGACACCTCCCACTGTCCCAGGCTGCTCCAACCCCGATGTCCAACCTGGCCTCGGGCACTGCCAGGGATCCAGGGGCAGCCACAGCTGCTCTGGGCACGCTGTGGCAGGGCCTGCCCACCCTCCCAGGGAACAATTCCTTCCCAATATCCCATCCAGCCCTGCCCTCTGGCACTGGGAAGCCATTCCCTGTGTCCTGTCACCATGTGCACACTGCTGGAGGAGGGAGTGAGCTGTACCAACGCTGCTGATTTCACCAGGGCATCCCTGCGAGCGTCGCGTTCTTCAGCCCATCCGGCGTCAAATTCTGCCTCCAGCACATCCAGAAGCTTTCAGGGGATTTGATCAACCAAGTCAAGGTATCTTCTCTTAAAAATGGTGGAATACAAGAGGCAGGAAATTTGGGGTGGGCAAATGAGATAGAAAGGCTGTTACAGCCACTGCAAACCTTGATTTTATCTTTGGTTCGTGTTTATTTCCCTGAAGAAATCCCCAGTTTATAGCAAATACAAATGTTATACAGAATTATAGAATCCCAGGATAGTTTGGGTTGGAAGGGACTTTAAAACCTATCTTGTTCCACCCCCTTGCCATGGACAGGGACACCTTCCACTACACCAGGTTACTCCAACCCCATCCAACCTGGCCTTGGTTGGATTTTAAAAAAGAAATTGTTTCCACCTGGAATGTTTTTCCCGACCACTTTCCCCCATCTTAGTTAGGACAGACTTAATTTTCTCTTGCAATGGTGTGAGGAGTTGTTGCTTGCACCAGGCTGCAGCTGATTAAAATTCCTCTCACTTTTCCCTGTTCTGTGGGACTCAGGGCTTTCAGTGTTTGTAATGGCGAGATAAATGCTCATCTTCCCTGAGTCACTGCTAAGTAGCTGCATTGATGGGTGGCTTTTAATGCTGCAAATCTTCAGCCTGAGCTGCTCAGTGCTGTTTGGGAGGACACAGAGCTGAGTGATGCTGCTGTGCCTGAGCACGTACAGTGACATGTTGTCCCTGCAGTTCGCTGCCATCGGGCCCAGCACAGCCGAGGCCCTGCAGGGCGCCGGGATCGCCGTGAGCTGCACTGCAGGGAGCCCCACGCCCCAGGACCTGGCTGCTGCCATCTACACAGCCCTGCACCCACACAACTGCTCTGTGCCCCACTGAGAGCCCAGCCTGCCCTGCAAGGTCAACGTGGTGCTCCAGGATTTTTGCAGACCTGTTGTCCTGCAAGAAAGTTTTTTTGGATTATGAAGCACTGTCCTGGTCAGGAATGGGTGTGAGAAGGTTGCATTGAAATATCTTAAGAAATCCGGACTCTGTCCAGTATCCTTAAAGCATCCAGCTATTCCCTTTCCTCCTGTGTGCACTGTGAATATTTTATCCTTGAAAAGCAGCTGTGAACACTAAAATCAGCCCCACACCTCACCTCAGGTATCCCCCAGCACACAGCTCAGGTTGGAGTTGCTCTGTATTATCAGTTTTACTTGCACATCTTCCTTTGTAGGAAACCCCCCCCATATTCCAATGAAGTATTTTCTTTTGTAAACTTGTTTGTTTGTTGTTCTGCTTTTCAAATATTTGTAAAAAAATGATAATTGCAGATTCTGAGTGGAACAAGAGAATTCTTGCAGTGAAGTTGCTCTGTGTGGGGCTAATTCAGGTCATCTGTTGTCCCTTGTTACCCTGACAGGGTCTTAAAAATGAGGTTTAAGTTCTGTTCCTGTAAAGAAGGAGGATTTATTAACAGAGAAATAAACTGGCTTACCAGAGTTAATGATGGTGTTAGAGTTGTCTGTTATGGATGTGGTTTATGCTTTAATTGTTTATCTCTGAAAGGGGAAAAATAATCCTATTTAGCACTAACGCTCCCTCCAGCTAATGCCAGGGGCTTCACGGGAGATTTGAATCATAATATACTCATTTATAATCCTCCTGAAAGTCATTTGTGTTGTTAGCACAGTGCTGAGGTTCCTGGAACAACAGAGAAACCCTCCTTTGCTGCACAGTTCAGGCTGAGTCTGAGGATGGGATCTGAATTTCCATCCACGTGAGAGGCTCCACACCTGGAACAAGAGGTTCTGTTCCTATAAACTGAGTAATTCCAGAGTGCGCCTTCAATCAGTCACACCAGGACAGCAGGACAAGTGTTTGGCTTATGAAACACTTCCCTTTCTCAGGATGAAATGGAATCTCAGGAGGGCACATACTGGAATATCACAGAATCCCAGGATGGTTTGGGTTGGAAGGGACCTTAAAGCTCATCCAGTTCCATATGAATGCATGTAAAACCCATTTCTACCTTCACATAAAGTGGTTTATACTGTTACTATGCAACAATGAACCACATTTATTTGTGGAAGAACATCAGGACATCAGATGTTATATTCTGGAAAATTTTATTAACAAAAAAAACCAGGAGTCCTCACATGCTGAGTTAAGACCTCACTCAGTGTTAGATTGCAGTTTACAGTTTTTCTGTCTTCCAAATAGTTTTGATTCTGTTGAGCAGTTTGCTGCTCTGAGGAGGGTCATAACCGAGGAAAACAAGGCAGACTGACATGTTTATATTTAATAAATAAATTTTTATTGAAAAATATCCTCTCTTTTATTCACAGTTTCAAGTCTGAAAAAGATAATACTATTCTTGATCAATTCCAACACAGCTGAAACCATTCACTTTCCAAAACAAAATCCCAGAGATGGCTGATAAATTGCAAGAGTCACATCAAAGCTAGAAAGGCACAGGTTTTTTGTGCAGGATCCTCCCTGGGATTAAGTAGTGCATCCACATATTCCACAGAAATCTCCTGGTACAGCTTGAGCTACCTTTAGCAGTGGAAGTGTTCTAGTGCAGCCCTGCTTACAAAACACATTTCATTAAATACCAAACCAGAGCAGCTGTGAGGTTACATCTTTATGCAAAACACAGATTTCACTGCAAGAGAAAAATCAGGATCTTGCCCACGGTGCAAAAGTTACATTTTTATCTCCAGAACTCCAAGCTGGCATTTCAAACAAAGAAACGCTGGGAGCTGAACAAGGAGAGCTTTGTGGGGATAAAAAGGCATCCCTGTGCTTCCCCAGGTTCCAACGGAACAACAGTGGTGAGAACTCACCCTCAATAAACACAAACATCCCATGGGAACACCCCCAGTGCTCCCAGCAAGGCACTGGTGCTGCAGCTGTGCAGGGCTGCCCTCACTGCGTGCCAGGGCTGCCCTCACTCCTGGCAGCCAGCTGTTCCAGCAGGGACAGGATGAGCTCGGTGCGCTCCAGCAGGGACAGCCCCTTGTTGGCAGTGGCACGGAGCAGCAGGGAATAAACCTGCTTGTTTGTTTTCAGAACTGCTTCTTCCTCATTGCTGCCCCTGCAAAGAGAGCAGAGAATCCCAACTCTTAATCTGACCACAAACTCTTCCTTCTGCAAATTATCAAGAGCGTTATTAAATAATGTTGATTAGTATCCCTCAGCCCCCACCAGTCCCTGCACTGCAGTCAGAGCATTCTGTTTATACTGCAGGCAGGAACATAAAACATAAATAAAATATAACATAAAATGTACAAGCAGCAGTCAGGTTAATTGCAAGTGCTTCAGGAGTGACTGAGAAATGTTGAAGCAAATTAAATTCATCACGCACTTGGCAGGAATCAGGTTCATTTATTAAACAGAACAGGTACTCAATAAAAAGCCACTGAAATGCAAAGTATTTCTGGGATAAATTACAAGTATTCCCAGAACCAAGTATTACTTTCAATTACTTTTCCCCTCTGATTTGCACAGCCAAGTTCTGTTCTGCTCATGATTCCACTTTGGGAGAGTAAAACTCATTTCAGCCATTTTGACTGCCAGGCTGCAAGTCTGGCTATCAAACACTAGTTTTCCTACATGTTCTCCTGTTTTTTGCCAAAGTGCACCTGAGACCCTGAAGCATTCTGAGCTCCAGTTTCCTCCCTTTTCAGCCCATTATTAAAGCAGAAAGGAGAACTTGCCCTCTGCTGAGCAGAAGGGAGGAAACACACACAGGATGTACAGAAGGCACAAGAAAGGTTAAACCAAAGGTAGTTTCAAGTTTGGCCTCCAAGTTTTAAGGAATTGAGCAGATTTTAAGAGTCCCATTTCACATCACCCAAACTGTAACAGATTCCTCGTGTGGAATCTTCAGTGCAAAATCTCAACATGATGCCAAGGTAAACGTGGGGGTAAAAACCCTTCGAAACAAAAAGTGAGGAGCTGCTCATGGTATGAGACAACAGAACTAAACCCATTTACTCAGTTAGCTGTGACATCTGCTTGGTAACAAATTATCCTGCAAAAATCCTCTGTGTTTCACATAGTCAGATTGCCACCTTGTGGAAGCTCCTTTTTAGGAGGTGAAAGCTCCTAACATTGCCTGAAAAACAGCTAAAAACGCACCCAGGCTACGTTCTCATGTTTTTTATTTACCAGTCTCCCACTATCAGCAGACAACTTCCTGAGCACAGTGATCTCATTTCTTGAACAGTTTACTTTTAGCAAAACAGCTCTTCCATCACCAGTGCTTCAATCCCCAAAACTATTAACCCAACTCCCTTCCAAGCCTAAAAGAATCCTCTAAAACTAATGCCACATTTTCAGAACTTCACTTTATATAACATTAGGAACAGCTCCTGTAATCACACACTTGCTGCTGGGGGAGTAGAAGTTATTAAAAGGTATTTTCTGGCTCCCAAAAGGAACACCACACACACTCAGATCACAGCAGGAGAAGGCATGAGGGAAGGAATTTGCTGCAACACCACATCTCAACATCTCTTCAAAGTCAGCACAAAAAGAAGTTGGGTTTGTCCTGAATCCCAGCAGCAGAACAGAAGACTCCAGTAGGAATTGGTAAATTCTGTGACACCAAAGCACATCTCCACCATATCCACCCCTCTCTGTGAAGCATTACTGATATGCCTGAATTTCTTCTGAAGTGTTCTGCTTGCCAAACTCCACGGACATTTTATCAGCAAGATGTATCAAGAGATCAGCAGCACCCAGCAGCTTCTCCCCCAGGAACTCTGCTCAGTCACACACCAATCCCAGGTCAGTAGGGTAAAGCACACCAAGCTTCAACTTACCCAATCTTTTTTTTGCTTGAAGTCAACAATTTAATGGATTGCAGGAGAAGGAAAGACATCCTGGACTCAAAAATCCCAAGCAGTTTCAAGACTTCCTCTTTGTTAAGGCCTGCAGAGGAATCATTCACTGACACGCTCTCAGCAGAACTTTTATCCTTGCTGATCTACAGGAAGAGAAACAACCCAAAAAAATTTGACTGAATTCGACCTTTTAAATACAGGGAGTGATTTAAAAAACCCCTCTTGCAGGTGAGCTTTTACATGTGTTACCCAAACTTCAAGCAAGGGACACACATATCAGCACATCCTGCAAGTAATTCTTGACTGAGGCATCAGGAACATAATTCACACTGGCTACAGACAGCCCTGCATGTTTTAATATTTAAGTATTAAATATACCAGAGAGAGTTTTTTTATTATACACAGATTCTGAAGTTCTTAGAGAAAATATTTAAGGAATAGCAGAGTTGCACAAGAAGTCCATTCACACAGGCAGTCCCCATCTGTACAAAAATGTGTTTTAATCCATCTCTGGATCATGTTCTGGAGGAATTCTTTTATCCACTTCAGGTTAAGGAAGAACTGCAATACATCTAACTCTGTCCACATTCTTTAAGCCACTGGCTCTATGGAAAAGTAACTAAAGAATATTTTAACTGCCAAATGACCATTCTTTGGTGAAGGCACAAGCCAGAAGGGAGCAGGTATCACACCATTTCAAGTTCCTTTACCTGTTCAGTTTCTGCCACAAGCTCTTTCCTGATTAGCTGGAATGCACCCTTGGTTTTGGTCATTATATCAAGGGCCCCAGACAGAGTCTTCAATTTCCCAGCACTGCTGTTCTGACCTAAAAAAAAAAAAAACATAAAAATGAAGGACAAAAGACTTGAGTTAGACTATTTTTCTTCCATCCAAAGACGTCAAGAGTTAGGAAGAAAGCACATACTGCCCTAGTCAGCTGAAAACTAGCAAGATAAAAGTGCCTTGTCTCCTCTCTTGAGGAAGTTCTATTCTGAGCAGCAGATTGCTCCTGCTCTCATATAAATTTAATTATCTAAAAACAAAACTAAGGAGGTAGTGGTGGTTTGGAAAGCTGTTTAAAGCCAGAGCTGCACTTACTGGCCATCTGGAACTCTGCAAAGGCCACTCTCTCCAGCTGCACACGCAGGAACTCACAGGGGGCATCCTTCAGGAGCTGGAAGAGTCGCACTGCTTTGCCGTAGTGGAGATCAGCAAGGACACGGTGCTGCTTCCTCAGGTGCTCATCCCCAACCTGCACCCACAGGAGAGCACAAAGTAAATCCCCCCTCTCTGCACGTTCATGAGGAGCCACTGGAAAGAGAGGGCTGGGAAAGAGCATTCGTTTCTTTGGTTAAGTAATTGAAATAAATACATCCCGGCTACAGGTGGAAGGATAAGTAGCAGCTCCACACATTGAACACGCTAAGGATGGAATTTAGAAAATCAAAGAGTCTGCAGCAATACCTGGTTCCTGAGGCAGCTGTGGTACATTGAAGCCAGCCTGTGGTGGATGGTGGCAGCTCGGTACTGGCACAGGGGCTGTCGTTCAGACACTGTATCAACATCACAGTACTTCAAGGACTTCATCATGGCTTCACTGACTTCCTTCTCTATCTACAGCAGAAATAAATAAATACAAATTTCAGAAAAAATCCCTGAAGAGGGCCTTTTCATAAGGGCATGTAGTATAGGACAAAGGGGAAACAGCCTTAAGCTGAAGGAAGAAAGATTTAGAGTAGATACTGGGAAGAATAGTTCCATGTGAGGATGGTGAGGCCCTGGCACAGGGTATCCAGAGCAGCTGTGGCTGCCCCTGGATCTCTGGCAGTGTCCAAGCCCAGGCTGGAGAGCGCTTGGAGCAGCCTGGGACAGTGGAAGGTATCCCTGGCCATGGCTGGACAAGATGGGTTTCAAGGTCTTTTCCAACTTAAACCATTGTATGATTGTACATTTCCAATACCAATTTTGCTCCCTGTTGAGTTTTCCAGGATGCCAACAATGCATTTTTTCACACACAATGAATGCCCTCTGTTACCTGTTCCTGAGCCTTTCTGGATAAGGGAGCATAATCCTGCTGCAGAGTTGCCATGGTGAAATATGTTGTAGACAGCTCCCAGTTCACAGAATCCCAAACAGCTGGATGCACATCCCTCTTCCCCAGAGACCTCAATGCCTTCAGGTAGTAGTCAATAGCCTACAAATGACAAAATCACGTACACACAGTTACTGCCTGCATTTCTAACAACTAGAAATCAACTCAAAAAATCTCCCTGAGCCTTCTTCAGCACTTCCCATTTGATAATCACTTCAATTCTGACCATGCAATTCTCCATTGTGTGTGGTACTGCATTATGTTCAATATCAGCTTAAACCAGGGAGGTGTTACCTTATTGTAATAAAGGGCCTCTTCTGGGGAAAACTCCCTTTTGAAATCCCCTTCAGCTGCACAGTGGGCCTGGGCACAGATCCTCATCAGCCTCCCCGTGTTGCACAGCAGAAGGGCAGCATTGGTGGCATCATCAATGGACTCAAAATTCTGAATTCCTTCCTCAAAGCAGGAGAAACTTTTCTTCCAGAGCTGCTGCTCTGTTGTCGAGACGTTTTTACTCACTAGGGTGAAGCACAAGGCTTAGACTCAAATTCCTCAGACATCCTGAACAAACCTTCCATTCTGTCTCCCCTATAAACTATCTCTTAGAATTTAAGGGTGGTAAATGATCCTGAAGACCCAATTCACAAAAAATATTAAGATTTCACACGGTTGAAGGTTTAATCCCTGAAGGGCACTATTACACCTACTATACTTCCAAAAGAATTCCAATGATAGGACACACAGAACACCAGGAAATTAACAGGATGTACCAGATTTTGTTTCCATAGTAATAATTCAGGACTTTGGAGTTACTTCTATAAATTTTCAACATGAAGCAAACAAAATATGACTTTTATAGACAATTTACAGACAAAACAATTCAGTATTTTAAGCTTTAATTTCAACTAAGTTACCTCTGCAAAAACCCAGAGACGATGACAAATCAGAGAATTGAAAGTCCAAGGCAAAATTCATCAACTAACACTTGGACAAAGGTCATAGGAAACAGCTGGCACTTGGGAAATGGGAGCTGCTTACACTGAACTACCAGCACCTCACTTGTTCTGCTTAAGAGAACTCTTACTCCTAGACAAGATTGGGTTTGCTTTCAAAAACAAAACCCCACTGAACACCTCACCTAAAAAGCTTTTCCTCAAAAAAACCCCAAAAATAAACCAGAAGGAAAGCTTCCAAGGATTTACTTACCAAAAAATTCACAGGCTGACTTTACTGAAGCTATTCTTATGTTTAAATTAAGCTGCTGCTTGTTCATGCTGGGCTAAACCCAACACATCAAGAATGCAACATGCCCTCCCTTTCACAACACATTTTGAAGTTTCCCTGATGGCTTTTTGAGAGCATCCTAAACATTTTAAAGGAATTTATCCAAACAATATATTCCACTATTCAGTTTAGGCTCAATTAACTACAGTGTACAAGCCACAGTGATCTGTAAACAAATAATGACAGTGGACATTAAAAAACTACAAAGTCATTTACATGTCCTCTTTATAATCAGAAATAGATTTTTCACACAATTAGTGAACTTGATCACTGCTGTAGCTCCATGAAATGGTCAGGAATCAAAAAAGGATACTTGCCCACTCTCTCAGTCTGCACTGCAGCTGCCTGGTTCATGTAGAACACTCCAATCTCATTCCTGATATTGCCCATCCTCTTGAGCACCTGGATGTGCTGCTCTGGGTTTTGGCTTTTTAAGTTACTGAAGAGCAGGATTTCATAAGCTGCTTCATAGCATTTACAGCTGACAGAAAGCTGGTATTCCAAGTCCGTGGATAAATCTGTAGCCCAGGCAAACACTGGAAAACAAAATCAAAGCCTTGGTGCCAAACAGTATTTCTCCAATTTAAGGCTAGGGAAAAATGTCCAGAGCAAGTACAAGACTCATGTCAGGTAGATTTTATTTATTACTGAAACAGTTACTGCCTTTAGTTGTTTCACAGCTTCAGGCCATGTCATACAGTACCTTGACAACCCCCTTCAGTATGACAGGCGGGATGAGCCTTCCCTGAAGAAAACAGAAGTGAAGTGCAATAACCTCTCTGCCACAAGTTCTCCTAGTGCATTGGTTTTGAGGAAAACCAATGGAATTATTTATGTCTGTCATGTATCCTAAGTCTGGCACTTCTCCTGTGTCAGGATCATACCTTGGCACCTGGATTCTCTGTGAAGGCTGTGCAGTATCTCCTGATCTTCTTTAGTCTGGTAATTATATTCTTCAAGGTAAGCTGCTCTGTTGTTTGCATTCTGAGCCAGCATTAACTGGATATCTCCACAAAGGGTTAAGCACTGGCACAGGAACACCAGCACCTCGGGCAGCATGCTGCCACACAGGCAGCAGTAGGTATCTGGTGAGAAAAAAAAAAAACAAAAAAAAACCAAACATGGATGAGGGAGGGGGAAAGAGAAGAATTACACATCAAAAGGCTTGACACGAGCTGACAAGATAATTGGGTTTTATGTTAACTGTCTGCATACAGAGAGTAAGTGTGACAACACGTTATCCTCAGAAGAAATAACCTATTTTAAAGTCATAGCTGCTCTACATAGCTGATGGTTTAAAGAGCCCCGTGTTATCCAAGATGAGCAATCACTTTGGTAATTAAAAAAGCTAACTTCAGATTTGACCAAGGGAAAACTGACTTTCTGCAGATTAACTCAAGGGAGATACAGCCTGAAAAGTTAATTCCCAAAAGGTAGAGTTTAAAGTTGCTTCTCAAGTCTATAAAAGACTGAAAGCTACAGAGTGCTGTGAGTTATTAAGAAGTCTATTGATACTAAAACCAAATGGGTTTGCTTTATAAACCTCCTCCTACCCTAAGACAGGAGCCTTCCCTTATGTCAGGGAAGTAGCAGCACTTCAGCACTAAGCTACTGGCATTTCCCAGTTAGTTACTCTCATGGCAATATTAGTCTAAACAGCCTGATTTCACTTTTTTCCTTTTCCTCAGTGATACTTCAAAATGTATTCTACTTCAGAAGAGCATCCAATTCAGCTGCTGAAGAGGCTTAGTATTTCTCAGAGTCAAGGATATATTTAAATAACATGGGAACCACCAGGGAAAAATCACCAGCTTGCAGCAGCCTCGCTCGGAGCACAGAATACTGACTTGGCCTTGGCACCAGGGCAGACTGTCCCAAATTCAACTGCTCTGGAGCTCCAAATGTGCCCTCAAGTTCCCAATCTGTCAAAATGGGATTGTCTTTCTACCCTCACTACAGACTTCTGCCCTGAATACTGAGCTGGACACTGAGCTCAGTTAAACACAAGCTTGTCAAACTTGTCACTGCACACCACAGGGAAAAATCATCCACAGCAGTATCTGAAGTGGTGACAGGTATCTCCAGGCAGTGACACAGGTGACAAAGCCATTCAAGGAACTCACCATGGCACTGCAAGGCCAGCTTGATGTATCGCAGTGCTCGCCCGTACTTCTGCAGGATCATAGCAGCATCAGACAGGACATAATAAGCTCTGGATGATTTCAGGATGAGCTGGAGTTTCATTTTATATTGCCACGATCCAGGAATCATTCCTGACTGACTGCAATGCTTCCCCTTCTGGAAGGAGCCCACTGTAAGAGGAACAGAACCTCATCAGTGACTCTTCCCTCTAATATACCAGAGGCTGGACATGACTCCACCTGCACAGGCAGGATGGGAATTGCCTGACTAGAGCCCTGCACAGGCAGAGCTCTGCCAGCTCGTCTGCCACTCCATTATCATCTGCAAACCAGACCCAACACTCTTCCATGCTCTGCACCTGATAGCAGGATGCTGGAATCCCGTGGGACAGCGACACTGCAGGTGACCTCTCTGACCTCAGACAGCTTGTGAAATACAGGAGCAGAGGCCAACACTACTCCCTCAGGGAGCAATAGGAAAAAACAAGGAAGCCACAGGCAGAATTTGTCATATTCTCTACCAAATCCTTAAGATAAATGCTCAGTTTCTGTATGAACAGCCTTGGTGAGAAAGCTTCCACGTGTGGGTTCAGCCTCCAGCACACAAGAACCTGGATAACCTGGTCCTTCCCACAGGAAAACCAAGCACTTTCTCACACTCATTTCAAGATATCCTCTGCAAAAGGTTACGAAGCTTTTCTTTGATGCTGCAGTGGTTATGGAGCCAGAAAGAACAGGTCACTGTTCCTGATTTAAGGCCTGTCCCTACCAAGGGACAGTTTTGCCCTGACAATATTTGCACACAGAAATGAGTCTCTTGCCTAAGGTGGATTTACAAGGCCTGACTTGTAAACCCACTATCTTACAACAATATATAAACACAGAATAAATTCTTAAGCACTACATGTTCTATTAGGACAAAGACAAATCTAAAACAGTAACACCCCACCCAGCTGAAGACACACACGCTGCACATACCCTGTATCCACACACTATTCACAAGTAGTTCTCCTGAAGTTAGAAATTCCAGGATTTACAGGACTTATCCTTTCCATAAGTATGTAAATATGTACGAGTAGCAGAGAAAATATATAATTCATATCACAAAACAAACCCATGGACTGGGAAACAGAAGTGAGCAAGTAGCACTGCTGCTGCTTCAGGGATGGACTCAAGGACACATCCAGGAATCTTTGAGTGTGAGTAGCTCAAAACTGTACTGGCTTCTTATTCAGAGATTTTTCAAATGGAAAAGGGAGGAGAAAGTAAAGAATAAAGAACTGCCAAAGTAGGCAATACAAAGTTTTTTTCTGGGCCATGCTTAAAGGGCTCCTTGCCCTACAAAGAACTCTACTGCTTTCAAACAAAAAGTCTTTCCTGAAACTTTTTATGTCACTCCAGAACAAAATAAAATAGAGACACTGTAGTCCGAAACTTCTGGAGTTTGAGCATTTAAGTAAACAAAACATCTTTTATTTGCTGCTTCCTTTCACAACTGCAGATGTACAAGAAAGAAAACAAAATCCTAGTTAACATTTTATATGCAATTCAAGCACCAAGCCTAATGTAGGAACAAAATCTGCCAGAAGGGAGAAATTCTTCCAGAAAACACCCATGTCACACGCACACAAAGAAATTAAGCTTATTTTTAAAACAACCCACAAAACTTACGGTGCTCCACATACCAAACCTCAAAATACCAAGCCCTTATGGAAGTCATCTGAAAGCCACATCTAAATAGGGTCCAGTAAAATCATGTGTTGACTAATAAAAGATTCTTTGCTATGCAAAATAACTCAAATGAGCTTCTCTTTTCATATTTAAAAAGGAACAGACTGTTCTCTAATTTTCAGTGCACTTTTCCTTAGGCAATGGTGTAATTAGTGATTCAAACACACTGTTTTGACGATCAAAATAAAGTAGCAGCAGTTTGTGTTGGCACTGGAAAGGTCTTATTTGCACAACAATGCCACTTACTTTTGTCTAGAAATAAGGCCATCTGTTTTTCCAGAGACTCAGGACCACCACTGGTGGATTCATCCTCATATTTCAAAGGGATTGGAGTGCTGGGGTCAGCTGCAGGAAGGTCACCTTCTTTTTTAACACTGCTGTCAACAGACTTCAAACCCTGCAAAAGGGAGAAATAATTTCATTCACCTTGAGAGCAATATTTAGCAAACACAGAGTGGATGAAGAACTGGGTGGGAGGTGAAGCATCCTCAGGAAGCTGGCAGTGAACTCACCTCCAGGACGTGGTTGAGCACCAGCCTGCAGCGCTCCTCGGTGCCGTGGCAGACAGGGAATGCACAGCTGGGCTTCAGTGGGGCACCAGGGGGGAAGAGAAGAAATGTCAACACAGGAAATATGAAAGTGACTGGCCAGAAGATACAAACGAGAGATAACATCAAGACTAAGTGGAATATGATAAGGAAAAAAATCTACATGAAGCCTGCTCTACCATAAAATTCAAACACCTCAGATTTTATGAGCAGCTCATGAAGTGTTCCTTTGCCCACTTCAGTTAACCTGAAGGCAAAATCAGGGAACTGAATTTCACTCCCCACTTTTGTCCCATGAACTGAATCATCCAGGAAAACCCTTAAATACCCCCCCAGTGTCACTTACACGTATTCGATGCACAGACTTGTACTTTTCTGGTACTGACAGCTCCCCAACAGATTTGATTATTGCCACTGCTTTATTGTCATCTGGGGGATCAGAACTGTTGCTGTAAGAACCATTCTCATCACTGTCTGGCATCTCTTCCTCTTCCTCACTGTAACTTTCATCAGAATTTCCATTTATAGGGAAGTCTGCACTGTCTTCTTTTTTAGGTTCATCCAGCTGAAAAAGCTCTGATAACATGTAGTTTGCTGAAGCAATAATCTTCGAAAAGAAGAAAAAAAAATTATTCATTCTCAAGTTAAATTTTTGAGAGGCAAGAATATAAATTAGCTTAGAATAAGGAGTACAGAGGACATGCAAAAAGGTGTTTGAAAACCTGCAAATACACCCTGAGCAAATTCCCTGCAAGGGAAAAGGATCCAAGCTGATCAAGTTTAGAAAAGAATAAAAACCCATTGGTAGAGAACAAGTACTGCCTATTCTAACAGCCCACAGACCACAGGAGACAACACAAGGATCTTATGCAAGCAAAAAAAAATTGAAGAGATGCCACTGGGATTTTGAAAACCTTTCACAACTCTAGAAGGAATCCACATTCTTATTAGTTTAATGTGTGCCATGTCTCCTCTTGTAATCTATTCTAAATATGATTCAGATTTTTCACATCACATTTTTGGGATTCATTTTCAGTTGAAAACAGCTTAAATCATTTAGAGGCTCTCTAGCCCAACCCACTTATCAAGGCAGGTTGCTCAGAACTGTGTCCAGTTGGGATTTGAATATCTGAAAGGATGGAGACTACAACTACTCTGGTTGGCCTGTCCCAGTTTACAGCCACTTTCAGAGTAAAAATGTTCATGTATTCACATTTTACACTTTTTATCCAGGATCTGCTCCCAAAGGGCTCTCTGGCAGCAAGAAGAGAATGAATGTAATGAAAAGTTCCTTTTTGGGGCATGACAGAAGACTTGTGCTGCAATGAGGGGCAGCAAAAAATACTAATTAGAAAAATAGCACGGAGATTCTTTAAAAGTAAAATCAATTTTTAAATTTGTTTATAAATTTAAATACCTTTGTGAGGAAGAAGTAGCACACTATTTATTACCAGGTTTATTATGATTACAGCATTGTTATATTCACATAAAAGTGCAAGAAAACATTGAATTCTTACTTGAGGATGTCTGCCATTGTCCAACAACTTCAGACAATTCAGGAGCAATGTTCTGATTGTGCCATAGTGTTTCTTGTTCTGGTTTTTCTTCAGCATCATATTGCAAGCAACTCTAAGAGAAAGGTGAACAAAACAGTGAAACCCCTGGATAAGTTGTTTGTGCTAGAGAAAAAAAGAAGCTTTAAACAATATTCTACAACTGTAAATCTTCCAAACTTTATGAGGGGTCTACAAGACTTTATCAGCAGAGAAGTTTACATGGAGAAATAGTGAAAAGGAAAAAGTCTGTTTTGATCTAGACTAAGATTTAGCAAGTTTGTGAATGATTGTCATTTGGTCATGATTTTTGGTCTGTATTCTAAATAGAACTGCACCAAGAATTAAGTATTGCAACAAAAATGATAAAAACTCACTTGTACAGCAGAATTGCCACTGGCATTGTAAAAGGGTTTTGGTATTTGTCTTCAGTCTCTTCACAAAGCGTGGTGAGGTCATAGAGCTTTACTATATCACTCCCACTTGCTGAAAAGAAAAATTTTTCATTAATCAACATCACATTACCATCAATCTTTTCAAATTGATCTAAACCTTCTTACCTTTAAACAGCCAATAGGTGTGTCCTTCTTTGGTGCAATTTGATTTCAGAAAAGATAAGATATTTTGAGCAATATCTTTTATCACTTTGGTAGAAAAATTAGAGTTTTCCAAATTGGGAATATCTTCAGTCTTGATCATTTCATATTTCTGCAAAGAACAGAAATTAAAACTCAAGCTTAGAAGGATTTTGTGACACCAAAATTAATATATCAGTGTCTCTATCAACAGCTAAAGGAAACAAAGGCTGCTATTATGATAAATTGAGTTAATTTCCATGATTTACTTTAAGCAAACACATCCTGACTATGCTACTCAATCAAAGCTTTAAGAAGGATCCGTTTCTATCACAAACATGGTGAATGGAGAACAAAAGATGAGGAAAAACAAGGGGGAGCAGATACAACAGCTGCTATTTCAATGAAACCTAGTCAGCCAAGGAAACAATTCCAGGCTACCAGGTAGAAGAAAAACACAGCTGGTCTACAGTAAGAGAGCATAAACAAGCATTCAAAAGCTTGCACCTGTCTTGGCAAGGGAACACTGCACATTTCAAGATGTAAGAAACTGATTTCTGCTGTTACATTTTTTATTTTTGCCTTCACTCAAACACCAGGGAAAGAAGGAATCTTGCATGCATGAAAGAGAGGGGAAGAAAGAACACACTATTTTTAGATGACTGCTGCAAGCCTTCTAAGATGCTTCTCATTCTGCAACACCGGATTTCTGTCATCTTTGCTCAGAACAGTGTGAAGGATCTGTTATAACTGAGGCAATTTTAGAAGATGAAGAATGAATTATTATTTTAAGGCATAATGCAAAGAGCCAGACTTACCTGAACAATTCCATTGACATGAAAGCACATCACAAGCTCTGGTACATTGCATATCAAGTTGTCCAACCAATAGTCAATCCCAGTTAGCACATTTATTGGCTTGTTGTTATCCCTAAAACAAAATATTTCTAGTGTTGTTTCAATCTTTGTTTACCCTTCAGGAACTATTAGGGATGTTTACTAATGGGATTTGGGTTTAAGTCACCTGAGAGCAGATGAATACTAAAACAATTATTTGTGAATTGTTGTATTAATAGATATGCTGATCTCTCCAATGGAATATGCTCACATTCCATCAGCAGTTTGGAGTTTTTGCCCACACTTAACAGGCTTCGGATGCCACACTATTACCAAGATAGTAAGTACTTCAGAATTTCTAAAGGAATAGCACTTCCAGCTGCAACTAATTATAGCACAAACCTTCTACCAGATCTTCCAGAATTCCCTGAAGAGCAAGGTCCTGTTAATTCCTAGAATTCCATCTTAAAAAGATGACAAATACACCAAATGAGCTTCAAGTTTTTGCTCATTCTTTGCCTATGCAGAGGCAGGAACGAGAAGAGTGATAACAAAGGGACTGACACTAAATTGGGACTGGAACAGTTCTGTTTCACTGCTCAGTAACATTTTAAGTGCTTATGCCCAACAAGCAGCTACTGAAATTCAGACTCCCAGAAGGAGAAATATGATTGCTCTCTTTTATAAAAATAGCAAAAAATGCTAACTAATAAGCAGAGTAAAAAATTAGGCAAGGCTGGTATAAATAGTATCTAGGAACTTCTAAGCTCACCTGAGACGCAGGCTCACAGCAGGGTATCTCCCACCTCCAAATATCGGCATATTTGATCCCACCAACATGTGGATATCTTCAAAGGTCCACAAGATATTACGAACAAAGTCATTTTTAAGTCCCTTCATTAAGGGAAAACAGAATTGACCTGTAAATCAGTGGTATAACACTTGTTCTCCATGACATTCTGTGGAATTATGAGACAGCAAGAAGCCAAAGCAGCAAATAAAAGCCAGCACATGATGAACCCAGCGCATTCACAGAACTTAAAATTGCAGATGCCACAAAAGCTACTTCTACAGGGACTGAGGTTTGCCCTTGGTTCCAGTTTAGGCCCAGTTTGGAGGCGTTGGTTTAATCTGAGGGTTCAGCTCTCACGTAAAGCATACCTGACTGTTCTCCCCGTCATTGAACAAAGGAGTCAGGTTTTGTTCTCTGGGGGCTGAGGCCACGTGCCCCACTAGATATGAGGGTTCAAGAGGCACATTTCCCTGTGGAGAGCACAAGGATAAGGAGTGATTCTGCTGCTGAGGTTAAGTCAGCCATTTAAAAAGATATGAACAACAAAAGCATGTAAGGAAAAAAAACTCTACCACCAGCAACTTTAAATAAACACGCGTTAAACTGCAAAAAGCCTCGAGGCAGTGACTAGAATGCTTCTTTTCTATAGTTAGTGCCAAAATGTTGTATTTTGGAATATTCTCAGAGGCTATGGGAAGAAACCAGAAAGTATTTATAGGAACTCCTTACTAACTCAGGGTCAACACCATATTCAGTGTCCAGAAGCAAAACCTCTAACCTGCTGGCTTATTTACAAACTGAAGAAAATGGTACTGTGCAAATGCACAACAGCTTCTCCATGATCAACAGTCTGCTGAATTGGGCAATGGTTCCTCAAGAGGGTGGATGAGAGAAGTCCTTTTTCTAGAAGCTTTCAAGCACTGAAGTGGTTCTCCACACCAACACATGCAGTTACAATTTTATGGCTAAAGTAGGTTAGAAGCTCCCTAAATTTGGCAGATCAGTCTTAATACTGTGCAAGCACAACTGTAGCATCATTATTATATTAACGCAGACTGAAGACAACAGATCTTTCAACCTCTCCAAAATTTAATCAATTCCTGTTTTATATTACTCACAAAAGCCACAGGAATTAACAGTTTTCATAAATAAGTTTAGCCAGAATAGAAACCCTGAATTAGGGCCTGATACTAATCATAGCTTGTTACATAATTGCTGTAAACATCCCCGCTTTCACATGTGTAATCTCATGGCAAGTATTTTTAAGTACTGCTTAACTGTTTTCCCTTTTCAGAAATTTTGATTTTCCTCTTCATCTAATAAATTCAGGGTCACCAGAAGATGGATTTTAATGGCAGATTTAAAAAGAAAGGCCAGAACTTCAAGCTTCCAAATGCATCTTCTGATCATCAGGATTTCCCTACTTTTAGGTCAAGGCACCAATGACTACTCTTAGCCAAAGGCTTTGTTTCTCAAAGATGCTGGGATAAATAGCAATTTAACATTACAGTGACAGAACAAATAGCTGAAATTTGGAACTCTGAAACCACTGGCAAATCTGGAACTGCACCTCCTGCCAAGTTCTCTCATGTCTTAGCTCAGCTATTTCAGCAAAGGGAGCTGCAGCAGCACTTCTGAGAACCTTTGCACATCTGTGGCTCTACAAACAACTGTGGTGCCATGTAAAACATTCTCCACACCAACCTGGTTAGAGGCACCTGGATCTTCAGTTAGCGAGGAAGGCATTTCAAAAGGAGCTGGCCAGGAGGCCCTTCCTGCTTCATCACTCTCACCTGCAACAGGACCCTCCTGGTGCTGCTTGGAAGTGGAAGGAACAGGCTGAGCAGCTCCATCTCCATTAATGCTAACAAGGAAACATTTACAAGTTCAGCTGACAAGATGCAAACAGATCCATTTTTAGAGCTGTTATGTTTGATGCACCCTTGCCAACAAATGACTTGGCTGATAAGCAGTTATTTAAGTCATGCTGTTTATTTTATGCTTGAATATTTCAATTTTAAAGTAAAATACTTCAATTTCTGTGAAAACATTTCACGTTATTTCCTGACCTCAACCCTCAATTCCCTCTGGATAAAGAGAAAGAAGTAAATAAGTCAGACAATAATGGAATTTTAACATTTACTCCAAGATCAAAAACCAAGCAGAAGTGGTGCAGAATTCAAGTTTCATGCAGACAAAAGGTTACCTGTAATACAAAAACTTAGAAAGTATTGCCTTCTGGTACCAATGTTCTTTACTCTTCTTTTTTCTTTGCCACTTCTGATCAATCAGTCTTTGATAAAACTCTTTCAGCCACGTCCAGTCCCCTGTCTAGGCAACAGAAGAAATATAAAATAATGTAAAGCAGCATCTGCAAAACAATCCAAGTGCTTTATAAACTTACAAATACCCATCCACAACAAGAAACCCAGAAAATAACTTCACAAGTCCTGAATTGGTCATTCATTCTAGGAAAGTTTTGTTCTCACTGAAAATCTGACTTAAGTAGAAAATCAGATATATAAGAGGCTACATAGTAAGCAACACATATTGCTTATAAAATCAATCAAATTGTATAGCAATACTACACAAAAGTGAAACATAGAATATTAACCCTACAATACCACGAACACAGTGCTGCAGAACAGAACACCTTTGGTACCCACATACGATTTTTAGGGATTTCCAGCCACTTTTTTTGCTACTCTATTCCTGAAATAACTATGGCACATGGGCAAAATGCATTATCAAGAGCCAAGTGGTTCACCTGAGATGATCTCATGAAGAGTTCCTGGATATCCAGCTCATCCAACAGGAGTGTCCTCCCAATTCTGTGCACTGCCATGCTCACGTGGGACTTGCTGTAAGGGATCTTCAGGAGTTTTTTGATGTTCTTGCAGAAGGAAAGAGAAAAGACAGAATATTCAACATAATTATGCTGCATGGGAAGAAAATTGTCCGGAAACTAAGGCCCCATCATGTATAATAGTGCCCTGGGGAGACTCCAAGTCTAAACTCCATCACTCCAAACAGCCCCCCTTCTTTCTTCTTCCCCCCAGCCCCTTTTGGTCAGAGTCACCTGTCCTGGCTGTGTCTCTTCCTGGCTTTCCAGGCACTCCCACCCCCTGCCAGCACAGCTGGATGAGAAGCAGGAAAGGCCTTGGCTCTGTGTAAGCCCTGCTCAGCAACAACAAAACCACCTCTGTATCAAAAACCTGTGCTCAAGATAATCCCAAAGCAGTCCCTTACCAGCCACTGGGAAGAAATCAATTCTACCTCAGCACACATGGCCAAATAAAACCTGACAGTGCCAGGGATTTAAAAACCATTCCACAATAAAATGCATTTGCTGAGGGCATAGAACACAAATGACAGTGATAAAGAGACCCAAGTCATCAGTAGAAACAAGACCCATGGATTAAACATTCTCTGATTGGATCACCATGACCAGGTACCAACAAAAATGACAAAAATATGCAAGTGGATGATTTGGATTGTAAACCTTTATTTCCACAGCAGAAATACCAGTTCTTTGTAAGGTGTCCAAAGCAATCCAGACAGAGATCTAAGTCTGAGTACAAATCTAACAAATATTAACAATAGTGTGTTTTCTCTTCTGAGTAGCCTCATCTGAATTCTACAGATATTACCAGCACCAAAAGAGCTGACAAGCTGACAAAAATCAAAGGAAAGAAGAACTTGGAGGGGAGCTCTCTCTTCTAGACAAAAACAGAAAACAACTTGAGAGTAACAGTTTCTATCAAAATAACTGATTTCAAACACACGAGACAACTACTGAGGTGCTGCATTCACTAAACTGCATACTTCTGCTGCAGATTACTTATACAACTCCAGAGGAAGTATTATTTTCTCTCTACATTCCTTATTCAGTGATCACAACTCCCTTACTTGGTGATCTGTGATTCATTAAGGGATATTTCCTTTTCCCCAAAGGACACAAAGATGCCAGAAGCCATCACTGTACCTTAAAATAAAAGTTTATGCAATGTAAGAATTTGAGTGAGAGAATTTAAGATGCGTCCATACCTCTGAATCAGATACGACATCCACATCATTTCCAACTGAGTCAATGAAGTCATAGGCCATCCCAAAGCTATTTAAAAGAATATTACAAGTTAAGACAGTTCCAGTGTGACACTCCAGACCTGGCTTTTCTATCTATTTATTAGTGGCTATCTTCTTTTTTCCTCTGCCTTCAGAGTCAGGATTGAAGCACAAGAGACAGATTTTCTTGTTCAGACTCGGTTGTTTATTAATTCTTATCTATAGTACAGTGAGTTCTGCAGCACTTCCAGCTAACAAGCTAAAAATGACAAAATGGAGCTGTATCTTGCTCGTTACAAGGTCTTTTAAAGGTAAACAGTCCAATTAAAAGCTAACATCTATATTATTTATACTTTTGACCCAATGACCAAGCACCTGTGATCTGTACTACGGGATTTTCTATCCAACCAAAAACTACTACCTGAAATCAAGAAGAAAAAGAAACAAGAAGGAAGAAAAAGACAACGCCCCAGAACGTCCATCTTGTCCCATACCTATTACTGTATTCTAAAACCCCAAATTCCAAACCCTTCACCATGTGGTATAACACACTTCTACCAAAACTACACAGCAGTGATCCCAACTCCACCACTCAAATTTGGCCTTCTCCAAGGCCTCAAGCCAAAAGCAGTGTTCTTTTGAGGGTCAGTGCCAGAAAGCAGAGAAAGTTCTAAACTCCCAGGCTTCTTCTGGGTTCCAACATATGTTAAGTCTTTGAAAGGGTTCATTAAAAAAATAACCCAGCTAAACATCACCAAGCATAATGAGACCTAAAATTAACAAAGTGATTTCATCTTCATATTCTGCAAGTTTTTTCATATAGATCTTTGAAAGTGCTTAGATCTAATTTCAAGGACATTCTAAACCACTTAAAGTTTTGTTGAAATCAAGAAAAATCAGAGAACAGGAAGGATTCTTTTTAACGCTGAAAATAAGCAGAGTTCTTCAAGAAGTTTCTCTTTAAGGCATTAAAGATAATAAAGACTTTAATTTTAGTCACTGTAATTGAATTTTACCTCTTATTCACATTTTCCAGAACTGCCCTACATGTTGTAACAGACACATTGTCTCTTCCTCCACCCTCATTAAGGAAATTACAAGGTACTTAAGTTGGAATATTTCAATGTACAAATCATTCTTTAAAACAAATCCAAATCCTACCAAAATCCAAAACATACGTGATGTGCAAGTTACACTTTTGTTATCAGCTTTTAATACTGACATTCGAGAAAGAGACTGAACTTCCAGCCTCTATTTGACAAACACAGTATCTAAAATAATCATTAAAAATTCATAAAACCCTGAAAAACATGTTACTGTGATCAGAAAAGTACAGCTCCTAAAAGAGATGATGAGGATGTAAACACAGACCTTGAACAGACTGTTAAATTTCACTGACTGGCTGACTTGGTGTGAATTTGCTTGATCAGCACAGGATTTGAGCCTCGTGTTTATGAACACTCTGAACTCAATTCATTCAGCAATTTAGCAAACATCCACACTGAAAGGTAACACTGCTTCTTGGGTGTGCCCCTCATTTCACCTATAGTGTGATAGAATATGAAATCCTGATATAAATACAAAATTTCATTTGCCATTAGTCAGGTCCAGTTTCTGAAGATCCAGAAGAGCTTTAAATTGGTTTCCAAGGGGAACCACATGTTCCATTTTCACCTGTTATCAAAGGCAGAAGGGCTGGCTGAACCAGTCCAGTTTGATCTGGGCCAACCAGAGAAGAACAAAAAGTTTGACTGTGTGAGGCAAGGTGTCAACATGAACACATGAACAAAGTAATAATCAACATCACCAATCATTTACAAAGGAGACAAGAACAGAGCCTAGAGGTAACAACTCAAGGTGAAAAAGTAGAGGGAGAATGGTTAAGACAAAGCAATATGTAGTTGCTATGGTAAAATCTGTACCTTCTACTTTAAATGATATAGGATCCAAATTCACAATCAGAATTATTCTTAAAGGCCTGGAAAAAAATAGGGGCTGCTGTCATTTACCTTGAAAAGGGTTTACTTTTTTTGCTGTTGCCCAGAATGGTTGTCCCTGCTGGTCCCAGCTTGGCACTTTCCCGTAACCAGTTGGCAGGAGGCAGCTTCAGGTCAGTTTTCTCCTGCAGACGGGCAAAGGCTGCTTGAGGAGGGGCTGAGGAGTATTTCACCACAGCACTGCTCTTCACCTCATTGCCTCCAAGGAACAGCACCGACCCCTGGTTTCCAGAGAGAAATTAGCCTTCTATTTAAGTGTTGGCAATTAAAACTATCAGGCTTGCTCTGTGATAAGTTATTTTTAACGCTAAGTGACCAAAATCCAGTCCTACATTCACCTACCCTTCCCCAGCACACAGTTTTCCAGTTATCCCAATTCCACCTTCTGTCAAGCATAAGCTTCACTTTAGGAATTATCACTGAATCACTTAGGTTGGAAGAGACCCCCAAGATTATCAAATCCAATCTGTGATGGATCACCACACTGTCACCCAGACCAGAGCACTGAGCAACACATCCAGTCTTTCCTTAGACACCTCCAGGGATGGGGGACTCCACCACTGCCTCAGACAGCCCATCCCAATGCTTGACAACCATTTCCATGAAGGAATTTTCCCAATATCCACCCTGAGGCCGTTCCCTCTCCTCCTGTCCCTACTCCCTGGGAGCAGAGCCCGACGCCCCCGGCTGTCCTCTCCTGTCAGGGAGTTGTGCAGAGCCACAGGGTCCCCCCTGAGCCCCCTTTTCTCCAGGCTGAGCCCCCTTCCAGCTCCCTCAGGAATTCTCCAGCCCCTTCCCAGCTCCATTCCCTTCCCTGGACACCCTCCAGCCCCTCCAGGTCTTTCTTGATGTAACAGCCCCAGAACCAATCCCAGAATTTGAGGCTGGACCTCAGCAGCGTCCAGCACAAGGGGACAACCACTGCCCTGGTCCTGTGGCCACACTGTGGCTGATCCAAGCAGGTGACAGTGGCCTTCTTGCCCACCTGGGCACACTGAGGTATGAGAATGAAGTGCCAGCAAGGTCAGCTGCCCACACAACACAAAATCACTCAGAAAGGCTAAAACGAACTCGTGACTCCCACTGAAGTTTGTGAAAGTACGTGTTTATTAACAGCAAGTGTTCACTAACACCAGCATTACCACCAACACCAACATTAAAGCTAAACACGCTTCTGCCTTAACGAATAATAATAAATTAAATAAGCCTCGTGTCCGCCTATTTCTTTTCAAACACAGCAAAACACGCAGCTGTCACCCGTGCGCGAGGAGCTTTGAACGAACACATGTCGAGGGAAAAACAGCTCCACAGGACACCACTTACGTAAATGCGATGCACTTAGGCATAACAACAGCAACACTGCTCGCAATTAACGCTTAATCATAATTAGCGTGTTCCCTACCGCACTCCGGCCCTGACAAACCGGAAGGAAGATCAAAAACACCGCTTCAATTAAAACACCACTGGGGGCTGTGTCTGTAGCTGAGGGCTCGACCCCCCGTCAGCCCCGCTACCTCACCTACCACGGCCCCCCCTCAGCGCCGCTCACCTGCTTGGGCTCCTCGGCGTCTCCCCTGAGCGGGGCAGCGGCGCCCGCGCCGCAGGGCTCCTCCATGGTCCGGGAATGGAGCGGGAATGGAGCCGGGAACCGCCGGCGGGAGCGCAGCCGCTTCCCGGGGGCGTCCGGCCGGGAAGCGCCGCCTCTCGCGAGACTTTTCGAGAAGGCGCGGGAAGGGCGGGCTCTGAGGGCGGCGCCGTGAGGGGCGGGAGGCGATGGTGGCGGCGCCGTGAGGGGCGGGTGTGGCGCGCCCGCAGGGATCGCGGAGTGTTTGAGTTTGGAAACGTACACGGGCAATCTGTGATCGATCCCTAGCCTGTCAATTGCACCAAAGCACGGAGTGTCACGTGCAGTCGTTCCTTAAACACCTCCAGGGACGGGACTCCACTACCACCCTGAGCAGCCCCTTCCAATTCTTGGCCACCCTTTCCATGAATAAATTTTCCCTATTCTCCAATGTAGGCCTCCCCTGGCACAGTTTGAGGCATTCACAGCTGAGCCAGAAGGTTCGCCCGAGCCTCCTTTTTTCCAGGTTTGTTTGGCTTTCCTGGATAACTGGGACCTTAATGAAACAAGCGAGAACTTGGGGATGGGGTACCTCAGCATGGGAGAGGATTGAAAACTGTAGCGTTCTGCCCTCTGCTTGTACACTGAGTTCTACAAAAGCTAAGCTGTGATGGCTTCAGAAAGCAAGTAATTCCTAAATAGTGCCTATGGGATTTTTAATATCTATTATTTTACTTACAAATGGTATTCCTCATTCTCTAAACCACAAGAGGCAGTACAGTTCATGACTGGTCAGAGAGCACAAATGCTGACTGCCTCTTAAATTACATCTATATCTATCTATAGCACATAGATCTTTATATACATATATACAAACATGCATATATATATATAGATCATGGAATCACAGAATGGTTTGGGCTGGAAGGGACTTTAAAGATCACCCCTGCCATGGGCAGGGACACCTTCCACTATCCCAGATTGCTCCAAGCCCTGTCCAGCCTTTGGACACTTCCAAGGATCCAGGGGCAGCCACAGCTTCTCTGGGCACCCTGTGCCAGGGCCTCCCCACCCTCACAGGGAACAATTTTTTCCTAATATCCAATCTAAACCTACTCTCTGTTAGTTTGAAGCCAAAAAGGACACAAGTGTCATCTTCTTTACAGTCTGTCAATGCCAAGGAAGCAAAGTCTTGGTTTGTGCTATACTGGCCAAGTGTGCTGCAGTTAAATTGTTGGGATGTTTCCAAGCCGGCGCTCAAACTCAAAAGGGAAAAAAACCATAAAGACGCAGCCAGGTTTTCTGTAAATATTGGGCGTGTGTTCAATTAAGATGTGTGTATGTGGAAAGCCATTTTCAAAAGAGCAGGAAATTACATCTTAAAAATTCTATCTCTAGCGTCCTTTGGGTCTTCCTCAAAAACAGCTCTCCTTTCCGCACGCATTCCTGTTCAGGTTGTGAAGTGTCACTGAGGTGATTGTGCAGAACTGATTTGTATCCAGCATTCAATCCTCTGACGAGCCGTTGTTTCCCTCTTCCCTGCAGCAGCACACAAGCAGGACCCGGGTTGCCCAGCGTCCCTTTTGGTTGTGTGGATGTGGCTGAAACACCCGGGGAGGGCTCTGAGGTCACAGGGGAGGAGGGTTCCACACCCTGCCCGTTCTGGGCGCAGATCTCCAGGGAGCTGCGGTGGCCGCGGTAGAGCCTCCGGAGGCGGCAGTGACATCGGGCCATGGCTGAGGACGGCTCTGGGCAGCCCGGCGACCGGCGCCCTGGCGACTGGGTGAGGGCCGAGCAGGAGCCCCCGTGTCCCTCACAGGTCTTCTTCACCCTTTACCCTAAAAAGGACTTTAGAGGCTGTCCCCATAAAGGGCTTCTTTACCCTTAAACTCTCCAAAAAACCCACCATGCTAAGGGTGACTTTGTCCTTTAGCCAGAAATTAATATTCCCATTCCTAAAGTTTATGAGGAAAGAGTGTCCTATGTGTTCCACTTCAGAGGAAATGTGCCAAAGTTCTGGCTTGCTGAATAACCCTGGCCAGATTTTTTTTCCCCCAGTTTTCCAGCAATGCTGGAAGTCTCTTATTTGATAATTAGCCTTGGTTGATTTTCCTTCTCTTCTGGAGAACTCCAGCCAAGGTTTGCTTCAGTTCTCGCCTCCAGGAGAACACTGTGATCCCATCAGAAACACTGGGCTGGGATATCTTGGCATCCCAGGGCACTGTGACACTGCTGGCACAGGCTGTTCCTCAGACTCCTGAACTCTTTGGCCTGATGTTTGGTTGAGCTGTTCCCAAAAATTTTGTGCTTTCAAACTTGCACAATAGTAGGATGAGATGGGGAGAGGGAAGGTCGTTGTTTTCCTTGGTGGTTATTGCTGTATAAACAATTTCAGAAATTTCCTGGATGGTCTTGTCTGGAAGATCCCTAAAATTCTTGTGAAATTATTTTATGTAGGTTCGAAGGTCTTTATGGTAGGGTTTGTGTTGTGTGTGTGGGAGGCTCCTCATTTTTCCATACGCCACTAGGTGCTGCTGCAATCCAAGCAATGAAAAAACAAATGGGAAAATACTATTTTGCCCGCATTTCTGATCAGATTTATTTGTGGGGTTTTTTGTTATTATTATTTGTTTTTTTATTTTAAAGGGTCATAATCTTCATTATTTTTCTAGTTTGCTCATCTTGGAGTGGAGCAGTGCGAGCTGGAATCAACAACAACCGCTTCACAAAGACATGTGCTGAACTCGGCAGCCGCTCTGGGTAAGGAACACAGAATGCCGCTGGAATACAAAGCTCGTGTGCAGGTGAGTTCCTGTGGCAACACAGCCGATTTTCGGAGCTCTTTTGCAAGTTGTCACTTCGCTAAGTTGTGAACAAGAACAGCACTCAGGGTCGTCAGAGGAGCAGTCACAGAGGGCTGGCAGACTTTGTGCCTCAGGGGATGCAGTGATTGCTGCCTGTGCTGTGAAAGAAACATATTTCCCTGTTACTCACTTATAATTTTAGTTGCTCAAAGTCCTGCTGTATTACTGCTGATTTTCTCTTTTATTATTGAGACACCGAATACATTATGATCAATCTTAGCCCACAGCCTGTGTGTAAAGCCCTGTAAGAAGGTTTAATGGAAATTTGATCAGCTGTTTGGCAATGAATGTCAGAAATTCAGTATATTCACACAAAGGAGTGTTCTTTTTTATCATTAAAAAGTTAGAAGCTCCTCATTTGGAACATTTTTAAGGCTTGCTTGAAAATGAAATCTGTAAAAAATTTTAGGATGAAATTCAGTGTTTTTTTAAAATGACAAGTATTTAAAATGCTGCAGTGTTGTAAGCACGTTTTCATATCCTTATTTTAACATCACACTGAGCTTTGCTTTACCCACCCATTTTGTGCACAGAACATTTTCTATTTTCATTTTGTATAGGCACAGCAATTACAGTGCTTTACTATAGCAAAACATGTGAAAAACATTTCACATGTTTTGCTATAGTGAAGGGCAGAAATGAAGGGCTTGGAAGGAATATTTAAGAGGGAAGCTTGGGGCTACTGAAAAGGAGATTATATTGTAATGTATACACTGTGTTAATATTACATCTACCTTTCTGTGGAACATCTGGCCTTAGCCATTGCCTGAAAAGGAGAATCAGCGTAGAGAGACCTTTTATCAACACCAGTGTGACTTCACTTGAAGTTGCATGTCTTGTCTTTAGCAGCCCTCCACTTTTATATAGAATAAGGGAAATTCTTGCCTGTTGTAAATTGAGAATTGATCTGAAATCAGTGGTGAGAGCACAAAGATGCACTAAAGGCTACAATGGGGCAATCTGAGGAAGTTTGTTTAGGCACTGGTAATAAACACTATTCCTGAAATGCTGAAATTGACATTTAATTGCAGTAGGATATTTTAGTAAGAAATTTCCAGACTCAGGAGGTGCTTAAACACATGTGTGAGAATGTATTTGTTGAATTTACTTTCCCACTGAACTACAGTCTGGGTGAATCAGTATGAGACAAGTGAACCTGTGAATATACCTAAAAACAGAAAGAGAATCTGCCTGGTAAACCAAATATCCTAAGATGTGACCATGCAGGCACATTTTGTGTCTGGTGAATGTTCTTGTTGGATCAGGCCTCCAGTTACATTGATCTTTACAACACATTCAGGTTCCCCTACTTTTGAAACACCTCTTCTAGACTGTGTTACATTAAAACTTGCTCTTTTGTTTGGAGGGGAATATGACAATGGGGATATTGCACTGATACCAAACATTTAAAAAGTCAGATATGCTCATTATGTGTAAAATAGCTCTCTTTGCAGTTGTCCTTTTTTTCTTCTGAAACTCTGGCTTAATTTGGAGACTGGATGAACAACATGTTAAAGAATGAGGTCATAAATTAGTTAAGCAATTAATACCTCTTCCACTTACCCTGCAACAAGCAGTGACCGTGACATTTAGTTCATAAATCACACACTAATTCAGTTTTGAGGTCCCTTTTGTAGTTTATTTTAATTAGCTTTAGGCCTACTGCAAAATCAAGTGAGGCAATCCTGACATATATCTAGCATTTTGCTGCTTTGCAGACAGAATGTATCATTTTTTATTTGAAAATTCACACTTTTATATTAATCATGTATATATTCAGCAAATCGTCCTAATCATTTTATTAAAAAAAAAAATTTAAAAGTCCATATTACCCCTATAAAATCATGTGCAGGTAACATAGGAATATGACTTCTGTGCTAGAACAAAAGCAGCTGTAATCTCACAGTGTAAGAATGAAGACTAATAGACTCCAGAGTTTTTGAAAATTCATATTCTTTGCTATAATTTCTTTTCTTTCAGGAAGCAGGAAACAACAATTTCCCGTTCTCTTCTCATGACAACAGACATGACATATGTAATGCAGCTGAGTATTTTGACTTCGTAAGTACCCAGCACTAAGACAAATCAAGCAACTTCAGATCTATTGGCCTGACAGAGGTTAAACAGAGCATCTTTTTCTGTCCCCTGCAGAAAAACAAAAATAGATGCTAAAACTTGTGAGAAGAGAAAAATGTAAATAGCAAAGAAAAATAAAGTTTTATTAGTATAGAGCTGGGACATCTCTGGGACTGTCACAGATGTGCAGCAGCATACACAGTCATTGGGAATTGCATGATTCAAAGAGAAGAAAAAAGCCATTATTTGGGTCTCTGACAGGCATTTTCTGATATTCCTGTTTTGGTTTTGAGCTCAGTTAAATGTCCTATTAGTCTTCTCTAAGTGATTTGCCTTGTAATGAATCCTTGTAGAGATCTCAGCCACTTCTAATTTGCAGTCCTAAATATTTTGTTCAGACCCATCTTTATCATGAATTTAACCAAAATCCATAGGATACCCACAATCTATCTCAAGAATGCATTCTTTTCCAACCTACATCTCTTTACAATACACCTGTTTAAATGTATGCTGCAGAAGCCACAACTTTGACTAGAATTTAAATTGTTCTGAGCTTTTCTTTGTGGGCAACAGTTTCATGTTCTTCCATTCCCCTTAGATTGTTGATATTATTCCAGGCAGCAAAAGAAATAGTGCAGTTCACAGGATAATGAGCAAAGAAGGAAGCGGTGAATTGTGATATAGGGAGTTTGTATGACTTTGAGGTCTGTCAGGCCTAGACTTTTTGGAATTCATTATTCGCTGAGTAACCTCAATTTCTGTGCACTTTGGGCAGTGTCTCATAGTTTTAGAGATACTGATCAACCATAATTCCAGCTAAATTTCCTGTGAGCTGTGGAGTGTGAAAATCAGGCTCTGTCTCTCTGTGTTTGGACACACAAGGGATAGCATTGAAGATTCAGATTTCATGGTCTGTCTCAGTTTCTTTATTGCAGTCCAAACCTAGAGTTATTAACCTATTTCTTTGGATGCCTCTGAAGATTAATTTAGCAGTGTGTAACTAAATAGCCTTGAGTAGATGGCGTGCTACAGAAATGCAAAGTAAAAGTGGTTTATTAGCACTGAGAGGTGGAAGGTCAGCAGATTTTCCATTATATATGCAACCAAAAATGTTCATACAGGCAAGTCTGGCAATATTATTTTTAACTTGCTAAAGATCAACCCTGAGTTCTTGCAATCACTGTGGTAACAGTTTCATTCACTTTACAGTGGGGTAGTGACTGTTACAAGATTCATCTGTGAAGCTGTGACTGGAAGTCATATGTTTGCATGAATTTTTCTTTCCTGTTTTTTTCCTAGGGCATGGGCCTGAGGAAGCAGGATCCAGAGAAACAGAAACAGAGCTCCCATAACTTCTTTGAGTGGGCTCGTGCACCAGGCAGGAGCAGCAGCGAAGGCTTTGTCACCGTTTACCAGACCTCGTTTGTGGCAGATCACGCCTCTGGGAACGAAGGCTGCTGCTGCAGGCGCTATCCCAAACACCACACCCAAAAACAGTGCAGCAACCCGAAAGAGTGCTGTGACAAACCTGCTCTTGAGGATGACAGTGCCCTGCAGCCAGACAAGACAACCTAATCAGCAAAACACCTCTGGAGCACTGACCAAGCAAATCTGAACTATTCACTACTCAAAACAATGGTGAAGGAATAAACATTTGTCTAAAGTGCACGTGGTAGTACAGCTGAAAGTTCATTGTGGTCAACAGACTTACATTACTCTGAAAACATACATTACTATAAAACCTTTAAAGAAGAGGAGCATTATGAGGAAAAAACAAGATTGTGCATTTTTTAGACGTACCTCTACTAGGACAACAGAGATAGGGATTGTGCTTGAGTTACCTGATACTGGTTGACTCTCATCTTAATACAAAAGCTTCTTCAGCTTCTGAATCACTGGCAGGGCTGTACCTCAGGCAGCTGACAGCAACTGTATTCACACAGGAGCATAATGGAACTAGATCCTCGAGGAACTGCCACAGCAGGGAGCCAAACCCCTTTGTGCTCAGGTAAGAGAGAAACATTCCTGAAAGGTTTCATGGCTGAGAAGGCAGGTGACCAGCCATTAGAGAAAGTAGATAGAAAAGAAGCTGTGCATTAGATTGCTGTGCAAAATAAGTGTCCTGTTTGGTTGTAGCTCAGCAGTTGCAGAAGTGAAAAACAGTATTGTGAACAACATTTGTGCACTCACAAATTTGATTCATGGCTGTAAGGGGGAAAAAAACTCGAGCTGAGGTGGAAGGCTGCATGGAGGTTTGAGTTTGGGATGGAATGGATCTTAAAAGAACTCATTTTTTAGTTACATGTACCCCAGGAAGATAATTCAAACCCAATCCTCCAAGCACTCTGCTCCCAGAATATTCACTGATGTTAGGATGTGGCAGGCAGCAGAGTCAGACATCCAGATGATGTGTTTTCCTCTTCTGGAGCATTTCCATTAATATCAATAAAATAACAAGCTAAACTGTGTGTCTTAAAATATCCTGCAAATAAGCTTGTTGCTATGCAAAATAATGTTGACAAAAAATAAATCAATCATAAGTTTATGAGATAATTTCCTTTATTTACAAGATAAATGGAAGAATAAACCCTTGACCCTTAGAATTCCCTGCATTGTAAGAGCTGCCTTGACCATGAGCTCAGTTAAGAAATGACATTTCTGCCTTTCAGTGAATTTCATACCTTTTTGGTATCAGCATGCAGTGGCTGATGGCCTTTTTGTGTGCCATCAAAATAGATGGGATTAGATTCCTCAAACGTGTAGCAGATTTATTAGTACATGTTGAAATAATACACTCATTTTTTTAATAGAGTTCCCCCTGTTAGAGTTCTTGGGGTGCTGCACAATACATCAAAATCCAAAACATCAATGAACAATGTAAAACCAAATAAAAAGCCAAGTAACATAGTGCTATTAAAAAGAATTGCTTTTTCTCAAAGTAAAGACAGCCTGCCTGACAGCTCCAGAGTCAGAATTTCCAGAGCTTTAGCCAACAACTTCATCCCCAAACTGATTCAGAACTGAAGTGTGTGCCAATCACATGGTGAATGAAGTACCCCATGCTGTTTGGCAAACTCCAAAGGGCAATCTTGGACCTCCATCAGAAGGAAGGAACACATTCTTGCTCCATTAGTAATGTTTATCTGTGGTTTAGCATTACAACTGGATGTGGTGAAATAAATTGCTGTAGTTTGTTATGCCTTAAGACACCAATAGAAACACTCCAGATTTCTTTTTTTTCCCCCTCTTTTTCTTTTTTTTCTTCCCATTTTTGGTTAAAATGTGGATTAAAAAAAGAAAAAAGTACCTGTGGATTCATACATATTTTCAACTATATTGTAATAAAGATTGCAGAGGAGAAACTGAAGAGACCGTGAAGCCCTTATAAACTGAAATACACTGTGCTGGGTTGAATAAAACAGGTGATTCCCACATATCTCATGTTCTGCCAGTGTTTCTTGGGTAAATAACTGGAGCCGCTACTCTGAATTTAGAAATGAGTAATGAATTCCTCAGATAAATTTGTCTACTTTGGATAGAAACCATTAGTTTGTTTACTCTTGTGATGATAATGTCTCTGTGAAGAAGGTCCTATTGAATTAAAACATTTTTAAACATGCTTTTCTCGTTTGTTTGTTTCTCTGGGAATGGAAGAGATTGAAATAAGGATGATAACTCCCCTAAAATTTTCTGGTCAGTGCAGGAAAGTGCTCCTGGCTGGGAGTTCATTGGGATCAGATGGGTGTAGGTAGGCTCAGCAGAATGAGCATACTGTGGGTTAAATCAGCCAAATACTGTTGTAAGTGCTGCTGATGAGGATGGACTTACTTTGTGCATTGCTTTATTTTAAAAAAATCAAACCCAAACACCCTTTTTACAGAAACAACAGCCTTCATCCTCTAATCCTTTCCTAGGAGTATTGTTGCCCTCTGTTTCTTTTTCTCCTGAGCCTGCATCAATGTAGGGACTGCCTATACGGCATTTTTAGGAAATATTTTTTGTATTAATTTCAAAGTGTTTTCAGTGTTATTTAAACTCACAGAACTCAAACGAAATCAATTTTAAAAAGTTAAACCAGGGGGCTGCCCAGGCTCCCCACATCTCCAGGAGGGTTTGGACAACACTCTCAGGCACGGGGTGGGATTCTTGGGGTGTGTGTGCAGGGCCAGGAACTGGACTGATGGCTCCTGTGGGACCCTTCCAGCTCAGGACATTCAGTGATTCTGTGATTAATAGAGCTGAGCTGAAGAGTAACAGCTTTGCCCCTGAAGTTTCCATGCCCTGGTTGAGGCAGGCTTGGTTCTCAGGTGGAGCTGTGCCAGGTGACAGTCTTGTGCCTGTGTCTGCAGTGTTATGTTCACTTCTTAAAATTGTGGGGTTTTTTCCTTCTTTGTGTCCTGCTTGCTGATAACAAGATGTGAGGACATGGTCTCCCTCAAAGCTGCTGTTGCTCAGCCCCTGATGCCCTGTTAAGCTGGATGTCACCTTTCACAGCTGTGTCATTTGTGAGGTGGTGTGACCAATGAAATGCTGTTTACAGCCTTTAGAGACCCTGGTGTTCTATGAGAGCAGATTGGGCTTGGTACAATAGGAGACAAAATGGAAATTTTGTCTTTTGTTTACTTGGTGTCTAAAGGCTTAAAGAAGTCCTTAAAGCTGGGACTGTGGGGAGCACTGGAAGGGGGAATTCTGCTGCTGCTGGAGCTGGTAATTCAGTGGAGATGCAGCCGTTTGACTTCCAAGTCATCTGCTGTTAATCTAATCACTGTGTTCATAATCTCATCGCTCCATGTAGCTGAAATGTTGTTCCTTAGCTTGTACTCTCAAGGTTAGAGTGAAGTAACTTGATGAGGATGTGGCACTGAAGATGAGTCCATTTCCTTCCCTGTGCTGTGCAGTTACACAGTGACAATTCTGTCCCAGCTCTATCTAAACCCAAAGCTGATGCTCATTTATTTACAGTGATATAGTTCATGTGTGGATGATATTAAGCTTCTTTAAATGCTCTTTCACTGGTTTAGCATTTCCATAACTGAGGAAAATACTAGTATAACTGTGGTGGTGCTGATGTTGAACCAAGAGTACAGGCCTGTGTCTGATGGAAGTGTTTATGTTGATACACTGGCCACGCTGGTTGGCAAGAAATGAAATTTCTGAAATTAAGTAGAAAATTCTTAGGCCTCTCTATCTGCAAGCCACAGTACACAAACTTTATCACTATTATTATTATTATTGCTATAATTAATTAAGACTCTCCTGCTCCTGATATGTTATCTAATGAGCAGTAGATGGTAAGTACAGAGACCCATTCCACTCTGGAGTGGGAAAAAACTATACAGAGCTGCCTCATCCCAAATTTCTTGGTTTATTCCTGACTTCCCAACTAAGTAATAACAAGCTGTTAAAACATTGTCTGTGGAATATGTAATTAAAGGGAAGTCCATTCAGTGGGGAAGCAATCCTAACTGACCTTAAATTGGATGTTTAGCCATAGTGGATATGAGTGAACCAGTAAAACACTCCATTTATGATTTGGACAGGCAGCTGCTTTTATGAAAAGAATGTTACCTCTTGTCTGGTCAAGCTTGTTATTCTTCAGTATATTTACCTGAAAGTGAAGTATTTCATATTACCATTTTTGAAATGTGGTGTACAGAGAAAAATGTAGCTTGAAACAGGTAAGTTTAATTCAAACAGAAGGAAAGAAATGCTCGGAGGAGGAGACCTCTGGGACTGCAAGGGCTGGAACTCAGGAATTCGGGAATGCCTGCTCACAGGTGAGTGCCCAGCTCCCTGAACCAGGGAAATCCCTGTGCTTTCTCACAATGCCAGTGTTTAACTGTTGCAGACAAAATGAAGCAGCTCTGGCAGACCAAGTAGAGGTGGTGGTTTTCCAGGTTGCCTGAACCAGTTCAGAAAATCAGAAGAGTCTTAGGAATACCTTTTCTTTTAATTCTTTGCTGTGGGACATGTGGAAATAGTGCTCATAGGGCGTTACTCTGATAACAACTAGTACGTGTTTTTGTGATCCTTTTCAATATTCTATGGAATGAGAGACAAATTCTGTAACTCAAACAATGCTATGAAAATAGACTTAAAATTAAGGTCTCCTGTCCCTCTGTCCCCCTGCCACCCCCAGAAAGGAAGGCTGTGTTTACACTGCCCAGTACATTCCAACACCTACAAATGGCAATGTTAATAAGCAAACAGAGCAGTACAAGTGTTAAGTCCTGTGCCCAGATGTAAACTGTTGTGGGCTCAGACCCTATGGTATTAACCAGACACTCGTGCCTCAAATGGCATTGTAGGCATGCATTAATGACCCTAAGTGGCAGACCTCCTCATCTTATTGCTTAATTAATCAATGGCCCTAGTGGCACATTGTCAGGGCTCTTTCTCAAGCTGTGTCTCCCCTCATAGGTTAATCAGATGCTATATGGTTCTGTCTACTTATGGGAAAGCCAAATCCAATAAATAAAGCTGAATTTCCTGATTCCCCTGGGATATAGTGATTCTTTTTAACAATGCTTCTTCAGTTGAGTTGAAATTAAAACCCAGCAAAATCAATATATTGTGGATTATTTCATGGAATGAGTTAAGCATCAGGTTTAAAGACTTGAAAAAGGACTGGAGGGGAAATGTTCATTCAGAAGCACAATATTTTCCATCAAAAATGCCTAATTCTATCTTTGTTCCTGGTGTTAAACTCCTAACTTCCATCTTTTCATCATTGCTATGAAGGTTTTCAGTGCATGTGGGATGTTAATTTTTATTCTGAATTAAACGTGCTATCGTTTAGATGAGAATTAACATTTGATCTTCAAACTGTTTTGTGACATGCAATGCAGTTTGGTTCCATAGGAGGGCAGATGTGTTGAAGGGCTTGATTTTGGTATGTGTTTTATTAGTGTCAGTGCTACAGTTGGGAGTTGAATTATCAGATTTATACTGATATCAGTGACTCTCAAATTGTGTCAGAGAAATGCAACAACTTGATTCCAGCATAAATAGAAATTTCTTGTGGAGTTTGATGCTTACAAAGTTCAAAGGTTTTTCAGTACTCATTTATTTTATTTTATTTTGTCTCAGAGAGCCTATAATCTGATTACAGTTATTTATTTAATCACTGAAAGTATCTAGCAAATTCACAAAATTAGTTTTTTGGTTTACTACTTGGATTTAAACCAGGTTTTTATTTCTCTAGCATCAAGTTTTCAATATGTGCTAATTTATGCTAGAGTTTCCTTTATGCTTCAAGCTAAATTCAGTCTTAAATATAAAACAGCTTTAGCCTCTGGGTTAAATAATTCCTTACAAAATTTGAAATTTCAAACCATATTTGCCTTTTCAAGTGAGTTGAAAACTGAATGAAAGTTGTTTTTTTGGAGGCAGAAACGTGTGTGTGCCCTCACGGCTTAGCTGATCCCTTCTTGCAGAGCACCTGGCAGGGGCCCTGTGCCAGCAGCTCGTGTGCCCTGAGCTCCCTGCTGAGGGAGGCTTGTGTTCAGAAGATAGCAAGAATCTCCCCAGCCTGTCCTGACTCTGTTATTCCTGACCTGAGCACCTCCAGAGGAGGATCCCTGTGGAGCTGGGAGGCAGGGGCCACCCTGCAGCCTGGCAATGCTGTGTTCTGTGAAAGCAAAGGCTTTCCGTGGGCAGCACCATTTCTTCTGAAACTGGAGAAAAGTTCCCGGCAGCTGGAGCTGGAAGAGCAAGGTGAACGTTTCACCTATTTCATGTAACAAAGTCCCTGAAACAGAAGAGGGATTATTAACCAGTGAAGACATTAAGAGCCCAAATTTCCAAGAGAAATCTGGTCCTTCAGCTGCAGGAATGGTGTGAGGCAGCATGACCTTTACCTGCTGTGCAGCTGACCCCTCCTCTTCCCTCTGAGCTTCACTGGGTCTCTCTCCAAATACACAGGAGCACCTGGAGAAGGGGTCTAACCAGATTTCCTGCAGCATGGAACAGCTCTGAACTCCCATGGAAGCAAATACTCAGAGTCAGTGGAGGTTGATGGGAAGGGTGGTGTTCTGTTGGTGTTTCATTGGTGTTCTCTTGGTGTTCTGTTGTCCCCAGCCCCAAAGCCCACAGAAGCCAAACAAACCCCACTGTCTTTTAGAAATACATTGTCACAGGGTCTCTTAGCAGATGGGTCAGCCTTGCTTGCAGATGTGGACATTTTTGTTCCATATCCTTCTTCTACAGCACAGCTTTGGACTATTAAGTTCTCAAAAAATAGTGTTTGGGAATTATAACTTGAGGAAGATTTTCCTCGCCTCCACTCCCTCACTTATTCTCAGGTTGCTCTTATGTTTAGACTCTGACCTTGCTGCCAAAGTAGATATCAGAGGCAAATATGGCAGCTGTCATACAGGCAAAGATCCTGCTGAGATTTGTGTGATAATTCATGTGTCAGAACACAAGCCAACTGATAATTTTATTTATCTTGATGTGCAGATGTCTGGTTGGATAAATTCAGAATCATTTCGGTCCACTGCCCAGTGGATGGTCTAAATGCTGGTAACCAAGGCCAGAATAGAATCTGTCACAGCTCTTGATGTCCTTAGGACATGACACTTTGGGAGTCTGTCCTCACGTTTTCCTTGCACTCTGATAATGAGTATCTACAGCTGCTTTGTCTGATGAAAACCTCTCTCCCACTTCCAGACTGGAGGCAAACATGCCAGCATCGCTTTTCCAGAAATGCGAAAACTTTTCCAGCCAGCTCTGGATTGTTTTTTCTTTCTCACTTCTCCCTAGTCCCCTTGAACTTCCCCAGCAGGATTTTTGCAATCCATTTCTAGAAATACTGCATTCACTCTGACACAAAACAATATCTTCGGCTGTGATAATAAATTAGGCGCAGTGGGAATTGAAGCTTGTTCTTTTGTCCAAGGTGATATAATGGGAGTCATTCATAATGAAGAAAAAAAAGTAATTGTTATGCAGCATTTTTGTATTAAACATGCCTCCCCAAATTATCCAGAGTATAAAAGAGAATGTTTGGAGAGCTTTGTTACAACCATGCTTGAGCAAAATGCATGTGAATGTGCTCTTATTTGCATAAATAGGATTTCTTAAAATACAAACCATTTGTATTGCACTGAGCTCCCTCAAGCCCTGCTACCTTACAAGACGGATCATAGTTTTATCATTAATCAAAACAAAGCCGAAATCAATAAACATGCATAATCAGGACTCTCTGATTCCAGTATGCAAATACACTACATATTGATGAAATGTTTCTGAATCTAAAATAGTTTTACTCTCTTTTTTCCCCTCAGAAGTCCCTAAGCCTTTTAATTTTAATATTTTATGCGCTGCAATGCAAACAGTATAAGAATGAGTATATGTATCAGAGATAACAAGTTAAAAGATAAATGTTGGATGAATCTCCTAATAGTTTTTGCTTGCTCTGCTGACTTTAAAGGCAGTTTATGCTTCTGAAAGGCTGGTGATTACTTGACCTTTAAAGTCCCAAACCTGCCAAAGCAGTTGCTCTGCCGTGCTCCCTCCAGCCGGTAGCGGAGCACTGGCAGTCGGGGCCTGGGCCCTGTGCCAAGGCTGTTTGTTAATTACTGAAAATCATTTGTTCCTTGTGTTTGGGGTGATGGAAGGGTTACCTTGCAGGGGATGAAATGGTTTCAGGCAGGACAGGTTTGTGTCCTTGGTGTGTGGCTGAGGTGGTGATCAGCACCTGCAGCTCCACAGATTCTCACCCTGTCAGAGTTCAGCTCCCCTCACACACTGCACATCCTGCAGATAATTCCTGATGCATATTTAGTGCTGCCTCCTGTAGTTATAAATTCCTTATCACACATACATGTACTATGATACAATATCATCTGATGCATCCTAAGGTAAACATTGCACCAAGGGTGTCAGTGATTTCATACATTTCAGAAGCATTGCACTGCCACAGTTAAGAACCTCTAACAGTGCATGGCTGAAATTAAGGATGCAAATTCCTTTACTCTGAATCACAAATTTCTAACAAGTGAGTTGTGATGGGGTGAATTCTATCAGCAACTACACTTATTCAGAAGCTGTGCATATCCATAGCAGGTACAAAACAGATCCAAGAAATGAGCACATCAACAACCAAAGGATTGAAATAAAGCAAAATTCTATGAAGGCCATAGTTAAAGGAAAAGAAGGATGAAAAAGATCAGCATTAGAATAGCTAGGCTGCAATTAAGTTGAAGAAGTTCCTTGTTTGCTAGTCAAATAATAAGCCATGTCAGAGCTCTAGAATTGGCTATTCCAGCATAATTGCATCTCTTGTGTATCTGTGGGACTCTGCTAACCACAGGCATGATCCTCTCGTGAGAGTCATCCCCTCGTTGCTGATTTATCAGCCCTGGGAAAAGTTTAAAGGTGTGATGTTTATTTTATATCATCATAAACTAAACGTGGCAGCCATCATAGATTAGGAAGCCCAATTTCAAACTGTGAGAGTCTTTTAGGCTTATTAATTTTCTGTTGGGGGGTTTCACAGTGAGTCTGTCTGTTTGCCAAGTCATGCTTATTTACATTTGCTCAGTGCTTGCTTCCATAACCATGGAGTTTCTAAATAAATAAATAAATAAATACATTCCTATAGGTAGAAACAGGTGCTCACCTAAAGAGAAATGGTAGATCCTAAGTGTAACTGCACTACTTAGAAGCAGCCCCAGCAAAGTCAAGAGTGTCATGGGTATGTAGCATAGATATAGATAAATCTGTAGGGTGAGAGGTGCAGTGAGCTCCTCGAAGTCAATTACTGCTCGATTTTCATTTACTATGCAGGTGGTTTCCAGGAAACTTTATGCTTTTGCTTTTTTAATTGATTCTTCAGTGATCTGAACTGAAACTTTGCTTTTAACAACAGGATGGGGGGTAAATTTTCATGGCAAATACTTGCACTAAGGTACTTGCCAAAGGGAAGAGTAAAGGTTACTGCAAAAATGAGTTAATGATGGGAGGAACTGGTTCCTCAGCATCTCCTCACTGCTCAAATTTCCAAACCAGCAAAAAGAGTGAGAACTATTTCTCTTTGTTTCAACCTGTGCTTACACAGCCTGAAACAAAATTTAGCCTCTGCCCTTTTCTTTGCAGATTTTGGTAGTTGCAGTGCATTGCTGCTGGACTGTCACAGCATTACAGTGGCTCTGGCTGCTTTGTTACTGCACTACATCCGTGAGATGTAATGCCAAGTCTTTTACCTGTGCTGCTTGTTGATTTTAGCTGTAACTTGTCATTTTGGCAGGTCTAAGGCTAGTGAGTAATTGATATGACCTGGTGTATCAAAACAAGTTTGACATTAAATCTTTTTATACTCAGTTATTTTCAAAAAGGAGAAGGAAAATCCATCAGCCAAAACAGAGAAGAAACTATGAAATCTCTCTGATTTTGGCAAGGATGGTAAAGGAAAATACAACTGAGGCCGTTTCCTTATTGCTTGTGGAAGGTGTTCAAATAAATTAGAAACTGGACAGAATGCAAGTAGTGATGTGAGGGATTAATGTTTTTAAAGCTCTTGGGTTTCTTTGGCTCAACCTTTCTGCAGAAGGGTGGAGTGTTTACATTAACCACCAGCATCCATCTCCAGGGGTGCCAGCCTGGCACCTCATCTTGATTTTGCATTAAAAAGGAGAGGGAAAAACTGAGCTGGTAGTCCTGCAGGAACACTGAAGAGGGAAACAAGGTGGTGTGAAGGACAGCATGATCTTCTCCTGCAGGTCTGAGGGCTGTAACTTTTAATGTCAGTGTGTACTGATCCTCCTGAGGTTATTAATCTCTGACTCCATGGGCTGCCATTTGCATTTAGAGCCTTGCAACGTTTTGTGTTTTCAAAATATTTTTCACATGAGGCTTGTGAAGTGCACTGCAGAAAACAAATGGACCTCTCTCCACCCACGGGGTATAATTGACTGTTTGGCACAGATAGACTGGAACGAAAGAAACCCCCTCGCCTTGATCTCCTTACCCTGCTCTAAACATTTTCATGACCTTTTTTGGAGAAGTCTGGCAAAAGTAATATCAAACAGGGGACTTTTTTCCCATGTCCTCCTCTGTTTTGTTGCACAGTGTGGTCTGTTTTAAATAAGCTCCACAGTGCAGTCATTTAAGGGAATGAAGATATTTCATAGCACGCTTAGCATTTGCATTTGAATATAGGCCACCCTGCTGTTTGATTAAAGTGGAGTTTAAGAAAACTATAAGAATTGAGGTTCATGTGCAGTGCAGTACTTCACACTCGGATTGCAAAGGTTGTTGAAGGAAAAAAAAATGATAATATCCTTGGAAGTACATGACTAATGAGAATATATATAGCACTTCTGAGACAGCTCAAATATATAATTATTGTGAGGATTTCACAGACACATAAATATAATGATCTTCAGCTAAGTAAATTGCTACCTACCAATGAAATAAATATGGTCCCTTCAGAATTTGAAATAATTCAGTGCTGTAGGTGGTGGGAAATGATTCACCTTAGCTGTTATCTCTGGAACAGTAATATAGAAATATATCTGCCAGTACTGTTACATTTACATTGTTCTTCATATCCTGTGGAGTTTGTCAGAAGATCTGCAGTCCCCGCTGGTTTTCACCCCCTTATTTTGATAAGGCTCCTCACAGCATGGCTCAGCCATGGGTTGGAGCAGCTAATATTGTTTACCACAGTAGGCATCCCAGCCATAATATTTTTCCAAGAAACACTGATGTGTTTAAAGGTCAGGTTGATACTGATTTGACTGCTAAACATGATTTCATTTTTCTGAGAGTAAAGGGGTGTACATGCCTTGGGATAAAGGTTAAACTGTTGTTTATGCACTCAATAGGTGGAAAACACAAGGCTCTAATACACAAATCATAATAGCCTGGTCGGTCAGTCAGGGAGATGTGGTGCTTTACATGGAAATGGAAGCTTGGAATCCACAGGCTTTTCTGACTATTGCTGTAGAAAAAGCCTCACTGATAACTTCGAGGCTTGCCTAGAATTTGTAATGAGTTTAAACTCTTTTCTGGGCACAGCAGGCCAGAATTCATCCAGGTCTTTTGGCAGCACTGATAAAATTGAATTTTGCTACCCCTGATGAGGTGTCAGGGACTGGATCCTGCTGCTACAGCAAGAGGAGTGAAAGGAAGGTAGGTGTGAGAGATGGACAGTCCCACACGTTTGGATTTGCTGGTTTTGCCATCTTGGGTGGAGTGGGAGTGATGTGGTGGTGTCTGCTTTTGCCAAAGGCAGCTTTTCTTCTCCTCTTTAGCTGCCCCCTGTCCTTCAGGTGCCTCTTCCCATGGCAGTGAAATCGTGGTTAGGAGGGCTGGTGTAGCCTCAGACATGTCTAGCAGGCAGCTGAAGGAAACATCTGGGTTTTAAGGAAGGTGTGCTGTGTTCTGAGAGCTTTACCTGGTCTGGCTGGGCTCCCCAGGGAGGCAAACCTCAGCCAGGATGTGCTCAGCTCTGATTTCCTAGAGGTGACCTGGGATGAAGCTGAGCACACGGAGCTGAGCTGTCCCTGCAGAGCCCTCTGCACTCCTGCTCTGGTGCCTCCAGGCCAGCTGGGATCCCAGAGCTGAGAGGAGCTCAGAGACCAAGGCTATCTGAGCATCCTTATTTGGCTTCTGTCTGCCAGGTACTTGTTCTTGTTCAAGTGCCATTCCTTCCAGTCTCTAGAAAAATTATGCAGCTCCCAAGAGAGATTTTAACCAAACCTCACGCTCAGTTTTGTGGGAAGTGGTTTTGCTTCCACCAAAGTGTGTTCTTTGCAAGCACCCTCCTTACTTTCTTGCACTCTGTCCATGTCAGTCACTCCCTCCTTTCCCATTCCTCTCCTTTTCCTTTTTCCAGTCTCTCACCTGAGTCTGAGTCACCTCACTTACTCATCCTGTAAATTCCTTCCAGCTTGCTTTCTTTCTGTGTTGAGGAAATCTTTATTGTCAGGTTACGAAAAAGGTGGCTGCAGCCATGTGGGATCACATTATATATTTCCTTAATTACCCCTTTTGGTATTTTGGGGTAGGGATTTTGGAGCCCTCAAAGCCCATCCAGGGCTGTTCCTGTTGAATTGTCTTATAAATGTTTTCTAGATTAGCTGTTGTATTTATTTCTACAGATTTTGCCTCTTCTAAGACTCCAGTTCTGAAATGGCAGCTCAGGTCACTCCTTTGATGTGGTTTTCAGTGGGATGTTCTGACACCTTGACCATCTTGGCATTTGCTTTGAGAACAGATGGAGGAAACAGTCCATAATACTCCTGTTGGCCTAAAAGCAGAGACTCCAGTAGTGCCACGAGCAGCTGGCTGACATCAATAGCACAGGATGTGTGTTTGATTAGCTTTGCTCTCACAAGAAAGAACCACTGTATTGTTTTGAAGAATGTGTCCAGTTGTTTTAGCAAACTTAAAAATCCCCCATTGCTCCAGAAATAGAACATTCAAGTGAAATGACTCCCATGGCAGGGATAAAAAGCCTTGCAAAATGTTTTGTCTACAGATCACCCTTAATCCTGAAGCTGTATCAGTTCAAAAAAACTTCTGGATTTCTTTTTTTTTTCCCCCATCTCCTGAAGATAGATAAATCTAGAAAGCCTGCAGGAGGATTTCTGTCGTAGCAAACAGTGCTTGGCTGCATTTTGGGTTGGTATTTTAGCTCAACATTACAAATACTTGTGTCAAAGATCTTGGCTGGAATCCTGGAATTATTTCAGATGTGATGGTGTGATAATAAGAAAAAAACCCTCACTAGGCTTTCATGCCTGCCTCTTGTTTCTGCCAGGTTGCCATTGCTCTCTTACTGAAGAGGAGAAGCTGTAAAAATTACATTGTATTCCTGAGGCTTCTTACAGGACATGAGTTCTGTGGATGTTGTGTAAGAAAACTGCTTTGCTGTTTTTTCAAAGGAAAACGTGGTGCAGAATAAAAAAGGTTCACTTGAGGAAAATCCAGCACTGGACTGAAAAGGAGAATTCGTGTTTCCTCTTTGTTTTTCTTCTTCCACCCCTGTTCCTCACACTCAGGACTCCCATGACTTGTTTTCCAACCTTATTATTAATCATTCCTCTGCATTGATAATTTCTAATTGCTTTTGTGGAGAGCCACCTCTTTGACTTTCTGATATGTGGTGCTTTATCCCTTAAATGTTGAGCAGGAGCAGCTCGTTAGATTAATTCCATGTAGGTACTTTTACAGGAGTAAGTCCATATTCCTTGAATATTTTAGTATTTAAAAATACTATAAAAATAGATATTGTATTTATCTGTACTTGTTTGTGCAAGGAATTTAAGTGAATGTTTATACGTGGCTGATATTTTAGAAATATAATCCTACAGATTTTTCTAGAAATCAGAAAATGGAATTAAAGCTCCCAGTGTTTTTGCAAGAATAACACAAACCAAACCTGTAACTAAGAGATGTTGCCTGAGCAAGTTTGAGGTCTATTTAAATGTAAAAGGAAAACAAACATCTCAGAATTAAAAAAAAAACAAACAAACAAAAAAAGAAACAAAAAAAAAGGGGTTCTTGTTAATAATAAAAGGCAAGGGTTGTAGACACCTTCAGATTAGAAAAGGCAATTAATATTTATTTCATATCAAAGTAGGTTGCTAATTAGGGCTGTGCTCTTCCCATCCCCCAGGGAAATAATCAGACAAGCGAATCTCATCTGGAAAGTTCATGTATGGCAATGAGGAGCTCATCAAAACCCAGCACAAACCTGGCCGACCTGATGAAATGCTCAGGCTGCCTCGCAGACTTTGCTCTCTAATGGGGTCTAAAAGACCTGGTATTAATGAATTTATTTTCCTGGTGTTCTAAAAGGCCATGATTATATATAGCTCAGTCACTTGTCAGTGTCCTTTCATTAACGTGCCTAAAGAATCTTAATTGCTCAATCAGCATCACAGATTTTTGGTCTGCTGGTACAGTTTAAGGGGTTATCCAAGCCAAACAGAGAAAATGGAAATCCTGCCCAAATGGATCCAACAGAAAGAACAAACCATTACAGGAAAAAGTCAAGCAAGACTAAGAAGGGAATTTGAAGAGCAAACAACTGAAGATGGAAAGATAAACAAGAAATTATTTCAAATATACCCAAATCAAGAGTGGCAGGGAACAAGGAACAAAGGCAGGGCTGGGTATTGGTGTGTCAAAAAATGGCAGAGCAGAAATAAACCAAAAATTGGAAAAACAACAGATAAGCTAAACTAGATGGAATTCTTTTAACTATTAAATAACAGTTCCTTTTTGACAAAATCTTGTCTGTATCCAATGGAAAATTTCAACTCTTGTCAGCCTTCCCAGCAGCATCATCAAGGTCCTCTCTGTTGAAAATTGAATGGTTGGGGTTTGGATGAACAGTTCATATTTCTGTCTTAATAAAAAAAAATAAAATTAGAGAAGATTGTGAGGCAAATTCCTGTTTCCCACCAGATGTAATCTTTACTGTGCTGTAAGATTTTTTTTTTAAATTACAGCTAATATGAAAATCATGTCTTTCTGTTCTAGTAGAATGTTTTTGTTATGGTTCACTAGTTCAGATAATAAATTTGGATTTTCAAATGCCTGTTGTAAGCTGGTAGAAAAAGTAAATTCTCAGGAGAGAGCTAATTTTTCTTCAGTTTTGTAATTACTTTTTAACCTGAAAAAAACCCCTCAAAACATCAGAACCATCAACTTCTAATGTGACAGAAAGGTATCTCAAGAATTATTATTGCATCTCATTCAGTCTTTTAACAGTGAGGATACAGCATGAACAAAAATATGTTAAAATTTACAGAGGAAACTAATGCTGAAGAGGGGTGGATGAAATGAAGAAACCAGTATATGCTGGTGTTTGGACATCATGAAAGAAATGGAATTAGGTGTTAAAATTGCATGAAAGCATATTTGAGAGAATCATTATAACTCCCCACATGGATACAACATAGATAGTTTCTAAATTCTTTCCAGATCCTCAGGGAAAAAAAATCCAGAAGTTCCTGTAAGAAGATAAAGGATAACCTTTCAGATGGATAACTTTCAGGAGTTAAATATAAGACTATTTTCAGAAATGCATAAAAGGAAGCTGTTTTACTGCCTTGTGTTGATTCTGTGCAGAGCAGCACCTGAATTGCTTTCCTTGAATCTGATCAAGCTGTATTAGAAAGGGTTTAATGGGAATGGAAGAGCTAACACAGATGATTACAGCAATTGGGAAAAACTTCCCCAAAGAATTCAAACAATGAATAATAAACTCAACCAAAAAGCCTCCAAGATAGTTCAAATAAAACCTGGTAAATTTAGTAAAAGATCTGTGCAATTTTCTTTATGTTTTCCTGCCTGGATGTGCATTTAAACTTCTTCAAATTGATTCTTTGATGTTTTGTAGATTGTGATGTGCTTTGAGGTATTTGTGTGAGGAAAGGTGAACAGCCAGAATTTTTCTGTCCCTTCTTTAAGTGCCCTGTTTGCTATTTCACATTTAACTGAAAGATAGAGGTTGTCTCCTAGAAGCTTAATGTTATTAAATCAGCAGCAAGATTTCTGACATGGTTTGCCATTATTCCTAAAAAAATAATTAGCCAGTGTAGTGGAGTCAAGCCCAGTGGAGTACAGGTATATCTGCTTTATAGCCTTCAAGACATGAGCCTTAATTACACCCTGGCAGAGTCACTTTAACACTCGAGTCCATTTTGCTGGATGTTGACATTACTAAATTATCTCATGTTCAAAATGCAAAGTAGCTGATTTTTTCCTAAATGCATTTCTTGGCAACCAAGAGATAAATTGGTCTGGTTCCATTTTTAAGAAGGGCTTTGTCCTTTAATGGTCCTTAAATTAATCCTGGTAATTCCACCTGAGAGGATGGCACTCCTAGAAAGCATAGAACAAAATTGTGTGTTGTATTTCCTGCATGCATTTACAAATATTCTGTAGTCTGTTCACACTGAAAAGAGATTTCTACAGTTATTTAAGAAGTGAGATATAAATAGATGAATGTCATTAAAGATCAGCCTTCCTGCCTTTGAATTTAATGGCAGCGTTTTAGCTCAAGTGAAGGGCAGTTTGTCCTAGAAGATTGCAAGTTCATTTTCAACAGAACTAAAGCCCTTAAATTAGGAGATTGGCACATGTTTATAGGTATACAACATAAGGATTTTTAATACATGTCCTGCATTCCTTAGTTAATCTAAATTATTCAACTGATCTTTTGGAATAAGAGGCTGCTAGTAATTGTTTTATATAGTGAAGCTGTAAGGATCAGTGTTTGGGAATCTACATCCCATTGCCTTTGCTCCTTCACAATAAGATATTATTTCAGGCACAGAATTTTCAGTGTTTGTTCTGAGATTTGCTTTTGAAAGGGTGTTTTGCAGGGCCAGAGCAGAACCCAAGCCTGTCGCACATTTCCAAGGTCTCTCTAGGGTTTAGTTTTAAATCCACGATCTCGTAGTGCTTTACAAGTCCTATTTTGGGGAAAAGTGAATCCTGTGTTTACCAGAATGAAAACTACAGCACAAGAATCTGAGGAACCAAAGCTGCGAGGTGCCAATGTCGAGAGCTGGGCTGGGTACTCACGCATCATCCGCTCCAGCCACGCTCTCTCCTTTCCTACCCTGGACACAGGGATCCAGCTGGACAGACCCAGAGCCCGCAGCCGCTCCTCTCGAGGCTCTTCTCCATCCTCATTGCCCTCCTCTGGACATTCTCTAATAGTTTAATATCATTTTTATATTGCGGTGCCCGAACTGCCCCCGGGACTGGAGGTGATGCTCCAGTGCAGAGATCTTTGAGACCTTTGTGCCTGTGGCTCTGAGCGTCGCGGGTGGCTGTGCTCGCCCCCGGGACTGGAGGTGATGCTCCAGTGCAGAGATCTTTGAGATCTTTGTGCCTGTGGCTCTGAGCGTCGCGGGTGGCTGTGCTCGCCCCCAGCACTGGAGGTGATGCTCCAGTGCAGAGATCTTTGTCCCTGTGGCTCTGAGCATCGCGGGTGGCTGTGCTCGCCCCCGGGACTGGAGGTGATGCTCCAGTGCAGAGATCTTTGTCCCTGTGGCTCTGAGCGTCGCGGGTGGCTGTGCTCGCCCCCGGGACTGGAGGTGATGCTGCACCAGTGCAGAGATCGTTGTCTTTGTGGCTCTGGCTCTGAGCGTCGCGGGTGGCTGTGCTCGCCCCCGGCACCGGAGGCGGGGCGCCGGAGCAG
>VWZS01003779.1:827631-955308 GCA_013397075.1 Rhabdornis inornatus
ACTGGAGGTGATGCTCCAGTGCAGAGATCTTTGTCCCTGTGGCTCTGAGCGTCGCGGGTGGCTGTGCTCGCCCCCGGGACTGGAGGTGATGCTGCCCCAGTGCAGAGATCTTTGTCCCTGTGGCTCAGAGCATCCCGGGTGGCTTTGCTCGCCCCCAGCACTGGAGGTGATGCTCCAGTGCAGAGATCTTTGAGATCTTTGTCCCTGTGGCTCAGAGCATCCCGGGCGGCTGTGCTCGCCCCAGCTCTGGAGGTGATGCTGCCCCAGTGCTCGGTGTCCGCCGCTTGGAGCCCCTGTCAGCGCTTCTCCTTCCCTTCGGGGTGCCGGGAAGAGCGCTCGGAGTGCAGGGAGCGAGGGGCTCTCCGGTAGATGGTGCTGCTGTAAACCTTTGAGGAACCACTCACACCTCAGCACTCATCCTCGGGGCATGCAGCGAGGGCAGCCTGTGCCTGTACACGCAGTCTCTGGGCATGGATGTTCATCACAAATGTCTCAAAGAGGCTTTTCCAGCTGAAAAAAAAAAAAAAAATCTCCCTTTACTTATCATAGCATAATGTTTTAAACACCCTAATTATAGCTACATATGCCGATTCATAAATAAAACAATGCAAAAAGTTATTCAGCCATGTACCAGCTCCATTATTTAAGACCAGGGAGACATCAGTCTTGGTGCCTTCAAAGAAAGAATTTTTTTAACGGACTAAAAAAACAAAAAACAAAATCAATATAAACGATGAATAAATCTGTAACAGTGTATCAGAAAAGAAGATAGGAGTCTGCCTGCTCCCTTTGGCTTGTTTCTGGTGTTAGAAAATGGGTATTTTGTGATGTACAAAAAAAAAAAAGTAGAGGACTTGAATGGTCTGTGCTTACAATCCTTTTCTGTAAAAGTAATTACTTACAATTCTAGGCTAAGACAAATAGGTAAGGTTAACAACAGTAGTTCAAAGCCTCTTCCAAATGCTTTTTCTCTGAAAATTCAAATAGCAAATTTCCATCTTGGCCAGACAAGTAATGAGGAAGGAATGAGCTTTTAAAAGAGTTGAACTTTCAATTCAGTATCCGAACCTTTCTCTGAAAATCTAGGCCAGGCACTGGAGGTGTTAACATTGTCTTTAATCAGCAGGATCCTGTTCCTTCAAGAGGCCTCAGAGAATTTGGATTTGAAACAGGGAAGTATTTATCAGTTCAAAGATTAGTAGCAGATTAAAGTGTCGCCTGTATCAGACTTTTGCAGTCACTGCAGATAAAGTTAGCATGATGTGCTGCTTTTGAATGGATACAGCCAAAGTCCCACCATCCCTTGCTCTGAACAAACCTCCTGTCAGGAATGGAGCTGGACTTTCCCTCTCTCCTGCCATGCCCATTGCAATGAGGACAATTCAGTGAAAAGCAAAAGTCACAACATCGTTTTCACCTTTGTCTTCCTGATTTAAAGTTCTGCATTGGTACCTTTGGGAATGAGGGATTTTGTATGGAATGACACCAGGACCTGGGAGCAGAGACCTGCCCGCCTGGAATAACACACAGAGATAGGCAGAGTGGATGCTCCACAGAGAGACTTTTGTGTTTGTGTCTTCCTACCTACCTTTGATGGAATCAAGACAATATCATAAAATAGTTAAGAATGTATTTTGCAACTGAATTAAGTTTAAGTCTAAGATGCTGCCAAAGAACAGATCCAGGCTTTCTCCTGGTTCCCACACTCGTGGTCCTGGGGTGTCCCAGCACTGGCAGTGGTGCTTGAGGAATTTTGGAGTCACTCAGATCAGCAAGGTGATGCTGCTGAAAGCACACTAATTGGAGAAGGGAAAGTTTAGTTTGGTTTAGTTTAGATTCTTGCATGGACCACTGAAGCTGAATCTGAAGAAGTCCAGGAGAAGCACTCAGGGTGGAGGGGTCAGGATTTCCCCTCCAAGAGTTTACGTGGTCTTAAGTACATTTCAGCTGGCTGCTACACTGTACCATGAATATTAAGTAAAGTTTGCTGCCTAACCCAAAAATGGAGTTCCCCAAAATTTCAACTTCCTGGCTATGTAGACCTGAAGATGTCCAAGTCTTAAGTGTTCCTGTTCCTTACCCATGTTTGCCAGCTGCCTGAGAATCCTCCTCAGGCTGAATATCAGCTTTGACAAGACCAAGTGAAGAGCTCCAGGCAGAACTCAGAGCTGATCCCCAAAACAGAGTTGTAGCTGGGGAGGGACAGCAGAAGGAGGGAAGTGAGCTGAACACTAAAATGCCTTTTGAATAGCTGTGATCAGACAGCTATTGTACTTACACAAGGAAATGTAATGTGTTGCATAAACAGATGTATGTTCCATCTCCTCCTTCGAATAATGAAAATCAAGCCTCATCTCTCAGGTGAATTGAGTTCTAGATGGATGGGGCAGGAGCCTTATTAGTTTTTCCTGTTGGTCTAGTGAACAGCAGGAGGAGCAGGAGTCGACAACCAACACAGGAAGTACTCAGTTTGAAAAGGAAAGGGCTGAGTGGGATCTGTCTTGGGTCCAGTGACTGTTTGCTTTGGCATAGAGGGGAGGGATGCTCTAAAGCAAGTCTGAAACCTATTAGATATTGACTTGCTGCAACTCTGGGAAGTTATCAAATCCTATTAATCCTAAAATCAGGCCTTAATGTAATTTATTGAGGGAGCAACTTGTGCATTTATCTGCTTGTCAAACTATGTGCAATATAGAGCTCAGTCTTTTTATGACCCTCAGTGGTGGTATCATCTGACTAAGAATGTGGTGTGCCCCTGGACAAAATGACTGCTGTAGGTGAAATCTCTGCTGTTGTGTGGGAGTGTTTATGCTGCAGATGAGTTCCCCACCTACCAGGACCTCTGGAAATCTCAAGTTTCAGGCAATCCATGTGAGAAGAGAGTGCAAATGGGTTTTGGTTGATTTTGCTGAAAGATTATTTGATTCAGACTGAACTGTGCCTTTTTTAAGACCAAATGTTCTTTGGAAGCATTGCCTCAGAGACTGAGGTTAGAGGGTGGTTGGGTTTATTTATGTGGGGTAAAGACAGAGGAGATTTTGGAAGGAATGGCAGTATATGCATAATGACATTGAGTAAAAACAGACTGCATCTACTTCTGGAAGATAACAAAAAGTGGGACTTTTCTTCCATGATCATGATTAAATAACTGCCCTGTGGCTGCTTTTCTGGTGTCAAAATTAACTAAATATATTTTGCATTGCTTTTGTTGCAACTGGCAAGCGAGCAAGTCACTAACAGTAGCAGAGCTGTTGTGTAATCAAGGCTAATCCTTACTCATGGTAAGAATCAGAGCCAAATGCCTATAATCCTACTCTAGGCCACATTCCTCTGCCGTTTTCCTCTTAATATCTCTTGCTTTTTGCTCCTTGAAAACTGTTTCCTGTATTTTTGTGTTAGATTCTTGACTTAAATTTTGTATTATTTCTTTTGAGGTTTTTCTTTTCATGGGGAATGTGTTTATTGATTTTGCCTCAGTGCCCTCTTCACTGCACTGCAGCCTGCCTTGATGTCTCCAAAGACAGTCACAGCACTGCTGCATTGCTCACATTCCAGATTTTTAGATTTCTGGTTTATTTATGAGACTCTCAGACTTTATGTAATAAAAAAGAGGAAATAAAGTCTTTGTAGCTGCGGAGAAAGGTCTATCATAAAGGCCTGTAACAGAGAGAAAAACAAAAGACCTTCAAATTCGGTCCTCTGGTTTTGAAGACCTGGCTCAGAAGTTTTGAATAATTCCAGCTGAATGTGTTCATGTTTGTTTTACACTGGACTGTGGGTAAGAGGGACATGGTGCACATGCACACGTAGGTGTTTGCAAAGGCTTCTTTGCCACTGTTGAACAAGTTCACTGGAGTTCTGTGCTCTAACTGGTTCTGATAGCAGTTTCTGGAGACTGATTATAACTCTAGTACCTGTGTATGCCAATTTCCTGATGTAGTGGGTTTATTGTAATTAATAACTAACAGCTGTTCTGTGGCTTCCTGCACAGACTTATTTTGTTGGAATAATTTAGATCAGTTGTTGCCCCCAACTTTCATCTACAGCTTTGGTGTCTGTAGTGGCGTGGCCTGTGGATCCATCCAGCTTGCTAACAGCTAAAATCCCAAACTGCAGGAAACTCCCAGGGTATTCCCCAGCTCTGTGGGAAAATTCTGCTCTGAGACCTGTGGGTGATCATCTTACAACCTGGAGCATGGGAGTGAATGCTCCCTTTTATCTGGGTTTGAATGGGCTGAGCTCTGTCCAAGGTGGGGGAGCCCCCACCCTCCCCTGCCTGTGTGCCTGGCCTGTGGCAGGAGGGCTCTCCTCAAAGGCAGGCTGCCTCTTTGGGAAACAGCATCCCAGGAAACTCTGGAGAGCAGCCAGCCCAGGTGGGACTCTGCTGGGAGTGGATACCTGCCGTGGCAGAGATGGGGGTGCTAAAGGGGAGAATCAGCCAGGAAAAGCATTGTCTAAACTGAAGTTGAACATTTTCCACACCATTTTTTTCTTCTTCCTTTCTCTGTGCATCCCTGACTGATGCAGGTAACAGGAGAAACCCGATCCCCAAGTGGCAGCACATTAACAGCAGCAGGGTCCCATAGCAGCCGAGGCAGGAGGTGACTTTTGAGCCTTGGTGCATCCGATCCCATTCAGCCACCAGATCCCTGCCCCCAGAGCAGCCCCTGGAGCTTCTGCTCCAAAGCCTCTTCCAGCTCCTTCTAGCTGGGAGGGAGATCCCTGGAGAGGACCCTTTGTGCAGGGGTCACAGTTCCTGCCTCTGGAGGCATTTGCTGTTGTCATTGTTCCCTTTGGGCTCGGTGTACCTCGTTCTGTGGGAAGGACCCAAGTGCCGCTCAGGTTACTCCATCTCCCTGGAAGTTCCCAGGTGAGCTTTGAGCAAGAACTGATGGATCATGGATCATGGTTTATGGCTCTAGGCAATGCTTCAGCCCTTCTAAAATCACCAAAAATCAATTTATTGTTTTCCACTCCTGCCTTTCCCCCTTCTCTGTTTTCCCCATAAACTGCTTAGAATAGCTCATTTTCTCTCTGAAATTTCATATAATTGTTGCAAATATAATCCTGGGGACTGAAGGACAGTAATAGGAATCCCAAATCCCTTTCTAGCCAAAGAAGAGCCAGCACAGGAAACAAAGCTGTGTTAAGATCTTTTTTCTGCCTAAGATAAGAATATGGTTTAAACTGAGGGAAGATTGCAATGTTATCAGTCATGAATTGAATGAGGAAATTTGTAGCTGGACATGTATTGGTCATGAATTCAATCAGAAAGCAAGATTTATGACCAGTCTGCAAAGTACTCATCCTAGTTTAAACTGTATTGAAATGATGTAATTTTGTATTAAATTTATATAATGGTGGTGGAACCAAGATTAATATCTGTTTCAAGTTTGTTGTTTTTCTCCCAGTTGTTTTAGGTGGAAGTGAAGAGTAGAAAATCATTTATTTATGAAGTTTTGTGCCTGTTAGAGCTCCAGGCACCAAACTCCCCATTGGATACAGTGCCATGCTCATTCCTTCACCTGCAACAATCAACACTTCATTATCACTTTATAATCTAGCAACTTAATTGCTACCATTAATTACTACCACTGCACAAAAATTTCCCACCAACACATGTACTAAATTCTGTGCTCAACGTAGAAACTAGGAAGACATTTTCCACAGAGTCTCAGACTGTTATTTGGGATTTGTCTGGTCATTAGAAGTGTCCTGGGATGCTGTGTAGTGTTATCTGTCACCTCTTCTCTTTCCAAATAAACTGTGGTAGTGAAGTGTGAAACCAAAACCACTTGATCCTCTGCATCTTGAAGTCACAGGGAATTAAAATGAAAAGCTTTATTGTCTAGCAAAGAATTCTTACTGCTTGTCATCAGCAGCGATGGATTTCTTCCTTGCTCTTGGAGTTTGGAAATCTCTGCCAGTGCACAGCCATGAATGAAGAGTTTTTACGCAGACCAGTTCTTTTTTCCTTTTTTTTTTTTTCTATTGGTAGGAGTCTTGCCTGTTTCTAAATGTAAGACTTGAAGCTTTGTTTTAAATCATCTTAAATCTAGAGGGGCTTTACAGGACAAGAGGTAGGCAAGGTACTGAAATAGCTCTTGTAGACAGGCTGTGATGTCTCCACCTGAGGCAGTGGGTTGGCCTCAGAAGTCATTGGGTACCATGAAAAAAAGTCCTTCCAAATTCTATTATTTTGTGATTAAGCAGGAACTCTCCAAAGTTTGCTCTCACCTTTATCTTGCATAAACCCAGGCTCATACCACTCTGATGAGATTTATTCCAGGAAGTTGCAGAGGCAGATTAGGAAGCCCTGGAAGAATCCAATGGCAGTTGTCTCTTCTGGCACTACATTTGTTTTTTGACTCCACAGTCCTAAGAGGCAATGAAAAAAAATAAAAAGAAGACACAGGACTATAAATACAAAGACATCAGAGGAAAGACTCGGTGGATGAGTGTAATGAATGGCTAAAGATGGTTCATAGGGAGGAAATGTCAGCATTTATTACACAAAGGGGACAAATAGCTTCCTAAAATCAACGGTTTATTTTGCTGAACTTTCCTCATGGCAAACATGCAAGCTGAAGGATCAAAAGGAGTTAGGATGCACTTCATTTCTGGTGGTATCTGCTGATCAAGATTGAATTGGTGAATATTAGGGTGAGTCTCCACCAGTCCAGCACATTGCATGTCCTTTCCCACTTGTCCATTTTCTAAAGTGTAGCAATTCACTCTTGCGATCCTGAGCAATCTCTTTCTCTTNCTAAACTGAAGTTGAACATTTTCCACACCATTTTTTTCTTCTTCCTTTCTCTGTGCATCCCTGACTGATGCAGGTAACAGGAGAAACCCGATCCCCAAGTGGCAGCACATTAACAGCAGCAGGGTCCCATAGCAGCCGAGGCAGGAGGTGACTTTTGAGCCTTGGTGCATCCGATCCCATTCAGCCATCAGATCCCTTCTCCCGTGCCCCCAGAGCAGCCCCTGGAGCTTCTGCTCCAAAGCCTCTTCCAGCTCCTTCTAGCTGGGAGGGAGATCCCTGGAGAGGACCCTTTGTGCAGGGGTCACAGTTCCTGCCTCTGGAGGCATTTGCTGTTGTCATTGTTCCCTTTGGGCTCGGTGTACCTCGTTCTGTGGGAAGGACCCAAGTGCCGCTCAGGTTACTCCATCTCCCTGGAAGTTCCCAGGTGAGCTTTGAGCAAGAACTGATGGATCATGGATCATGGTTTATGGCTCTAGGCAATGCTTCAGCCCTTCTAAAATCACCAAAAATCAATTTATTGTTTTCCACTCCTGCCTTTCCCCCTTCTCTGTTTTCCCCATAAACTGCTTAGAATAGCTCATTTTCTCTCTGAAATTTCATATAATTGTTGCAAATATAATCCTGGGGACTGAAGGACAGTAATAGGAATCCCAAATCCCTTTCTAGCCAAAGAAGAGCCAGCACAGGAAACAAAGCTGTGTTAAGATCTTTTTTCTGCCTAAGATAAGAATATGGTTTAAACTGAGGGAAGATTGCAATGTTATCAGTCATGAATTGAATGAGGAAATTTGTAGCTGGACATGTATTGGTCATGAATTCAATCAGAAAGCAAGATTTATGACCAGTCTGCAAAGTACTCATCCTAGTTTAAACTGTATTGAAATGATGTAATTTTGTATTAAATTTATATAATGGTGGTGGAACCAAGATTAATATCTGTTTCAAGTTTGTTGTTTTTCTCCCAGTTGTTTTAGGTGGAAGTGAAGAGTAGAAAATCATTTATTTATGAAGTTTTGTGCCTGTTAGAGCTCCAGGCACCAAACTCCCCATTGGATACAGTGCCATGCTCATTCCTTCACCTGCAACAATCAACACTTCATTATCACTTTATAATCTAGCAACTTAATTGCTACCATTAATTACTACCACTGCACAAAAATTTCCCACCAACACATGTACTAAATTCTGTGCTCAACGTAGAAACTAGGAAGACATTTTCCACAGAGTCTCAGACTGTTATTTGGGATTTGTCTGGTCATTAGAAGTGTCCTGGGATGCTGTGTAGTGTTATCTGTCACCTCTTCTCTTTCCAAATAAACTGTGGTAGTGAAGTGTGAAACCAAAACCACTTGATCCTCTGCATCTTGAAGTCACAGGGAATTAAAATGAAAAGCTTTATTGTCTAGCAAAGAATTCTTACTGCTTGTCATCAGCAGCGATGGATTTCTTCCTTGCTCTTGGAGTTTGGAAATCTCTGCCAGTGCACAGCCATGAATGAAGAGTTTTTACGCAGACCAGTTCTTTTTTCCTTTTTTTTTTTTTCTATTGGTAGGAGTCTTGCCTGTTTCTAAATGTAAGACTTGAAGCTTTGTTTTAAATCATCTTAAATCTAGAGGGGCTTTACAGGACAAGAGGTAGGCAAGGTACTGAAATAGCTCTTGTAGACAGGCTGTGATGTCTCCACCTGAGGCAGTGGGTTGGCCTCAGAAGTCATTGGGTACCATGAAAAAAAGTCCTTCCAAATTCTATTATTTTGTGATTAAGCAGGAACTCTCCAAAGTTTGCTCTCACCTTTATCTTGCATAAACCCAGGCTCATACCACTCTGATGAGATTTATTCCAGGAAGTTGCAGAGGCAGATTAGGAAGCCCTGGAAGAATCCAATGGCAGTTGTCTCTTCTGGCACTACATTTGTTTTTTGACTCCACAGTCCTAAGAGGCAATGAAAAAAAATAAAAAGAAGACACAGGACTATAAATACAAAGACATCAGAGGAAAGACTCGGTGGATGAGTGTAATGAATGGCTAAAGATGGTTCATAGGGAGGAAATGTCAGCATTTATTACACAAAGGGGACAAATAGCTTCCTAAAATCAATGGTTTATTTTGCTGAACTTTCCTCATGGCAAACATGCAAGCTGAAGGATCAAAAGGAGTTAGGATGCACTTCATTTCTGGTGGTATCTGCTGATCAAGATTGAATTGGTGAATATTAGGGTGAGTCTCCACCAGTCCAGCACATTGCATGTCCTTTCCCACTTGTCCATTTTCTAAAGTGTAGCAATTCACTCTTGCCATCCTGAGCAATCTCTTTCTCTTCAATTTTTAAATACTGACCAGGGTTACATAGAATCCATCTTTTGTGCAAGGGGAGGTGCTTTGGAGAGCAATAAACATCCTCTTCCTGCTATCAGGGCCCTGTGATCTGTCTGTGCCTTGCAGCTGCCGTGCTCTTGTGGGGCTGGAGATGGGAATTGTTATTTGCCAAGTCCCAGGGAAACACTGAGACCCAACAGAAAACCAGAGCTCCACGGAGGCTCTGCAGCATTTTGCACACTTTTGATGGTGCAGGAGGGTGTTTTATTCTTTTCCAGCTTTCAAAAAGTGCCTGAGAAGTAATTTTGTGTTTAAACTTAGTAGATATTTTAAACTGGCTAAACCACTTTATCTGTCAACATTTGTGCCTCCCATCCAACCTTGCCCTGCAGTGGACTTGCAATTTCCTGTAACTATCACACATTTGCAGCAGGTAGAGGGTCCATCTGCTACATCCACCAAATCTTTTCCTAGATTTAAGCCAGAAAGGGTAATTCAATCTAGTTTACTCCTGCAGGTAATATCTACTCCAAGATTTCACCTGGCTGTCTTATTTTTGAATGCAACTTTTTTCATTGAGCAGGAAGAATCTGAGTTTCATTTATTAAAAGAGTCTTTGTTCTCATGTAGGGGGAGAATGTAGTCAGAGATAATCTTTATCTCCCAGTCTCCTGATAATACAGAAAAGCAGCTATCAGAGCTGGCTTTCAAGTAGAATGGAGAAAACAGGGCTTTTTTTCACGAAATTTCATTTTTAATTTTAAGTAATTGAAAAACAGGAAAAAAAATAATTGGCAGGGTCCCTGCATTTGAGATTACTGCAAGTAAACTTTAAATAAATTACAGATGGCTGTTTTATTTACAAAATGCTCAAAATGCCTCAATTGACAAATATATTTAGCTGGAGTGTATGATGAAGTGATAAGCAAGTCAACAAAGCAAACCAAAAATAAGAAATTACTCTCTTTTTTGAGGATGCCCACAAATGGCAAGTGTTGATAGAGAAGCACAGTCATCAGAACCAGGGGATTAATCTGCACATAATGAGGACTGGGCTCAAGCAGGAGAAGTTTCAATAACAACAATGGGAGCATTGTTGGGAAAAAAACTGCAGCAAACCCATCTGCTGGAGCCATGTGACTGAGTCCCACACAGAAAGGCAGAGGAGAGCTGAGCATCCCAGGAAAATCTGGTGCTCAGCTGAGAGGAGATCTGAGCTGGAGACTGCCTGGACCTGCCTTTGGAACACCTTTCTAATGGGGACAGAAAATAACAGGATGCTGCAAAGAAATTGCAAATATAAAGTTCCCACTTGCCCAGTTGATGGAGTGACCTTTCCAGAAACTCTTACACATCTCCAGCCTCTGAGTCCTGGGTTTGAAATATGAATTTAAAAGGGAGGGGGGTCAGCAGGAGGGGGAAGAGGTAGAAGGGTAGTGTGTCATTTCTTTTGGTATTTTGTTTCCAGCTCTATCCTTTGATCTCTGCAGCAGTGTAGTTCAGACAATCTGTAGAAATATTGCTAAACCAAGTTACTTTGTTATATTTTACTTCGGCCATTTGTCAGCATATGCCATAAAAATTTTAGTTTTCTCTCTTGATCTTTATCAGAGATTGCTGTTTCTCTTTGATGTCCCCCTCCTTATTTGACATTTGGATCTGGTTTCCCATTTAATTATCTAACTCTCTATTGCTATTTTAGTTTAAAAGTTCACTGCAATATTTTACTCCTCCTGTTTCTCAGTCCATTCCTCTGTGCTCCAGCTGAGACACAAGAAAATGATGAAGGTATTCACTGTCTTAGGGAGATTTGTGCCCAAATCCTCCTGTGAACAGAGGGGAGCACAAGTTGTGGTCAGTGAGTGTGGGCAGCAAACATAATGCTGGGACATGCTGGATCTCCTAAATAAAAATATCCAGAAGCCATTCTTTGATTGCAAATATAGGTAAATATAGTCTGTTTCTTTTAGGTTTGAAAGTCTGAGATGTAAACAACCATGCAGTCAAAATAGCTGTAAAATTTCATTTCATACAGTCCCAGTTCCTACAGACCATCTTATGAAAACACCGTCCTCACTGCTTTGCTGTGTCAGAAAACAGAAGGAATTTGTAGCCCAGGGAAGGAGATTTGCTCTCAAGAGAGAGAGCTGAAGCACAGAGGACACTTTACCTCCTTAGTCCAGAAAGTTTCTCCTGATAGCTGGAAGCTCCTCAGGACAGCTGGTTCTTGGGATGTTTCACAAGCCATAGGGCCCTGGACGAGGTGGGGATGACCAGAGAATGAGCAGGGCCAGGTCTAGGGGGTTTATTGCTGCAGAGTGTGACTGTGTCAGTGTGATGCAGGGAGGATTCTGTCTTCTGGCATGGCTGGAGAAGTGGGAACCAGTGAGGTCAGTGTGCCACATCACTGATGGGATGAAATCCTGGTGAACTCCTACAGGAACAGAGCCATTTCAGCTTCATCCCAAACACAACGAGCTGGAGGAGGAGAAGTCTGGGCACCATTTCTTGCTCTGGAGTTCAGGGCAGGTTAGAAGAACCTCCCTGGGTGTGTTCTGAGACAGAGGATCAAAACCCTTCCACTGGTTGTTGTTAAGAGCAGAAGTGGAGCTGTGCACAGCCACGGGTGAGTCCTGGCATATGGCTGAGGGGCTTTGGTGGAGGGTGTGCAGCTCCATCTGGCAGGCCCAAGGGAGCAGATCCACTGGAAGACACAGCAGACTGAACATATTGTGCTTCTGGCTGGGTGACCTCCTCCCCCAACCCAAATTTGGCAGCCAGACTAAAACTGTGGAGGAAAATACAACATTTGATCAAACCATTCTTTTTTTTTTTTTCCCCCCTTTGTCTCTTTGCTTTACTTCCATTTTTCAAATGAAATCTTTGGAAGCCAAGAGGAAGCCAGGGAAGTGGTGATCTCAACCTGCCTACATTCAAGAGTCAGATGCTTGTCTAGCATGAAAGCATGAAGCAGACCTAGGTTCAACCCCCTCTTCTGCCTGGGGAGTCTGGAATCTGCATTCCCCACCACTAAGGAAAACAACCCAGCTGCTGACATATTGGGAGATGTATTTGGCTGTATGGAGACATTTCTGTGTATTTGCCATGCATGTTTTCTGTGAGGCTAGTTCCTCTTTGTAGGCAGTACTCAAATATTGATTGAGCAGAAGAGAAGAACTGTGAGAGGGACTACCTGGTATAACATTTCCAGCCAAAAATATGGAGGTAATTTGCTTCATTTTCTGCTCTTTGCACTGCAATAACTATTTTTGCCTGCCAGATAAGGCACTTCCCAAAGGATGGTGCTTGGAAATACACTCCTTTGAAGAGAGGCAGAAAATATTCTTTCACCTCTGGATTCCCTGGATATGGCCAAGCTTTGAAACCTCCATGTACCACGTTTGAACACTGTTGTGAGTAAATTTACTGCCTGCATGGAGATGAGGCCCTGAATTTGTCTACCTTGCCCTCATTCACCTTATCTGCCAATGGGAGCTGGGATTTAACAGTGAAACAAATAAAATGCTTGAAACTCAGACTAGATTTTTGGCAACAAAATGTAAGTAAAATAAGGAACTGTATGGTCCTGCTCGGTAATTGAGAGGAAGCTGTTCCCAAAACTTCCCTCTGTGTTTTTATGGATATTTCAGATTAGTTTATCTCCTTGGGTAGTACAAGGACCTTGATCCCAAGCCATTGGGTTTGAAGGAGAGTCCTCTTGTCTTCCCATGAAGTTTTATTGTAGCTGAAGTAATTCAAGATTTCTTGGGCTGTTTCCAGTTTATTCTTCAGTTCAGTGTTCAGGGGCTGGGGAACAGAATTGCCTCTGTTAATTAGGAAGAGGCCAGGAGTTTTTGAAGCATTATTCTAAATACAGGAAGGAGTTTGAATATTTGGAGAGGTGATTTGCAGTAGTATTTTTTGTTTTTGGTAATATTTTCTTTTCCTTGGTGTAATTCTGTTCAAGTCAGCTTTAAGCACATGTAAAATCCCCTCATTTCTATTGAGCAGTGACACTGATACACTAAGGACTTTGGAAAACACAGCCAGGTCCCTGGCTCTGCCTTTGGCAGCTCCCTCACCATGCTCCAACAGCAGGCAGAGAAAGAATGAAATCACAGAATCACAGAATGGTTTGAGCTGGAAGGAGCCTTAAAACTCATCTCATTCCACCTCTTGCCATGGCAGGGACACCTTCCACTATCCCAGGTTGCTCCAAGCCCCATCCAGCCTTGGACACTTCCAGGGATGGGGTAGGCACAGCTTTTCTGAGCAACCTGTGCCTCACAGGGAACAATTTCATCCCAATATCCCATCTAACCTTACTCTCTTTGAGTCACTCCAGCTTCAGGGTTGTATTTACTTGCCTTGTTTGTCTGCATGGAGAAGGGAGTTTTTGTTTGATTTGTAGCCATGCATTGATTTTAAAAGACCACTAATATGTTTCTAAGTTTCCTTTCACAAGTTTTACAGGGTAAAAAAGAGAGCCAAGGCATTAAGGGCTTTACATGCTCAGAAGGACAGAGGCAGAAAAACAAAGACACTTAATCTGGGATACACAAAGCAGGAAGGGGGGCAGCGTGGTGTAGCTGTAATGAGAGACGGCGAGATTGACGTGGAAAAGATGGGACAGGCAGCAGAGTATAAATAGAGCTGCAGTTTATTTGTAACTTTCATTTTTAGGTGGGGGTGATTGACACATGGATGGGCTGGATGAAGGTAACCTCCCTGATCTTTAACTTGCAGGTCACATGGAGAAAACTTTGAGAAAATACTCCAACATGTAGATGTCAGATTGAGTGACAGCCGCGTGTGAGGTGAATTGCATTTCCTGGCTTTTTTACATGCATCACTTCACAGAAATGATGGCTGCCATCGGAACAAAAAGACGTCCTTCCCGACCAGGGTCAACAAACTGACAGTGCCCACCCATTAATAGAAAACACTGTCATTTAAAATAAAATGCTACGGAGAAAACTTCAAAAATCTATTAGCCAACACAGCAGATAGTATCAGTTTCTGCCCGTGAATTACTGTATACCATTCCAGCGTTAATGTACAGCGCAGTGTGTGGTACAATTTTCATCTGTAACAATATATATAGAATGCCATATGGCTGACAGCATGCACTACACATGTCAGGCTCTTCTGTTTTCTAGCTCTGTACATCTTCTTTGCTTCTGTCTAATTATCTTGTTCTGTGGAGGGGAGGGAGAAAAAATGAGAAAAGCCAATAGGAATTCAAAAATCAGGGGTAACAAATAGTGCCAGTTACTTAATTCCATTGTTAATGTGTTCTTGTGTTTCTTAAAATGTTTCTTAAATCTTTTTAAAAGATGCAGCTGGACACCCATTGCTCAAGGTGGAATTGTAATAAAATAAAATCGTAATAAAAGCACTATTCGTGGCATTTAAAAAAAAAACAAAACAAAAACCAAATCAGAAAGAACAGCCCTGGTTTATGCTGTCCACTTATATTGGTTAATTCTAGGCATAATTTTTCCAGGTGCTAGAATATGCCCATATTGCTTTCCTATTCCTGTCTTTATAAAAATAGTGCCTGTTTTTGTTTTTTCTTTCTTTCCCTAACAGAAATGAAATAGTGCTGAAAATAATTGCTCTAAAACTGGACCCCTGGATCTGAAATGGTCTATAGAGCTCCTTAGAAGTTTAAGCCTTGAATTTCTATTTTTTTTTTTTTCTGAGGGATTTGGTATTGTTTAAAGGTCAGAGTCCTAAGATTTGTCTTCAGAGATTTAGTCCTGGCTTATCTGTCAGTCACTTTCACCCCCGTAAAGGCCAGAGGCCACTGCCAGCACTTTCCTTGCTGTGCTCCCCTCTTCTTAAGCACTTGATCCACAGGGAAATATCTTGTCCTGGACTAGAAGGAAGCTGCCATCTCTTCTGTAATGGAAAGGGAGGAGAGAGAAGGGGAAATTGGGACTGCCACCTCCATTTGATGATCCTGAGTGGGGCAGAACTGCTATGGGTGCTGCAGCCTTTGAGCTTTGTGTCCCCACAGGGCTGAGAGGCAAAACCCTTCACTCCATGGCTGGAAGGGATTGGTTGGCCCACCATGAGCTTAAAAGAGTATCATTTTTGGATCATTAGCTTTCCCTAGCTGCTGCTTTGGAAATGAAGCTCAATGCCATGCTGAAAAGTCAATATAGATAGGAATTGTAAAATCGAATACAATTAGAATAGCTTTAGAATAGCTCATGAGTGAGTGGCATGAAGTGAACTCTGATTTTAACCTGCACTGCATGCTCCTCCAACGGGAAAAAAAGTCTTCATCCATGAATGGGGTGTTCAGAACCATCTTGATGCAGTACCTGTGCTCTGTGGGATTGGGATGTTCCAAAAGGGGGCATTCTTTGATCAGGAAGGCAATTTTTCCTTAATGTTTGCAATGGCAAAATGGTTTTTATATTAGAGATCTCATTGAAAATTCAGGAAGCAGCCAAAGTTAACAGCAGTCTGCTCTGCTGTGTGAGGATCCCTTGCCATATTTGCTCTTAAACCTAATTAAACATGACCATCCATTTAGGAAAAGACCCTCTAGTATCATTTTCTAAAAAGTTTTCTTAATTCAATACATTATCACTTTATACCATGATATTTTGCTCACTGATGGGGCCATTTCTGCTAAAATTGTGGTGTGATTGCAGCTGGAGTTTGCTGTGTGTTCTTCCTGTGAGCTCTCATGATCTCTGTATGAATTCCAAATGCATGATATTTCATTAACACACATTTCTTCTTGTTCATATTTTTGTTGATTGTGTCAAATTCCTTCTGCACAAATTCCATGGTAATTATGAAGAGGAAGCATGTTCCATGCTCCCTTTTTGGTGTGAAACCTGTTCCAGCAAATGGCATTTGATTCTTCTCTCCCAGCTAAAGTGGAGTTTTCATTTTCACAAGAGGTGTCTGAAATTCCAAAATAGGGACATAGTGCAGCAAAGCAGAAATAGAAAACTTTTAACAGGGAAAATACAAATTTAATCAATGAAAACTGAAAAAACTGAAACTCTTAAAATACCCCTCTGGACAGTGTTTGAGTAGTTTTTGCAAAGCTGAGAAAGATGTCCCAACAGCATTGAAATACTTTGGAGGAAGGAATGGCCTTGGGCAGAAAAGTGAGGCCACGTTGGCCCTGGAGCTGCAGACATGAGAAGTGAGCTGTGCTCTCCCATGTGTGTTCTCACTCCTGGACATAAACAGGATTGGCTTTGCTCTACACTTCTGTATTTTCCCCTTAAAAAATAAAACTATTTAGAAAAATAAAAATATTAGTACATGTTTGAATCTGAGCATCTTACTGGAAAGCCACCCTGTTATATACATACTTCTATAAATCTTATATACCATGAGTTAATTTCAGCTCTTTCACCCTAAGTCACAGAGATTCATCCTTCCCAAAAAGAATGGTTGACAAAGATGTTGCATGAATGGGAAAAAAATAGCTCATTTATCCATGGCAAATTACAGGACAAAGTTCTCCTATGTTTCATTAGTGCAATCTGTAGTACTTCACTTATTTGATCCTCATTTCTCTGGCTTTCTACCAGGGCAGCTAAAGCCATGGAGCATTTAATGTCTGTCAGACTGATCAGACTGAGGAGCCTTTTGGTATTGGATAATTTTTTTTATGGCATTTTGACAATAACACTGAGTTCAGTTCCCCTCCAGGCTCAGGCAAATGCAGCAGATGCCTGGAGCAGGGGATGAAGTGAAATGGTTGTGGCCCTTTCCCAGTGCTACATGTCCAGAGCAGCTCCTGCTGCTGATCAAACCATCATCCTGGAGGGAAAGCATGGCCACCAGGAACAGGGATAGGGACAGGCAGTCTGCCCACCAGCAACAGGAAATCTCTTCCTTTTCCATCCCGTGGTGAGCAGAGAGCCACACACTCTGCAGGGTCCTTGCTCCCCTTCCTACCCCAGTTCTCTGTTTCAAATGCACCCTCTGCCCTTCTCCTTCTGTCTTGCTCCTCTCAGCCATGGCCCAACTGAGCTCTGGCCAAGCCCTGTGCTCCTGTTTCCAGGATATAAACATTCCATACTGCTGTGCTGCTGGGAAAACTGACATACACCTGTGATGACCAGGATGTCTACTCGATGGCCATGGGTGTCATTTTGTGACAGCAATGTCTCACTAAGCTGACCTGCAGGAATAGTATCTCCAGTGTCTCTCCTGGAGCTTATACAAATTCCTCTTATAGTGAAAACTAAATGTTGCTCACCTGCATATTCCCTCATTAACTGATCACACTGGGCTCCTCCTTCCCCTCAGTCTGTTGTTGTGAAGAGACTTTACAGGGCACCTCTGTTTCTGTTTGAGAAAATGACTCTGTGTGATGGTGTTTGGTTTAGGACTGGCTTCTGGGTAGTATCAATCATTAATTCTAATGAACTTAGGGGTTTGGGTCTCATTTTTGTATTGCAGTTTTGCAAAGAACATTTACGTTCTTAGGATGAAGGGTTCAGAAAAGACATGAGGTGAAATTGTACTGAGTATGAATAGCTCATGTATTGGAACCTGCATGAGTGATTAGCTTTGCCTGTTTGGTCATTAATTTTGGTTACAGGCACTTCAAAGAAAGCAGAAAGCCTGTGGAGAAGTCACACCAGACTGTGCATCTGCCCATTCCACCAGGAAAAGCATTCCTGTTTCCTCTCCTTTGTGACTATGGGAGCTATCCTGTGCACCTCACTTGTGCCACAGTCTCCCTGTTCCCTGCAGCCAAGCTCCAGGTGAGCAGTGGGCTCCATGCTGAGGCCTCTCTGTGTTGTCTCTTCTTGGCTTTGGTTGCATGTGAAAATTCAGTTCTCTCTGTTTTACCCCCTTAGAGACTTGGGCCTGTTCAGGGGACAGGAGGTGTATTTAATTCTCTTTATCCAAATATCACTGTGTTTCTTCTCTTTTTGTTACTTTTAACCTGCTGTTGGATCTGCCTATCCCATGGTAATATTTCCAGCCATGTGTATCTGCCTAGTCAGTGGGGAAGACAGTTCCCAGAGCAACTGCTGCAGTAAATGCTTTTTGGCATCCAGATGTGTATTCTGTCATTTCCCATGCTGTGCGTGTGCTGTCTCTCGCATCCGTGGATCAACAAGTGTGGACAGGTCTGTAACAACATCTGGAGGTGCTGTTATTTCATTGCTGACACTGAGGAGGTGCTTCCTCATAAGAAACAAACCCGCTCCTGTGTGACACCTGTGTTGTTACAAAGGGACCTTGGCAAAGTCAGCGGCAAATCCGCTTTTCCCTTCAATTTTGACTGGCTTGCAAGTGGGCAACTCACTCTCCATTTCAGCCCCAGATATAGTTGGAAGCATCCCACCAAGAGATTGTGTGGATGCACTGTGCTGTTTAAGAGCAGGATTCCCAGACAGGTACACCAGGATGGGAAGCTGATTCTGACATGACAACCCCAAGCTGGCACAAACGTGCTGTCATTAATCCTGCTCTCTGCTGGATCTCTCTTCCAGAGTTTCCCTGGGTGACAGAAAGTGAATGCACAGGAGATCTGGGATTCTTGGTGGTGCTTTATGCCTTGCTCCTATAACTGCAGAAAACATATAATCCATTTTATTCCAGCAAAATGAAATTTAGATACACAATTAAGAAAAATACCTCCCATGGGATTTCCTGTAGCCCCAATAGCTGGATTTGCTTTCTGCTGTTGTGAAAAAATTGTACAAAGGATCTACATATTCAGAAGCTATAATGGGGAACTTTTAGCTCTTTGAATTTTATTATTCTTCCTCTATCTGTACCATATGCTAAATAATGCTGTTAAATTTGGCTGTGATTTTTATTGTTTTACAGTCTTGAGACATTCATAATCTTGGCTAATCCTGAGAGTGTTTGCTTGGGAGCCTTATTCATTATTTAGGCCAAAATATTAAAATATGTCTGTTGACTCTGGGGTCTTGCGTTTTTCTGAGTTTTAGTTGGGTTTTCTGAACTTTTTTTTTGCAGCGGTGCAGAGCATCCCAGTTCCACTGATGAGAGCAGAAGTTTCAGAGGAATATTTCTGCTCCTTTCAGAGGAATATCTCTGCGCTGCACTGAGTAGCAGATGCATGAAGGGGTTTTCCTGTAGAAGTGATTGCTGAACACTGGGCTAGACTTTAATGAAAAAAACTGCAAGGATGTGGAGGGAAGGGGGTGACACACAGGCAGAGTGAGTGGCAGGGTGCCACCAAACAGTGTCAGCTCCTTGGTGTGTGGTGCTCCAAGTGGGACTGGGGCTGAACACCAAAGAAAGGGGAGAGAGCAGAGGATGAGTGAGAGAAGGAGAGAGCTGAGTCCTGCAGGAGGACATTTGAAGTGAACCACAGAGAGCAGTAAGAGCCCTCTTGCCTGTCTCAGAGTGCTGTGGCAAGGAGAAGGTGCTGCTGCTGGAGCTCTAGAGCTGCACGTGGAGGAGCAGGAGTGTTTCAGTGCTGGATGTGCAGTGGTTCTGCTCCTCACCTCTCCCATGGTACCTGGTTCCTTTTGCCAGCACAGCCCTGCACCTGCAGCCTCTGGGCTGAGGTTTCCATGTGCTCTCCTTCCCCTGCACATCCTCCTGCAGAACATATCCCTGTGCTGCCAGGATGTGAGCTGCTGCCATGTGTACCCAACGCTGAAGATTAATAAACCTGAATAACCATAGCCTCTAATGACAGCAATCTGACCAACCAACCAGGCAGCTTTGGGAAGAAAACTGCATTTGCTTCCTGTCCTCAGCTCAAAGTGTAGCAGTGATCCTTGACATTAATTACACAGACTTTCACACAGCACATGTACTTGCAGAGAAAGGACATCTACTACAAAACTTGTTGTGCACAGCCAAGCCTTCCCATGCTGGTGATGAATATTTATGCCAAGAATGTAAAGTGCAAGGTGGCATCTTCCTTGATGAATTGGGGGCTAGATGCTATGACTACATTATTTAGACCACTTTATTATAAGGGTTACAGTTTTTATTGCCTGTTGCAAAGCAGAGAGATACAGTAGATCTTCCCAAAGATCAAAGTGTGTCTCTAGGGCAGCCAGTAAATTAGTGGAGATTATAAATGAGTGCATAGTCATTGATGTCTTGAGAGCTCGGCTCAAGAGATCAGAGAGTATTCTTTCCTCCTTTCTGTTCATAAGTGTCTTTCCAGAATAGATTACTTTTTTTACACTTAAAAGCAATATTCATGGACTTCATAAGAACAAGTGTTTCAGTAGGACATGCTCTGATCACATCACTCCCTGTTGTATATGGACTTATTATGGACTGCTGCTTCCCAGTAATACAGGCTCCTGGAGGCTGATGTCAGGGATATGTGTTCAGAGAATCATATCACTTAACTAATGTCATCATATTTTACAGCAAGTACAGCCTCTGTAGGAATTCTCTCACCAGAGTGGGAGCTCTTCAAAGCTCTGTTATGAGGTGCAAAGAGTATATGAAGCAAAATAAAAGCCAATTAGAGAACACTTCGCTATCATGAAAGGGGAAATTATAGCCATGGTGGGGAAAAGTAAATATAAACCAAATCACACTATGCCAAAAACTGCAAATAAAACCCCCCAGAATAAACATCCATTTCATGAAGGGATTTGAAGTTAACTTTTAATATCCAAGTTGGGAGAGAAGTCAGAATTGTGTCTTTGTGCAGAAGATGGAACAGAGCTCTCATTTACTACTACAAATCTGGAGTCTGTATATTGTAAGAACAAACTCAATCTCAAACATTTAAAAACTTTTTTTAAAAGTTTCTGTATATTCCATAAAATAGAAAGACCAATTAAAAAATCCCAAGCCAGAGTTTTCTGGACTCTCAGTTTTAGAGAAATGCTTTGTGTGGAAATCACCACAGCAGAAATAAGTGAGTAGGATTGCATTATCAGGTTTAAAGGCAGCTATCTGGTGGAGTCAGTGGAGACACCAGCCTTAGGTTTTCAGGGATGGCTTTGATTAACTTGTTCATCCCAGGGCTCTGTTACAGGAAGTTTCTGCTGCTGTGCCAGTGGATGCTCTGGGCTGGTCAGTCTGAGAAGTTGAAGCCTGGTGAGAGGTTCCTTGTGGAAGGAAAGACTCATAGTGCAGTAGGGAAAGCAATGAGCAGATCAGTCCACAGTGCTTTTCCAACTGTCTGTCTGCTTCTTTAGTAAAGTGAATGTCTCAGATAATATAGCAATGGTTCATTTTTCTGCCCTTGGGCAGGTGAGTCAATTTTTATTAGGAATGTGCTACCTTTTCTTTCAGGTATGCTCTGAACCACAATCCAAATCCCTCTGAGTTTAATAAAATAAATGTTCTGCCTTTGCAGTGACAGGAAATGGTCAATGCTATTAGTTTTATTGCTTGTTTAAATGAGGATTGGCCATCATGAAAATACCACGCAAAGGGTCAGGTAAAGCAAACATTTCTGGTAGGTTTGTCAATCAGAATAGTCTGAATATCTGCTTGGGTGGGGAGGTTGTTATTGATCTAGTCTTGGCTTTTCTTGGTGGGGTCAGGTGCTGTGCAAACAGTGGGAGGATGTTTTGCACGAACTGTAGCATTTCATGATTGACCACTGAAGCCTGTGTGGTAACAGCTTTCAGGAGAGGAAATGAAATCTAGGAAACAGAGAAAAAAGCAGAACAAGCACTCTGAAAAGGAGATATGATAAAATCAAATGCAAATAGAAAAAATTCAAAAACATCTGCAAATGGAGTGACTCCAACCAAATAGGCTAAGCTGAAAACTGAACAAGCTTTGGGACATTTCTGTGCATTTTAGTTCATCTCCTTCACTTTTCTTGTTTTCACTTGTTTTCAGAGTTTCTCTCATCAATGTGCACCAGTTCTTTACTTCAGTTACTACTCCTCTGTTTTTGTTTACCTTTCTTGCCTGATTTCTTGATGTCAGTGGGAATAATTTGGGCAAGTTTCAGTCCTTTTCACTGCTCCTCATTTCAGCTCAGCCTATTTGGTTGGAGTCACTCCATTGTCAGATTTTTTGGTTTTTTTCCAATTGCATTTTTTTTATCATATCTCCTTTTCTGAGTGTTTGTTCTGCTTAGTTCTCTGTTTCCTAGATTTCATTTCCTTTCCAGGAAGGATTTCCTTTCAGGAAAGGAAATGAAATCTTGCGATTTCAGTGAAGATCAATTGGACAAGGATTTCCTTTCAGGAAAGGAAATGAAATCTTGTGATTTCAGTGAAGATCAATTGGACAAGGATTTCCTTTCAGGAAAGGAAATGAAATCTTGTGATTTCAGTGAAGATCAATTGGACAAGGATTTCCTTTCAGGAAAGGAAATGAAATCTTGTGATTTCAGTGAAGATCAATTGGACAAGGATTTCCTTTCAGGAAAGGAAATGAAATCTTGCGATTTCAGTGAAGATCAATTGGACAAGGATTTCCTTTCAGGAAAGGAAATGAAATCTAGGAAACAGAGAACAAAGCAGAACAAGCACTCAGAAAAGGAGATATGATTAAAAAAAAATGCAATTGGAAAAAAACCAAAAAATCTGACAATGGAGTGACTCCAACCAAATTTTTTCAGGCTGAGCTGAAATCAGGAGCAGTGAAAAGGACTGAAACTTGCCCAAATTATTCCCACTGGCATCAAGAAATCAGGCAAGAAAGGTAAACAAAAACAGAGGAGTAGTAACTGAAGTAAAGAACTGGTGCACATTGATGAGAGAAACTCTGAAAACAAGTGAAAACAAGAAAAGTGAAGGAGATGACCTAAAATGCACAGAAATGGCCCAAACCTTGTCCAATTGATCTTCACTGAAATCACAAGATTTCATGTTCTTTCCTGAAAGATGTTACCATCCCTCAGCTTCATTTCCAAGTGAACTTTAGATTCTCTGTTCTGACTTCATCCATTCCAATTACTCAGAGGAACCCAAATATATCAGAGAGGTGCCATAAAACCCAATTTGACCTAAAAGAACCAGGTGAAAGGCCATGGCAGAAATAGCTTCTTGCCAAGGACACGTTTGCCAAGTTGAAACGTGCCATTGTTGTGCAGTGCTGAAATCCTTCACTCCTCACTGGAGAGACTTTGGATGTGCCTTTGCCTTTAATCTCCTCTTCCCATGACTGATAAAACTGATGAGGACTGGCAGAGAGCACCAGAAGAGCAGTAGATTTTGTTCTGAATATCAGCATGTCCTGGATTGTGACCAAGTCACAAATTCCTTGAGCTGAAGCAATACTACAAGTCCTAGATGTCCCTTGGCCACTGTAGCTGCCACAGGAAAACTGGACATGAAGTTAAAAAACAACACTCTCTCTTTGTCATTTGATGAGGAAATCCAGTCTGTAAGACATCCCTGATGAAACCTCCAGCTGTAATAAATGGCATAAAATAAATCTCCAGCTGCAAATAGAATTGTGTGGGCTGTGTTTGCTGTGTTTGCACTGGAGCCAACCTCAATGAGTGACAAACCACAGAGTGACACAGACCATGCTGTCCCTGCTGCAGCGCTGGTGCAGGTCAGCTCCTGAGGGCTCAGCTCAGTTTTGGTGAGCAGCATAAGCTGTAAAACATCTGCTCAGAACTGTAGCAAAAATGATGGTATTAATTCTTACAGAAGGAAATTCCTACTCCCCAGGTGAGTTCCTTTGGAATTTGTTTCTCTCTCTGGACGCAGAGGATTTGATGAGTGACAAAATGCCATGTCAAGGATAAGTCTGGTTATTGATGCTTTTTCATATGGAGAGGAGTGAGTTTGTTGGGGAATTTCTTTGCTTGAAATGTGGATCCTGTTTTCTGAGATTATCCCAAAGGGGTTGAATTTTTGTCGTTATGGTCTTGTGCTTTTTCACCTACCTTTACAAAATACCTATAGCATTTTTTGTGACTTGACGTGATACTTTCTTAAATGTCAGTTTGTACCAACTTTGATGACATCTTTTGCTGCTTTCACAGAAACTCCAATCCCTCTAATTCCCCGTCTTTGTTCAGAGGCCTTCATTACCCACTTTGGTTGTTCACAGTGTAGGTGTTTGTTTTATTGTTAAAATCCATCTGAGGAAAAGCAAGGTTGAATGGCCAATGCAGTGTAAACATGTGCCACTAATCCCTCTGATATGGTGCTGTTTGGGCTTTAATATTTCAGGCTGAAAGATAATGTCTGAATGCTCCTGTCAGAAGGGCTGGAAAAGGGGCAAGAAACAGTTTCCTTTGGATCTGAAGAATAATCTCACAAGGCTGTAAGGTGGTAAATTGAGATTTGGATCATTAAAATATGTTTAATTGCTGGGTTTTTTGGGGTGTGATAAAGGTCTGAGACAAACTTTCATTCAGGTTTGAGTGTTCCAGATTTACTTAAATAGCTAAATTACCCATTTTGTGCTTCTGGACAGAAGGGAAAATACACTTAAAACATTTTAGCTTTGAAAGTGTGTGGGAAAAAATTCTGTCCCTGCCTGCTGTGGTGGAAATGTGTGGGAATCGACCTGAGTTATCTGGCATGACATGTTTTCTCCCTGTCACTGGATTGCTGTTCTGGTTTTCAGTTCCTTCTGGGTGAGGAAACTTCTACACGAGTCACAGACTGCACATCAATGTTTGCCTTCTGAAAACAGGTGAATTGACTCAGCAAAAAAGCATTTTGCCTCAGAAATGTAGGTGCTGCTCTATTGTAGTAAATGCTGTGAAAAGTGATGGGAAATTCAGAGGTGTTTGAGTCAACCATGGATGAATCTTTTCCCTCTGGGGAATGTAGCATTGACCGAGTTTGGACAATGCTCTCGGGCACGGGGGGATTGTTGGCGTGTCCTGCACAATGCCAGGAGCTGAATTTGCTGGTCTTGATGGGTCAGCATAGTCTGTGATTCCAGGATTCTGGGTTTCTCCTGGAACCTGAGGGAAGTGATGGAGTTCAGAGGACACAAAACACCGTGTTTGCACAACAGTGAGAGAACAGACAGAGCAAACAGGGAGGTGTTAATCCCCGTGCAGAGCGCTGCTCCTCGGGCAGATGCTGTGCCCTGAGCCCGGCCGGGTGTCGGGGCTGAGCCCAGCTGAGCCTGGCCGGGTATTGGGGCTGAGCCCAGCTAAGCCCAGCCGGGTGTCGGGGCTGAGCCCAGCCGGGTGTCGGAGCTGAGCCCAGCTAAGNCCCAGCGGAGCCCGGCCGGGTGTCGGGGCTGAGCCGAGCGGGGTGTCGGAGCTGAGCCCAGCCGGGTGTCGGGGCTGAGCCCAGCTAAGCCCAGCCGGGTGTCGGAGCTGAGCCCAGCCGGGTGTCGGAGCTGAGCCCAGCTAAGCCCAGCCTGGTGTCGGGGCTGAGCCCAGCTGAGCCCGGCCGGGTATTGGGACTGAGCCCAGCTGAGTCCGGCCGGGTATCGGGGCTGAGCCCAGCTAGGCCCAGGCGGGTGTCAGGACTGAGCCCAGCCTGGTGTCGGGGCTGAGCCCAGCCTGGTGTCGGGGCTGAGCCCAGCTAAGCCCAGCCGGGTGTCGGAGCTGAGCCCAGCCGGGTGTCGGAGCTGAGCCCAGCTAAGCCCAGCCTGGTGTCGGGGCTGAGCCCAGCCGTGTCCGTGCGGGCAGAGCCGGCCGGGCACATCTGCACGGCTGATGTGCCGTGAGCTGATTCCCATTGATCGGGATGCTGCTGGCACCCGCTCCATCGCCATGGCAACCAAGAGCCCGAATACTTGTCCACATACTTTAGGAACCTCATTAAATCAGGCAGCAGGACAGCAGCTGTGGGCTCAATGTGTTACACTGACAGCCGGGGACTCGGTTTATGATGCTCAGGTGATTTTTGGCCCTCTCTAGGCCAAACTGTTGAGAACGTGGAGCTGGTGGGACAGATGGCAGAATAAATAAATATTGCCAATGTGTTTAATGTGCACACATCTTCTGAGAGGTGCAAAGTAACCTCGCTCAGTCTTATCAACCCTGGTAATTTTAAACAAAGCATAAATAAAGGATAAAAGAGCTGAACTGAGCTGAGGGTTTTCTTAAAAATTTATTTAAGAAGCTGATTTTAAGAGCAAATGGATTGAACGGCAAGCTCATAGCAGATCTCATAGCTACAGGCTTATAGCAGATCTCATAAAAAATTGCATAGATATAAGGAATTCAAGTTCTCTATCTTGGCCTATAATCATAGAAATTCAGTTGTGCAAGGCCCAGATCTTGAGAGGTTGATTCCATTTTCACCACTTCCATGATGATCTGCTAGAAGTAGTATCAGTGGAATGACATCCCAGATTTCATCCTCAGAGGAATTTCCATGCACCAGAAGAATTCAATACTCTGATCATCCCTCAGATCTGGCTTTCATCAAGCTCTGTTGCACTTCCCTGAACTGAGGTTCAGAATTATTAGCACAAATGGGACATTATACCATGAGGCTAAGCTGAAGATAGATTTAGCCCAAAACCACTCTAACATCATATACAGTGCTTTTTATGTGATAATGATTGTAATTATTTCATGTTCTTCATAGTTCACCTACTTTGACTTAGGGTGTTAGAAAGCAGTAAAGTCAGAATGTAATTAGACACTTTGTGTCCTGGTATTTTGCATAATTTTGAGTTGGTCTGGGCTTTCACATTATTGCACAAATAAAGTGGAAAAATGATGGCATAGAGTTCTCTTTCTTCTTTTTAATGCAGGTAAAATCAGTTGTATCGCTGAGCAATGATTCCCTTTGGTCAGAGGTGGTCATCCAGAGGATATTCGTGGTTCCAATAATTTCCAAAGGATCAAAGAAAATAAGGAAAACACCAAACTATGTGAAATAAGCATGTTACCAACGTCAAGATCTCAACATTGTTATGCTGAACAAGAGCTGAAAAATAGTAATACTGTCATCCAGGTGCTTTAATTTTTTGTGAAAGGGAATGCCAGATGCCTCAGACCCTAAGTTATAATTTGTAGATTCTAAACAAAGAACCTCAATTAGTAAAGTAATTATTAATATTGGCTGGAATCCATTCTGCCCAGGGTCTCAGACTGAACCCAGTCCAGTTGGCTGCCAAGGACTGTCCGACCAGGAAGGAACTTAAATTAATTTGATAATTCCTTACATCATTTGGAATTGCTCCAGGTCCTTAAGCATAGAGCCAGGACTGGATCCTTTGTTTTACTCTTGGGTTTTTTTGGTAGCCTTTGATGGTGTCGTTCAAAATGGTCACGAGTCACAGGACACAGGCACCAAAATGTGGGGGTTTCCACCTGCCCGGCTGGTGGGTGGTGTTCAGTAGGGAGGAGGTTCTGTCTGAGCTGGTGAGCTGTGGATGCCCACCTGCAGTGCTGGGACCAAAGACAGAGTCCTTTCAAGCTGAGCATCTCCTGGAGAGGGACAGTTTCTTATGGGGTCAGTTTGACTGCCCTCAATGCCTACTGGTTTGCAAAAGCAGATTCTTGCTGTTGCTAATCTGATGGATGAGCACTGTTGGAGGTAAAGAGACCTGGAAAATCTGGAAGAGAAAGTGGTGGAGTCACCTGGAAGTGTTTAAAATTCATGTGGATAGAGTTCTTAAGGACAAGGTTTAGTGGTGACCATGGTGGTGGTGCTGGGTTGGCTGTTGGACTTGAGGGTCCTAAAGGTCTTTTCTAACCTGAATGATTCTCATTCTGAGATCTGGATCTAAGGTGGAGAATGGCACCTGAAGGTTCATAATTGCTTCCTATAGCCTCAAAGAGACATAAAAGCATTTTCTCATGGAAAGGAGATCCAATGAGGGATTAATAAATCCATAAAACCAACCTCATGCTCAAAAAATCCTTTGTTTCCAAATATTTACTGGAACACTGGTCTGGCCACTCTAGAACAGAGGTGTCTACCTGACATGAACCTCTGGTCTCACCTCAAGCATGACCATCCTTATGTTGAACCTTAGTGGATTGGATTTCTGCCTAGAGGCACAGTCACAGTTTGGATGTAGCTGTTGGCAAGATGGGAATGCAGACATGGGACAGAGTGGCTTCTCCCTGTGGTTTTACAGGGTTTCCATTAGTTGCATCAAAGAGGAAGCAGTTCCATGAGATGAACCCACCTGGCCTTGCTCACTGACCCTGGTGCAGGTACCTAAAATCTCAGTCAATCAACAATTAAGGTGGATCTGTCAGAGGGACTGTCAGGATATGTCCCTTAGACATTTTCAGACTGCTCTAGCCATTTTAGGAATGTGATCTCTACTATGCATGGAAAATTGGATCCTTTCTTCTTTTGGCAGGTGTATTTTCTCATTCACCATATTTAACTCTTTTGTGTACTTGGAATTCCAAATGAATGCATTGCTTCATATAATTCATGGTCAAGGACACTTGTTATGCAGCTAATTTTATTCCATCCATTGAAAAGCAAAATGATACAAATACCTTTTTTGACTGCGTGAATAGGATGAGCAAAAAGAATCTGAATTTAATGACCAGATCTGGGTTGCTTTTCTCCTGCAGTAAACTCCAGGGAATCTGCTTAAGTAACCAACGTGCACAGAATCAGGGTTTAAATGTGGCTGTTTTACCTGGGAGAGCTGAAGGACCGACTTGACAGCATTTTCCATAAGCCCTGCATAGGAGAGGAATAATGCCATGACATCTGCAGATAATATGTGACTGTCAGGTGCAGGCAGTGGGTGATAAAAATGGCTTTTGGTCTCCAGCATGACCCATAAGAGCTTGGGTAAAGCTGCTGGGGCATTTCCTGACCAGTGCTGCAGAGCATCACTGATACACAGCCTCTCTTGGGCCAAGCTGCTCCCTGCCCAGTGCAGCACAAAATGTCTGGGACACAGCTCTGTCAGTGCTGCTCACCCCCACTGTACAGGGCACTGGAGACTGTGTAGGTGGACAAGTACATTGTAGTCCTGATAGACAGATTTCGATAGAATAAAATTACACTCTGAGTCATACATGAAGTGCTTTAATGGTTAGTCTGTACAAAAAATATCAAAAATGGTGTCATACAACTGAAGGGAAAATCTTATTTATAATGGCCAATCATTAGTAACTGACACAGAAGCTGCCCATTTCATCCCATGTAGTGACACCTTTATTCCTTTCTCATATTCATTTTATGGGTCCTCACATGACAGATAAATATTTGCACTGTATAATTAAAATTAATTAATTTTTAAAATGACTAATTTAAAATGACTTTTAGTAAAACCAATTAAACAGCAAGTATTTGTTTTGCTTTGTATCAGCAGTTTAAAAATGGCTTTTTAAGTTGAGCAGTGAAATACAGCTCAGTGAATGCACCTGTATTTCTAATTAAGCAATCCACATAGAAAAAAACTAACAAGAACACTTTCAAATGATAGCAAGCGAAAACCAATTCAGCTTCCATTTTAGTGTTTATTGTGCCCAAAGATAATGCTGAAATCTCATCAACTCCTGAGACTCCAGCAAAGTTATTAAATTTCTGTCTTTACTCACGGACATTGCTGAAGAGGTGGCTTAAATTAAGGTCCATGACAGGCAGGAGTCCCGTGGGAGTCACCAGAGTTATATTAGCACGGGAGAAAATCAGCTGTCCTGGTAAGCTCTAATTTCTTTTCCCAAATCCTGTAACAAATTCCATTTCATTATGCACCATTAAAGCAGTTCCATGATGTGACTGATAGGTTTCCTTCTCCATGTTTCAGTGGAGCAGCTGGAGACATGACAGAGTCCACAGATCATTTTAGAAGAATTACCTAAAATTTCTTGGTCTTTTTGTCTCAGAAAGTTTTAGTTTACACTTTAAAGGAAACCCACTGTGAGATAAAGGGCATCCAGTTTGGAAGAATAATTTCCCATGTTTTTCTGGAAGCATATGAATTTGTGCATGCTGCAGACAGACACCTCACTTGTTCTCAAGTAGAAATGACCATTTCTTCAACAAATTATTCATAAGAAAAAGATTGGTCAGTTTCTGTAAGACCAACCAAATTTCACACAAAAATTATGTTTCATTCTGTATTTACAAAGCAGCTCTGGTCCATTTTTCTTCTCCCGTGCTGACCCTATGATGATGGCAATGAACCATAGAAGATTCTGGCTCCTGCTGGTGTCTGGTGTGACTAATTCAAACACCAAGGACAACCCAACAACTCCCTGCGAAGTATTTGAAGGTGAAATCCCATCACTCCTTTGGAAATAGCAGAGGATAGGGTCTGGAAAAGGAGTGTGCTGTGGAGGGGGTCTGCACCATGGGGAATGTGCTGGGTTGAGCATCTGGTCCCCTGAGATCAGGGTCATCCCACCAGGACTTCATCTTGGAGATGCTGGCTGTGAGGGACATGTCCTCATGTGCAGGAAGGGATGAAAAGCAGGTTCAGGTTAAATTTATTCTTTCCAGAGCTTGTTTGACTGGGTAGATGATGTCTTTGGCTCTCTGCTGGCCCAGGGCTAGTTTGCACATCCTATGGAAAGGGGTTGGCACTTGGCAAAGTCCCTTTGTGAGCCAGTAAATTATCAAATAGACTCTCCAAACCTCATTAGCAGCAGCACGTGGACTGATCTATCCATAAATACTGGGGAATTAGGAGGTGGAGGTATTCTTCAGCAGCTGTATCATTGTACAGATTAGTTTTCAAGCACTGCCATACTTTGAAAATTAATCTCTTTTAAATGAAATGTTCATTTAAAAATGATGTTTAATGATGTCTAATGCATCCTGAGATGCTGGCAGGAGAAAGTTTGTTCTGCAGCTGACAAAGGAGGGCGGGGAGCTAATTAACAAAGACAATCAAACTTTCATTAGTATTACTAAAGCCTGCACATTAAAATGTTTTGATGCAAACAACTGCTATTTATGTTTCCAAACCCCATCCTTTTCCATCAGTGCTTCTTTTAAAGATGCTTTATTGTGTGGCTTTCTAGGTGACACCACATGTAATAGATTTCTTGGAAATAGGGTTTAACCATTAACCATGAGGATGTGTGTCATTATTTTCTTCAGCTAGTGCCTGAAGGTGAAGCTGAGTGAATTTAATGCATTAAGAAAGGTAATTATCAGATAATCTTGATTGCCAAGGTTCTTCCTTCTCCAGCAAAAACTGATGGTGGCATAATCTGTGTACACGAGCATCTCATTTTTCCTTTCTGGCTTTGATTTAGGTCTGACAGCATTATACAGCATTGTTTCTCTTATTTTTGTATTTTTCGTCTAATGTTTCTTCCATATATCTCATCTGTTTCCTTGTTCACCCTCATAAATTACACTTCTTTTACCAACTCCTTTCCTTTAAGTAATAATTATATGGTCAAATGGATTGCTCTGCATTAAGGGCTAGAGGGGAAAAATTGGCAAATTTTCCAGTAACAGATTTTTTTCTCCTTTTCTGAAAGCTGAGGTGTAAGTTTGTCACACTTTCACAAATCTTCTTTCTCAGCAGTCATGCATCAAAGGCTTAGAACTGCAAATGAATTATTTTGATTACTGCTGCCTTGGGAAGATCTCCAGGGATGGGAGGTGGTGGGCTTAGCTACTGTCCATCCCTGCCAGGCCAAATCCTGCTCCCAGGGGAGGAAGGCATTAGGAATTTTGCCACTGACTTCGGTAGGGGTAGGATTTAGCATGGAGAGCACACTTTGGGAAAAAAAAAACCAAAAATCAGTAACAGGCTCCTTTGAGGTCGAGTCCCCAAATTTGGTAGAATTCAGTATTTTGCTTCCCTGTATTTAGCCAATATTCAGGTAAAAGGGAAAAGAAGACAAAATGAAGGACACTTGAGGAGGCAAAAAGAAATAAAATGTAAAAAAAAAAAATTCTTTCCAGATAATTGCATCATCAAAGGGAGAAACAGTTTTTCCTTCCCTGAGTTTTTGCTTTTGGCTGATAGATCCTTGCAAATCTGACTTTGCCACCTCTCTGTGGGAAAGATTAGAGATGAATCTATGATAAAACTAATGAGGATCTAGAGAAAATCATCAAACCCAAATAGACTCAATATTTTCTGCAGGATATTTTAATCAGTTCACAAACCCCTGCACTACAAGGCATGTAAGGTTGGTTTCATTACATTTTTTTTCCTCCCCTTTTTAAACGGAAGGGAAGAAAGCTGGGGCAGGAGGAATTTCCAAAGCCTGTGTCCTCACCTCTTCTCCCCACTTCCTTTGTCACCCTCTCCTTAGGACAAGCAAACCTGACAGGAGGGGGCAGCCAGGAGGGGTCTGGCTCTTCTACCTGGGAACAGGGGACAGGACAAGAGGAAATTGTCAAGCTGTGCCAGGGGAGGTTTAGGTTGGATATTGGGAAAAATTGCTTCACCCAAAGGTTTGTCCAGGCCTGGCACAGCTGCCCAGGGCAGTGCTGGAGTCCCCATCCCTGGATGGATTTAAAATCTGTGTGGATGTGGCACTTGGGGACACGGGGCAGTGGTGGCCTTGGCAGTGCTGGCAGAGCTGGACTCGATGGTCTTACAGGGCTTTTCCAACCTAAATGATTCTGTAATTCCATAATTCCCTCTTCTTTTACAGTTTGGCTTCCCTCACTCTCTCTGTGCAAGGAGCTCTGCTGTCCCCAGGTTTGTCACTGCCATGGAACCAATCCCTTGTCCATCACTGAGCCAGCCCAGCTCTGCTGTGCTGGCTGCTCCTCCCTGGGTGACCTGGGGATTCTCAGGCAAAGTCCAAGAGCTGGGAATCCCCAGGGGAAATTGCATCTTAAATCACAAAAAAATCTATGAAAAGTATTTACATGGTGGCAGTAGTGGATTTGCCAGGTAGCATGAGGCAAAGTTCTTGTCAAGGAGAGCAGATAGAATAGTCTCTTATTTTAATTAAAGTAATTATTCATGGGACTCCAGATGTTTAAAAAAAAGGAAAAGAACAAACCCCTTTGCCTAACAATGAATAGCAACATAAATCGCCTGAGTTCTCTGTGTCAGGACAGAATGGCTCCTCTAATCAATATATCTCTCCAGTTTTATAAAATAATGTTAATAGCTATTGCTGTCAATACTTCTATGGGAAATAATTTAATAGAAGATTATTGTCGATCTATTACTTTTTTTTTAAATCCCATTCATTAGAATTATATCCTTCTGTGAGTTGTCTGAAAAAAAAGGGCTCTGAAAAGGACTCCCTGCTGTACTAAATTCTATAGGCCTTCAGAGGAAATTCCATAGAGCTGTATTACATTTCTATAGATTTAATTCCTGGTGCTTTCTGTGGGAGTTTTTCCCCAGGAGGACATATGTGAGAGATCTAATGCTCTATTTGTATGTGCTTCAGTCCTCAGCGGTTTTCATCCCTTTTTTGTTTGTGGGTACCAAAAAAATTTCCACTAAAACATGTGGGCTCTTGTGTATTGAATTTGCGCTCAGTGACCGTAGACTTCACTGCTTTATGTGGGAATTACTCCAGTGAATCTGTGGACAACAAATTGAGAACCACTGTTTTATTTATTTCCTTTATGCTGGCCGTGGAATAGAAAATGTAACCACCACTCCATGTGTCTGGGAGCAGCTGAGAATAGCCCATAACACATTACTGCAATCATCACTACTGTCATTTATTAATTTACAAGGATTCACATCTGCTTTTCCAAAGTGAGGATCAGGCTGGAAATACCCCTAAAGTAAGAAAACAGGAGCAGCTTTAAATTAGAATCAGTATTGCTGCCATGGTGTTAGTTGTTGGAGAAGCAGCATTAGGGGAATGGAGGGGATAGTGGAGGAAAAAAAATACTCAGGCTGCTGGGAAACTCAAAATATGAGAGTGTGCAGTGAATAAAAAAATCTACAACCATAGTAGTGAAATTTAGTAGTTTGTGTTTGAATGTGTCTAGAGCTGTTTCTCACTGATACTCATTAAAATATGAGAATCAGTGGACTGTTCTTTCCAAGACCAGCATTTTACCCCCATTTAGGTGTTGAAAGACGAAAGCAGAGCTTTTATAATATTAGGTAATTAGATTTCTTGACTTCTAGGCAGTGAGAGTTTGCAGTTGTATCCCTCTCAGTGCACAAGGCAGACAAATCCATTGTGAAAATGTTTATTTCTGGCTCTGAGAAATCATACAGATGAAGGAGCAGAAGTTTTAAATTATCCTAATGTAAAACAATTCTTGAGTCGGGGTGGACTTTTCTAACGTTGTAGGAACTTTACAAATTCCCATGAATCAATGCATTTGGAATCTTATGGAACAGGTTCAAAAGCTGTCAAAAAGGTCTATTCAATATTGAATATGCTTGCACTGTGAATAGTGGAGAGGAAAACCCAGTGTCTGCCAAAGGAATGTACAAAGGACTGATAAAACAAGCAGAAATCAGTTCTTTCAATTCCACAAGATTTTGTGTTTTGTTTCTTTTTCCTTTCCTTATTTTTTTTTTTAAGTAAAAAAGACATAAACACAAAAGCTGCAGTTGACAGTGTCTCTTTGACAGCACTTTTGTAGCCATTTAAGCAAAACAATGCAAAGCAGCTTTCTGGAGGCCGCTGGCAGAACATACTGTAGCTCTCAAACTTCACACAGACTGCTGAGAAATGAAATGTTTGACTGAGAAGCTGATGTGGGTTTGGCAACATTGCTTAATTGATAGTGTGAAAAGAAAGAGGATTCTGCTTCCACCATCTGCAACACCAACGGGCACCAGCTCTTTGTCTGACAGCATCTGCAGCCTTGCTCCCTGCTCTGCCTCACCAAAACAGGGCAACTGCAAGGAAACAGTGCAGCACGTGCACCTGGGAGGATAGAAGAGTGTGGATTTCCTCCCAGGTTTAATTACTGATGTGAAACTCCTCTTTGGTCCTGCCTTTTTCCTGTTGGCAGAAGGGTTCTCTGGAACAGGAATTGGCTGTGCTGCACTGGCCCTTCGAGACTCAGAGGTCAGTGTAAACCTCAGCTGAGAGGGGTGGGGGCTTTGATGGAGGATTTCCTTAATGTAGGATTTCCAGGGCCTCTTGAGCATTTGGGAATGGCATTGGGATCTCCTGCTATTTACAAGTTAAAAATCTTTTCCAAGCCACTGGTGGCTCTCCTACCAATCCTTGCTCCTCCACTCTGTCCATCCCCTATGAGGGAGAGCATTTTCTTGACTTTCCTTGTTGGATTAGAGCCTGGCCTGTTTGTTGCAACAGCCTACGTCTGGCAATGTCCAATGCAGGGAAAATGCAAGAAATATCATCATGGCCAGTTAATGGGCAAGCCAGACCAGTGCAGAACACTTCTGCCCAGTATGCACAAATCATGAGCTAAATTAAGTCCTATGACAGAAAGTTTTAAATCACTCATAAGAAACTCCAGCATTTGTTTTCATGTAACAAGAGTGGTCTCTTGTGCAATTTTCCACACTTTTTTAGCTCCTTTCTTGTTTTCCTTTTTAATATGGAAAGGATCCCATCTAGTCCTGATGTGGCAGAACTTGAGCAAAGAGCAAGTTTCCCAATTAAATGACTTGAGCACCTGTCAGACTTAGGAATAAAGTGCTTGGTTGTCAAATTTTGATATGAAAGAGACTTGCAGAAAATCTCTGGTAAGCATAAAAGTTTTATCACACCAGCATTTCAGTTTCTGTAATGTTTAAGAGAGGAACTGTAGGGCAGCTCCTGCTGTAGTATAAATATCATCTGTTAAAAGAATTTCGTGTGATGAGAGCATTTGTGACTAAGAAGTTGCACCATGCCTTGGCATTATTGGCTTAATCCTCCTCTGTGTCCATCCATCTGAATTCCATTCCCAATCTGCCTTCAGGCATGTTATGTACAATTAATAAATCATCCTGACTAATGCCATTTTTTTCCATATATGTAATTTTAGCTGAATTGTTTTCACAAAGGAGGACAGTATGATGCTTGATATCCAAGGCCTGTATTTGTAATCTCTCCTTTATTTAGTAGCATATATCATGTTGTTCAGACAAAGTTGGAATCCTAATAAATCTGTAGCCAGAAGTAGGGACCATGTGTTGATCTAGCAAACCAATGGCAGATCAAGTGAGGAATACACGGGAGGTGACAGGGAACAGTTCAAAAGCAGGAGAAATGAGTGAAATATATTGAAAATATATTTTCAGAAACTTTATACCCAGCTCTTATTAGGACCCCTGAGGACAAAACTTGTCCTCCTTGCTCTTAACAGCATTCCCAGCAAAGATTTCCTGTCTTTCTCCCAGTGCTGCCCTCAGACTGCAGTCCAGCCTCAGTGCTGAAGTGGTTATTCCCATTTTTCATAGAATGGTTTGGTTTGGAAGGGACATTTAAAGTCCATGTCCTCCAATCCCCCTGCAATAAGCAGGGACACTTTCCACTAGAGCAGGTAGCTCAGAGCCCCATCCAGTCTGACCTTGGGTTTTTCCAGGAATGGGGAATCCACAACTCTCTGGGCAGCCTGTGCTGGTGTTTTACCACCCTGAAAAAAACATGATCTAATCAAAATCAACCCTCCTTCAGTTTAAAACCATTCCCCCTTGCCCTGTCACAACAAGCCCTGCCAAAAAGTTTGTCCCCATCTTTCTTCTAGGCCCCTGTTAGTACTGAAAGGCTGCACTAAGGTCTCCGTGGAGCTTTCTCTTCTCCAGGTAGAAAAACCCTGGTTTTGGAGTTACAGCTCAGAGAAGGATCAGGCTAAAAGCTGGTGAAGTGCTCTGAGTCCATCAGCAATGCTGGGAATGTTGGTTCTCTTTGGAAATGGGATGGGATTGTGGAAGGAGAGAATCCCAGCAAGGCTTTCACCGAGCCCACCCTCCAGCTTTCTGTGGGAATGAGCAGAGCCTCTGGAGATGGCCAAAGCCATTCATCCATCCCCTGTAGGAGCATCAGCACTCATGTCAACAGCAGAGTGAGGAAGTGATGTTGTTTAATGCACAGCATTTCAAGATGTAATCCTTAAATGCTAATAAGTATCTCTTCGTTTTTACACAGACTAGCTGCAACTCAGACTTTTCCTAAAATGTAATTTTCAAAATTCATACCTTGAAAAACCTGTTTGCTGACACAATTTATTGATTTTTCTGGAGTTCTAAATAGACAAACACGTTTTCTTGTAATGGTGTAAGCCAAAGGGAGGCATTCAAATGTCCTGGCCTCAGAGGAGATGACCCCTACTCTTGTGACTTGTAATTAAGAGCCTCTCACTGAAACTGCCAGGAGTGCCTGCTCATTCTGGCTGTCACTTGTTTTAACTCCAGCTGGCTAACAAGAAAAAAAAAACAGTTTTCTTGCAGGTTTTTATCTGCAAAAATCACTGCAACCTGTTGTGACTGGTATAGATCTCTGAGAGAAATTATAGCAATGTTTTGATGTGTAGTGGTAATACTTCTGTCATCGACACCCGATGCTGAAGGCAGAGATAACTTCAGCAGGAGAAGGATTAGACAAAATAATCTGCAATAAATAAATTTGGTCTGGGCTGTAAATCACTTCAGAATTCTTCACAGTATTTTGTCTTCCTCACTGGCCTTCAGATATCTGGTGTCTTCACTGCACTTGACAAGTGCTTGTGTCTCTTCCCTAATGAGGAATTTGAGTAGGACAGCAGGTTCTGAAATACGAATTTAAATTTTTGCAATTGCAATTTCAGGGGTTTTTCCTCCCCAGAAACCTAAGAAACATTTTGGGAGTTACTTGATAATCAGTAAGGGTGAAGAAAAGACTGCATGGAAAGAAGAATGTGATTCAATGGGAAGCTTTCTGAAAACTTAAAAAGTTGATTTTATTTTAGTAAAGCAAATCTAAAGTTTTGGAAAAAAAATCCACTGAAAATAAAATTAGATTTTCTTTCCTTTCAGTTGACAGAGTGCTGTCTTTTAGTAGACAAAATTCTGCTGCTATCTCTGCTTATGTACTGTACATCTGTGTCACTTCTTCCAAGTTGTGTACGGTATTTAAAGCCACGCCTTTCTTGCCAGTTTGTCATAGAAGAGAAAAGAACAGCTCATCACATTTTAGAGTGTTTTTTTTCCCTTCCATGGGACAGAACAATGTTTCTGAAGAAAAGGTTTGTGTGTTCATGGTAGCCAAGAGCTCATGAGGGGCTGTGAGGCACCAGCAGCAGCCCCAGGAGCCTGGAGTGAGCCGAGCTGTGATGTTTGAAGGTGCCTGGCTCTGCCTGGCACAGGTTATCACCTCCTCCAGTGATGGGCTGCCAGGGAGACTTCCCGGGGCCACCCCTGGGGACAGCAGCCCAGGATGCCTTTCCCAGGATGGCCAGAGCCTTCCCGCAGCTCCTGAGCCAGGCAGCACCTTCCCCTGCTTCCTGGGACTCCCTATGGCTCTCCCTTCCCTTCCCTTCCCTTCCCTTCCCTTCCCTTCCCTTCCCTTCCCAGTTTTTGCTCCTCCCAAGATGTGTTTTCCACTTCACACTTGGCTAAACCTCCCCTGGATACGAGGGTGTTGCTGTACATTTCCCCACTCCTCATGTGGCATGCCTTGCAGTTAGCTCATTCTTTCTGCTGGATAGAACCTCAATACATTAAGAAAAGGATTAGTATGTGCAAAGCACAAAAAAAAAAAAAAATGGAATACTGGAGAGCACTTAATTGGCCAACTGCCGTCAACCATTTCAGCACTTGCATCTTCCGAGCTGCTTGTACCGTATTGTTAGAGGAGAATAAATCATTTGACACAACTAGGTTTNGTGCCTGGCTCTGCCTGGCACAGGTTATCACCTCCTCCAGTGATGTGCTGCCAGGGAGGCTTCCCGGGGCCACCCCTGGGGACAGCAGCCCAGGATGCCTTTCCCAGGATGGCCAGAGCCTTCCCGCAGCTCCTGAGCCAGGCAGCACCTTCCCCTGCTTCCTGGGACTCCCTATGGCTCTCCCTTCCCTTCCCTTCCCTTCCCTTNCTGGAGAGCACTTAATTGGCCAACTGCCGTCAACCATTTCAGCACTTGCATCTTCCGAGCTGCTTGTACCGTATTGTTAGAGGAGAATAAATCATTTGACACAACTAGGTTTTCGAAAAATATGTGAAAACCATTCAGGCAAAAAATCAGTTGAAATGTATGAAATTTTCCATCTGAATGCTCTCTGCTAAGAGAGAATATTTCGGTGAGGCACAATATTTAATCTTGTTTTAAAATAAATAGTTTACTATATAAAATCACATGGGGTGTGATTTTTTTAAAACGCAGTGTAATTTTATTTTAGTTTTAAGGTTTGTGCTGGGGAATGCTGGAACATGACAAATAAGGTCTAGGCAAAGTTTTGTGTTAGAAATAATCCTGCTGCAGGGGGTTGTGTAAGGCACATGCATGGATTTAAATCTATGAAACACTAAAACTGATAGAAATCTGTGAACGTGGCTAACACAGAGCACAGCCCATTCTTGCTTTTGTACAAAGTGGGACTTTTACATCTCTAATGCATCACCTGGGTGAGAAGATTTCCCTTATCTGTTGCATTATCCTCTGCTATTGGAAATGGTGCATTTCACAGAACCACAGGATAGTCTGGGTTAGAAGGAACCCTAAAGCTCATCTCATCCCACTCCCCTGCCTTGGGCAGGGACACCTTCCACTGTCCCAGGTTGCTTCAAGCCCCATCCAAGTGGCCTTGGACACTGCCAGGAAAGGGGAGTCCACAACCTCTCTGGGCACCCTTGCCAGGGCCTCACCACCCTCACAGGGAAGAATTTCTAATCTAAACCCACTCTCCTTCAGCCTAAAGTCATTCCCCTTGCCCTGTCACTCCATGCCCTTGTCCAAAGTCCCTCTCCAGCCTTTTTGCAAGGCTTATATGCACTTTTTTGCAAGCTCCCTTTAGGTATTGGCAGGCTGTTAAAAGGTCTCCCCAATGCCTTCTGTTCTCCAGGCAGCTCCAAGAAGGAAGTGGAGCTAGTAAACGGTGGATTGGAAGTTTGAGCCCAGGAGGCTGTTCCCACATTCTGCCAAAGGCTGGATGGTGCTCACTGATGTTTGGGGCCTCTGACCCATGCTTAGGGTACGGCATAAAAGGACAAAGCTTGCGGAAGATCCCTTTGTACAAAGGTTTTATTTCAAACTCTATTTTTTTGGACTGAGATTTAAGTATAGTAAAGAGTGCGTCATACCTGAAGTACTGCATTGAAAATGTCCACTATGGAACATTTAGCTAATTAAGTAGGTTAATAAAACTACAGGGGTTTTGCAACACATGCATGGGTATGAGCCAGTCATGGCTCATTAAAGTCCTAATCCTGAGAGCTGCTGAGAACAGGAGACATTTCTCTGAACTGTGCAATCTTTTGCTCTGAAGTTTTATGATCTACGGGAAAACAATCCCGTATCCACCGTCAATACACGGCCGATACAATCAAACACTAAGTGGCTCCACATGCATTCTCTTAATTGTTAGCTGTCGTATTGAGATTAAATTGGGCATTAAATTAAAGAGAGATTAAATTGTGACCTGAGGTGTAGGATTCATATACGCACTTAAATATAAATCCCATTGTTTATTGGGAATAAAAGAACTCATGTTGCTTTGTTTGTAGTGTTCGGTTTATTCTTCTTAATGCAGAATAAGGAAATTTAAAAATAACTTCTGACTGCGTAAGTCTGTGTTTACTCTCTCAAAGGAAGAGCAAAAGGGAAAGCTTTAGAGTCTAGAAAGCTTTTCCATCGTTCTCCAGCTGCTTCTGCAACACTGTCCCATCCTCACAGGTAGTGATCAGGGAACCTCCTTAAAAATCTGCACACAGCTGGACATCTTCAGTTTTGTGGATCTTAGAAAATTAATTTTATTCTTTCTTTCTGAATGTAGAGGGGAAATTTTCTTTGTTGGAGGGGTTTTTTTTAAAAATTGTTTTTATCATTGCTTTGATGGTTTGATCATCCAATCTGCTTTTTGGCCCTTTAGCAGGAGGGCTGGCAACCTACGGAGCAGGTGCTGCGAGGGGCGTGGTGGGCAGCAGGTCCACATAGGCTGGGGTTTGGGAGCTGCAGCATTTGGAGGGGCTGCAGATCACAGCCCCCACTCCCTGCTGAATTTGGGACAGCAGTGGGACAGGCAGCCCTTCTGCCCCACAGCAGTGAGGCATTGGCAGCACCTTGTTTCTTTGGGAGTCCTGTCTTTCAACTCCCACCAGTGTGGGAGTGCAAGTAACCTGAAACTGAGAGGAGAGAGATGCAGGCTGGCACACAGCTCCTGAAAAGCTGCTGATCTTCACATTAACAACCTCATCTCCATTTTGTTCCTGCCTGTGCTCTGCTTGCTGTGTTTCTCCTCTCTGTGTTTTGCTGTTTCCCCGTGGATCTCTGTGTACATCAATCACTGCCCAGCTGAGATTTCCAGTGATGACTGGGAAGACGGTAATGTACATTCATTCAAAGCATTTGGGGCTTTTTGGGACTCTTGTCCCTAAATGGCTGTCTGTGAATGGTAAGCCTTGGTGTAGGAGATAGACCTGGCACAATTTAGCTCCAGACCCAGTATGCCATTGCCCTGCATGGATGAGGCAGCTCTTCTGTCCTCCTTGAGACTTGGTGAATGCACAAACAGGATGATCCCAGACCTGGGAACAGGAGAACTGGGTCATGCTTAGGATGTGCTTGGGTGAAAGTGGCAGCTGAAGATCCAACCCATTATATTTTCTGTTCTTTTGAGGCTGAGAACAGTGCTGATGTGAAATGGGGCATAAAGTTAAACGACAAAAACACGTAAAAAATTTGGATCTTTTAAGCACTGTCAGGCAGAGAACTGAACAACATCAGGTGAGATTGACAGTTTGCTTGAGACAACAGTCTCAAGCTGGGTCTAATCTGGAATATCTACTGAAGGTTTCTCGCTCCCTGTCCAGTGCTCAGCTCATTAGATTACACTTCTCAGTACTTCAAATAATCAGTTTGCTCATTTAAAATCTTTTTATTCCTCCTGCTCTATTTCTTATTTATAAGAATGTTAAATTAAGCATTTACCTTAAATTAAATCCTGTAAGTCTATTATATAATTTTCCTTTCATGAAGTATTATGAAGTAAACCTTGTCATATAAACAATTAAACCAAAGAGCAAATTCAGACACATTCTAGACCTTGAGCTGTCAGTGAGTGAATGAAATGCAATGCAATGAAATGCAATTTTATTCACAGAAAAATAAATGATGAAATTACATAATTAAACCCATTACCCAAACAGAGCCATAACACATGAGCTGATCTATCAGAGCTCCATAAGATCAGTTCTAAAACTGTAGATCCAAAGAGAAGATGATACAATGGCTCTCACAGCAAAAACCTCCCACAAAAGGGCAGGAGCTACAGGCATGAATTACTGTAATTACAATTCATTTAGCAAAATTAGGCTGCATATTACTCATAGATTTGAAAGCAGTCTGGGTGTCAAAGAGAAAAGGTGATGATCCCATGCTCAGGGGAATGTAGAATGTTCTTGGAATCAGTGGGATCCCCAGGACAGCTCCTGGCTATCAGAGCTCGCCGAGGGCTCCAGCCTGGCTTTAACTGATGTGAGGTTATTTGAGATTTAGATAATTTCTGTCAGCTTCTCAGCCAGATCCTGGGCTAATCTGAGCTTTGTGCAAATCCATGAGCTTGCAGTGTTGAAAATTAGAGCCAAATTGGATCATTTTATGCAAAAAAACAACACGGTAGTGGGTGATGTGTACTTCTTCCCTTCACTTCTGTTGATCATGTTTTGTGTAGGATCTAAATTTGCTTACTCCATCCTCCACTTAATTGCACTTGTACAGCACATAGATTATCCTGCTCCCAGTTGGTTTCTATAGACTTCACTGAAGATGGTTTTTTTCTTTCCACCTGAGGACTGAATTTCATGCTGTTTTCATAGAGGTTTTAAGGTTAAATGCTCCAATATTTCCATTGCTATTTCTGGGCTTGGAGTAAAGTTTTTCTCTGCTATTTCCTCACTGACCTTTTTAGAAATGGAAATTACTTTGAGCTCCCTGTTATGTTTGCAAAAGACTTCTGCATTCTCTCCCTCTGCAGTGGCATATTATAAATATTTCCTTTGATGTGTCTTTACTCCATTCCCTCCCACCCTCTCCTTTTCCAGAATGGTGTACTGTTCCCTTCCTTTTTCTTCACCACCATCTCTGCTTATCTGCAGCCCAAAGCGAGGAGGTGGTTCCCTTTAGCATGTAAATAAAGCAACATTTTTTTCCAGCAGGCAGCTCAAGCTGGAATTCCATGCCAGAAACTCTCCTCTACACAATGATGAGTTCAAGTTCTGCATTGTGCCAAGGGCTTTTTCTTTCACAGTAGGAAAGGTGGTCAGTCTGCAATTGGTCCTCTCCTCTCCCAATCTTTTGTAACTCCATCTTTGCTAATTTCTCATCTCCCAGGACCATAGGCAAAGGTAACTTTTGGGAGTCCATTTAATGTGACAGTCCTCCCATCTTCCAGTTCTGCATAAAATTAGCCTGTCCTCCAGCTGACTGTAAATGATGTAGCATTAGAGCAATATTTGGAAAGATGTGCCTCGAGTTCTCTATTCTGGTCAGATGAACGGGGAACATGCTTTTGCATTTTAATTTGAAATTCAGTGAATATTTTGAATGCCACAGCATGCCTATAACATTATTTAAAAGATCCTGTGCACTCAGGCATACAATGATTGACATTGGCTGTAACTTGATGCAATGTTGCACTGTTTTAATTCTTTTTGGGGCAATGTTATCTTTGATCACTTCGTATTCACTGGAAAAATCCCACAATTGCAATCCCACATTATGTTTCAGTGAGGATGCCAAGTTCTCTATGGTGCGTAGCTATTCAAGGCACTTTGTCCACCCTCAGGCTGCTCATTAAAGTGATGGCAGTTTCTATTTTAATGAATAAGGTAGAGTGCAAATTCCCAACTTCATTCATAGACCTTGAATGGTGGAAAGGAGAGGGTTCTTTTTTCAGTTCCCAACTTCTTTGTTTTCTTGGAAATTGTGCAAATGTGTTCATAACCATGGCCACAACTCCATGTGCATGCAAAACCCATCAAATTACAAGTTTTTATCTTGTGCCCAGGGCTTGTATTATTAAAACTTCCCTTTGTAACCAGCATCCCCCATCCCAGATTTCGTTTCTAGACACAGTTACATGTCCATATTGCAAGAGGTAAGAAAAGGGGATGCCTGACAAGAGCGACTTAGTTCCCTCTTTTCATTCTCTGTTATTCCCTCGCTAATCGTCAGTCCTGTGCCAGAAAGCCTTTCCATACAACCCAACATTCTTTGCTTTCAGAGGCTGTGCCATTTCAAAGGCTGCACTTGCCCACAGTTACACAGCAGGGGCATGAAAGCTGCTGCACGTTTCCTCTCCGGTTCAAACGCGGCACTTTAAGGTAAAGCATGAACTGAGCGCAGCGCTGAAGTGCTGCACAGACGCGAGCAGTCGGTGTCAGGGAAGGAGGCAGAGTTCCCTGCTTGCTCTCCTGCCTATTATCCACGTGCCATTCAAACCTAACAGCCTGGATGCTTTCTTTTGACCGCTCTCAGTCCCGCTTTGCTGTGAAAAACCCTTTTTTCCTGCCCGTTACCCAACGTTTGGGAGCAGCCCTGGCTGCCAAGGAGAGGTTTCTTGAAGGCGGTGGCGAGTTGCTCCTCGAAACTGGGTTAAGGAGCACGTGGATTTTTTGCTGTGCCCATATTTATTCTGAACTCCCTGCCAGCCAGAGGAAAAGGCATTTTGGGGTGCCCATAGCTGCCCTGGTGGATAAGAATATCCAGTGGGGGAAATATCAATGCAGAGATTTGGAGCACCGGGATCACCCTTGGGTGTCAGCCTGATGGGGCAGGTTTGGCTTTGGGCTCCATCCAGCCTGTGCTCAGAGTCAAGGAATGAGAGCAAAAGCTGCTGAAGGGCCTTTGCAAACCCAGCACCCTGGGGAAGTGCCCTTTGTGCTGCCCAGAGCTCAGCAATCCCAAAAAGTGTAGGTCTTTTCCACAAGGTCAAGCCGTGGGGCAGTTGGAGACCCACCAAGAGAACTCTGCCTCCATCTTCCCCTGCCTACAGCTCCTTGGACCAGATCCATGTTTTCTACAGAGACTTTGGCTTTTTTAGCTGGGAGGTGCAAGTTTCTTTGCTTAGTGCACAGTAATTTTTACTCAGTTATATAAAATCAGAGAATCAAGTACAGGCGCCTTTTAATTTTTTTCCTTGAGAAAAACTGAAGATAAATATTGAAATGAAAAAAGGGTTTGCTATTTAATAGTATTAAATCACAGCACGCAGTTGCAGGAGACTAAGGAATTATTTTAATATTGTTTCCATTTGCATATGTTCCTCCAAAATCCTCTTGCTGAAGCACACAGTTTCAGGGGAGACGCTGAAACATTTAATCATTTAATAAAAGCAGCTCTTGCCATGTATTTGTTATAGTCGTGGATTTTACACACCAGAGGATCTTTATGGTACAAAAAGAACATGATCCAGAAGGGAAAAGTCCTACCTTTTTTCAGCTATACTAAAATAAGTTTGCTCCTAGAAATCTTCCCCTTCTTTATCTGTGAGGCTTAGGGCTCCCCAGATGAGGAGTTGACTTTAATGCCAGGGAATGCTCACCTCATCATTATGTTGTGATAGAAACTATGTTTGACTGGAAAATGTGATTTAAGGTAGTAGAATTTGTTACACTTGGGCCACGGAATGCTGACATCCCTCCTCCCAGACTGCTCCATTGGGCAAGTCAACACCAAGGAGAAGAATCAAATAAAGGGGCTCTTCACCTTGTCCTTCGCTCTCCCTGTCTGTGGAGCCTGGAGTTTCCTTCCCAAGGCTTCCAGCCATGCAGAAGAGAGTTTTTCTTTAAAACTTGCAGTTTTGGTAAGGTTGGTGACTGTTCCCAGGGAGGGAGCACTGTCACCACTGAGCAGTGGTGCTGCCTGGCAGGCAGGAGATGTGTCCCAAGGGAGCTGGGCTCACTGCAGAGCCTGCATGGGAAGATTTGGCTCTCCTTGAAGAGATTCCATGGGATAAATCTTGATGACTTCAAATTTGCTGAAATTAAAATTTAAATAAAAGGTTGGTTTGGAGGTTGTTGGTTTTTCTGGTTTGTTTTTTTTTTTTTCCTTAACTGGTAGCTCTGTGAATTCAACAGAGAAAGCCACTCAGTGGCCTTTTTGCCTTGAGCATCCTCAGCACAAAGATTTAGTGTTTGGAATTTAAATTATGATCTGATGATTTTCCATGTGCCACAACAGATATTGCTCACTCTCCTAGAGCTGCAGGAGCTGAGAAAAAACAACCCAGAGAAAAAGCAGGAGGGATAAACAAACCTCAGCATACAGAACTTGAGCTTTTTAAGGAGCAGACACCTAATGCCAAGGACTTTGGTCTTAGCAGTGTGTGACCCCTAACAAGCAAAAGGAGAGGATCATTGAATTAAAAAAAAAGCCATTTTCCAGAATGTAATTGCACCTTAAGGGCAAATAAATATCTTCTTGCTGCTTAGATGGGCAGCGTTCCTTCCCACAACTGAAGCATCAGGAATAATTATGCTAAAAGACACTTAAGCTTGTAGAGAAAACACATATTGCATTTTATGATGCTCTTGCTGGGCTTCTTGTGTAACATGAGAGAGATTATATTAACACTGGTGCTACATCGGTGTAGAATTACACCCTCGTGTTGGTCTGAACTGCATTGTGCAGCTTTCCTCACTTTTTATAGCTCTATTAATGGTTTTCAAAAACTGTGGGCTAAAGGAGTATTAAAATGTCTTGGCAATGTACAGTTGCTCAATCTTTTTACTGTGGGATTACATATACCTTGTTTCTATTTGATTTTGATTGCTTGCTTGGCCTAGATTTCCCCTGCAAGCATTTGGTATGACTGAATAATTTTTAGTTGTACTTTCTTGCCATGCTTTATGCTAATCTGCCGATGTTTTGCAGCCGCAGCACTGCCAGTCAGTGCTGCAGCCTACAGTCTTTATCCTTTACTGGATTTTTAAAAGGGTATTTTATTGCCTGTCATTACCATTCATTGTGGCTTTATGGACTGTGCTCTGTGCTCTCCTGGCGCTGCGGCTGCCGCTCGCTCCCCGCCGCGGCTCCCGCGCCTTTGTTCTGCCCAGCACAAGTTTTCTGGGGGCCCTTCTGCCTCCCACCCCTCCAGAGTGCCCCCTTTCCACGGGGCAGATGGCACAGTGTCATTTCAGCTCTGTGATTTATAGGGAACGGAGTGGTTTTTCCCCCCCCAAATATCGCTGGGTGAATGTTAAATACGGGATGCGTAATGCGCTGTGCTGAGGGAGTTTTGGAAACCTCTCAAGCAGCTTTTTATGATGCTAATGCACACTGGAAGGAAATGCTGATGTTTCATCCAAATGACATAATTAAATTAATAATTATTTATTAAGAGGATATTAAATTTCTCATGCCTTGCTTATGGATATTTCTCAGCTTTACTTAATAATGTGTGGGTGTAGGTCAGGATCAAACCCATAGCCTCAAAATTGGTAGTTCACATAAAGCAGAACTCAACTCTAAATAAAATTACTGCACCTTGAGGGCGTTCTTCCAACTCAATGCTCACCTTCTTTCATCTTTAGTAGGGATACAATTTTGCATACTTTCTCTTAGTTGGAGTTGCTTCTGGGACAGTTAAGTCATTAGGAAAACACTGAAGCTCTAGGAAAATAGAGCTTTGTCAGTTTAATTTTCTGAAAAAGCCCCCACAAATGCAATGAATCAGAATAATTTTTTTAAGTGGATTGGACCTCATGCCATGCTCAGCCCTGGGACCCATTGGGAAATGTCCATCGAGATCCCTCTGGTCACAGGAGATGGGGCAGAGGGGGCTGGAGCTGCCAGGCAGGTCTGATATTACCTGTGGTGCGTCATTTTTCAGTGCTGTTGTCCTGTGAAGGTCTGAGATCATGGAAAGGAGGGAAGGCTGGAGATTTACTGGTTTGGAGTTAGTTAGATTTGAACGGAGGAATTTATGTATGAATACAAATATGCATAAATCCTTGCCTGACTACTCAGCCAAAGGAAAATGGATAGTTTCCTGTAGTAACACTTAATGTTTTGACTGGTGTCTTTAAAGTAAATCAATTACTCACTCTGTACTTTTTCATGAAGTGATTTATATCCTTAAGATGCAGAGTTCTTTCAGAGCAGGCTGATGTTAGATGGGGAGAGCAGGAGCTGTGCTGTGAAAGCTCTGCTTCCCTGCTCGAGGATCTGCAGTGGCTGTTAACCAACAAGTTACCTCCCCTAAGCTGCACAGAAACACTCTGGGAAAAGCCTGGAATGCTGACTTCAGTGGGAGCTGAGTGCTCAACACCTCCCAGGATTGGACCTCAAATACTTATCTGTAGAAGCTTTCCATTATTCATTCTACAAATGAAACTGGTTGTAATGTAAATTATAAAATGAATCTTTCTACAGCTTAAGATCCTGTAACTTAAACCTCCTAGGCTGCTTATCTGCCTTCTGCCACCTACCCACAGTTTATCCGGTGCACTTGGCATTCTTGATTGTTCCGTGCATATAAATTTCAATCATACCCACAGGGTCCCTCTATTCTATAATAGCTTGCATTGTGAGCAATTTAGCAGAGAACCACTCTGCCCAAACACTGAGTGAGACATTTGCTATTGGGAAAAGCAAAACCCTTGGGAAGTACCATGCATATTCCTCACATAATGCTGTAATAAGGCAATTGTATTGAAATTATAAAAAAAAAAGAGATTGAGAGATTTATCTCCCCTTTCAGTCACACGCTATCGTGGAGCTGTCCGGGAGCCTCTAAGCAAAGCAATCCCACGTCTGCAAAATCAGCTGTCTGGGGAAGTCAGGCTGATTGGCTATTGGTGCCTTGATACCTTCTACCAAAGTCATTAAAATTCTTCCTTATCTCAACAGAGTAACTTCTCGCTGTAATAATCTTATGACACCCCAGTTGTTCTGTTCCTCTGCCAGGCAGGTTACACACAACGCCTGCCTCTCATCCTGCTTGGTGTACAGCCCCAAGCCAGCCCCTTCCAGGAGTTTCTCCAAAACACTGCAGATGTTGTTGCACAAACTCCTCTGCCACAGGAAGCAGTGAAAAATGGTCCCTGGCTGTGGGTGCACAAACACAGTGGGCCTCTCAAAGCCCAGCATGGAGACCTGAGTAGCAGGAGAGTGTAAAGGAAGCCTGTGTGATTGCAGTGCTTTCCAAGAGAGGCAGAAGGGGACTCCATCCTCCCCCTACCCTCACTGTCTGTCCTTGGCATATGGGGATAAGAAAAAACACAGAGAAGATTATGATGCCTTAGGGAAATGAGGTTTGTGTCTGTAGGCTGAAAGTGGAATGAGGCTTAAAGCCCAGTGGTCTGTGAGAAAGCCTAAGGAGATGGAAAAGGTGCCATTTGTATGGTCACAGAATGACAGAAAGGTTTGGATGGGAAAGGACCTTCAAGAACATCTCATTCCACCCTCTGCCATGGGCAGGGACACCTTCCACTGTCCCAGGCTGCTCCAGCCCCAATGTCCAACCTGGCCTTGGGCACTGCCAGGGATCCAGGGGCAGCCACAGCTGCTCTGGGCACCCTGTGCCAGGGAACAATTCCTTCCCAATATCTCATCTAAACCTACTCTCTTTCAGTTTAAAGCCATTTCCCCTTGTTCTGTCACTACTTGCCAGTACTATGATTTGGAGCACTCCTTAAAGTCTCCCAGAAAGACATGTCCTTTCTAAGTGAATCCTGATAAGTTGTGACATTTTTGTTTGCAGAATTGCATTCAACTCTTTGTAGTTTTTAATTTAAAAAAAACAATAACAAAACCCACTTGTAAGTAACAAAACAATTGCCAATGTGATTGATCATCTTGTGACCATGATACCTTGTAGTAGCATGGTCAGAACAGAGGAGTTTATTTGGAGACACCACAGGGGATCCACAGCAGGAACAGTTTCAGGGCACTGTAGGCAAAGGAAGTCCATGAAAGTCTTCATAGGAACCTGAAATATACATTTAGTGGTTCCTGCTAATATTAAAAACATCAAGAAGGATTATGCATAAATCTATTGCAAGTGATTTCCTTTAATAAATTTAAGGAGATTTCTCTCCGCAATACTCATCATGTTGCTCCTGAAGTTCCTTCTATTATCATCCTCACTGGTAGTTCCATGAAGCCTTCCTAATATTTATGAGATAAGAGAGGTTTTGTGTCAGGTATGGAGGGGAGCATTTTAGGGAGGAAAGCCAATTTGTCTGGGGAGACAGCCCCATGGCCAAGTGCTGGTTTGTCCTGCTGGCAGCACCACAGGAAGAGAGTAAAAAACATATTTGCCAGCTCAACAAACAAATAAAAATGCAGTTAACTTATTTATTGGTTCTTTCCAATCTGAACTGAAAGTGTTTTCTCACTGAAGTAAGAATCAAAATAATCTGAAATACATTTTTGGGGTCAAAACTGGAAGTGGTTGAGAAGGCTGAGAAGATGTCTCAGAAAGTCTGTGCTCTCTCCTTATCCCTTCTTCTGTCAGCCCTCCCACTCAGGGTACTTGAGCTCAGCAAGAAGAATCAATTTGCAGAAACAGAGAGACTTTGGGGATTTTTACTGTGGCTCTCAATTTATGAACTTTATGAAATAATTCTCTTCTTTGGCTTCACTTCACCATCTGTAGAAAAGTGGGGAATACCCTTTGTCCTGACCTATCCTTTTATACACAGACTGTTTTTGCATACATTTAAGAGATCAGCTTTTTGAATAAAACTTTAAGGAATTATAAATTTGTTATGTTTTAGCTGTCATTTGCAATAATCCCTGGACACACCAGATAGTCTGGATTCCCAGTGTGAGACATCTTACAATCAACAATAAGAGAAAATGATTGGCTGAAGAAGCCAATGGTCTAGAAATTAAAGAAAAAGTAAAAGCACGCTGTATGTTCCACACGGTCACACGTGGGATTTCAGACCCACATTGAACAACTGATCCTGGCTGATTCCTGCAGTCTCAGGTAATCTCAGGAACCAAAGCCAGAACTTCCACATTTAATTGCTCCGTGCCTACCCATTTCTTTCTCTAACAGGTAGAACGATCAGCATTTCTGGAACAATGCCCTTACCCAGCTCTAAGCTGCTTCTGTGGAATTCAGTTCAGGAGTTCCTGACTTCACGTGGAGCACCAGCACAGCCAGCATGCATTGTAAACACAAGGGGGTGGTAATTACACCCATTTCTTTGCTGCACATCTGTGTAGAACTTTCCCCTGTCTTTGTCCCAAGAGCTACAATATGTCTGAAAATCAATAAAGTCGATACCTTTAAAAAAGATTTGTTGATGTTTGGACTACACATAAAATTAGATCCTCTGATTAATGCCACAACAACGTGACAGCATCATTGCATTATGGTTCATGAAGCCCTGCGTTGTTCACCTACTAACAAATAACTATCTTGGAATAATAAAGACTAAAAATTACAGCTAAAAGAATAGTTATTGACTCACAGAAATAAACTGCAAACTACTCCCATTGTGCTCCCTTCCATATGCATTTTATTGTCATTTATTCACATCCTTCCTCACCCTGGATGTCAGAGCACTTAACAAAGAAACACTTAACAAACAAACAATGCAGTCCCACCATGGGGTTTATGTGGCAACTGCTCTGCTGTAAATAACAGCCCATCATAACCAGCCCCTTGGAAAAACAGTGATGGACACAATTCAGAGAGAGGAACTCCTTGGAAAAACAATGATGGACACAGTTCAGAGCGAGGAACTCCTTGGAAAAACAGTGATGGACACAATTCAGAGTGAGGAACTCCTTGGAAAAACAGTGATGGACACAGTTCAGAGTGAGGAACTCCTTGGAAAAACAGTGATGGACACAATTCAGAGAGAGGAGCTCCTTGGAAAAACAGTGATGGACACAGTTCAGAGTGAGGAACTCCTTGGAAAAACAGTGATGGACACAATTCAGAGCAAGGAACTCTCTGCTCCTCTGTGGCTGGTGACCATGTGAAGCTCCAAACATTTAACTCTCTGCTAATAAGTATTGGTCTTGAGGATTTGTTTGACTTAAAATGTTTATCTAAGTGGTAGGTATTTTTTCCAAACTTTTCTCAGTTTCAGCTTCCTCCCCAGACTCTCCTAGACAGTCTTTTCAAAAAGGAGAAAAAAGGACAAAACCATGAAAGCTGGAGAAGGATTTTTGACAGGGACATGGGTGCCATGATGAGTGATGGGAAAAGAGGGAATGGCTTTAAGCTGAAATAGTGTATTTTTTTGTAGATTGATATTAGGAAGAAAATCTTTACTGTAAGGATAGTTCTTACACACTGATGCCTTCAGAGACATTGTCCCTGCTTTGTGTTAACATCAAAGCAATTTGGCTTTGGGTTCTCCATCATTTCCCCTCCTGCTGCTGTGTATGTGCCACAACCTCAAGAATTTCTTCTCCAGTGTCCTTGGGCTCTGGGGGTGCTTCTGGGATCGAGGAAGTAGCAACTGAAAATGGTTTGCATTCAGATTGAGTTGTCTGCACAGCTTAGGTTAATTAGATCTATGTCTCATAAACTTTTGTACTGTGTTACTGCAGTCTGTAGACTCACCTCTCAGTAGATTGGGTTTAATTGCTGTGCAGTCTCTCTGAGTTTTGTTATTATCAAATGTTCTTCTTCATATTTTAATTGCAGTTACAAACCTGTAGTCCCTATAAACTCAGTCTTAATGATATTTTCCTGCTGGAGTAGCCCATGTTTCTCTTGTGTCTGTGTAAAGAGAGACTTTGTTCTGTTCCTTTTGAAAATAATTATTTCTGCCCCCCTGACTTTTCAATTTTAAATAACCATGTCAAGGTATATTATTTTTTAAAGCCTTGATAAGAAGCTATTTTATTACTCTTCAGACAAGCAATCAAAGTCATTGGAAACTGCTGAAACAGAAGGAATAACAGGCTGGAATGGAGCCTTTTTGGAGAGAACAAAGCAGCTGATAATTGTTCTGCATTGTCCGAATTTGGCTGTTTGGTGGGAGGAGCTGCCGGGCACAGGGATGCTGGGGGAGGCGCCCAGCAGCAGTGGTGGTGTAAACTGGAGTCGGGCTCATGGTATGTCCGGTGGAAAAACAGGAAAAGGAAGGAAGGAGAAGAAAATTTGAAAGAGGAAATTTTACAACATGGCCTTTGCAATAAATTGTGGGAAGAGAGCATGAATGATGTAAAAAGCCTCGCATTGCAAGTTGCACTCAGTTTTACAGGAGAAAACGGTGCCAGAACCGACAATACACCTGAGCTCTTGATCCCAGCTCCAAAACCAATCTGGGCGAGCAGCAGCAGTGGGTGCTGTTCCAGGCAGGGGAGGTGGGCACGGGAGGAGGATTGCTCAAGGACCCTCCAGAAGTGCTTCCTACTTCAGTGATTTGCTTTGCAGCAAGAGACCTGGGGCTTGTTTTGTTTGTTTCTTCCTCTCTTCTTGTAAATTGAAATGGAAGATTCTTATCACAACTTCATAGCTTGAATTAGGTAGGGGTCAGTGTGGCTATGTGTAACACTTCTTAAGATGGCTTTGAGTATCCTCACACAATTAAAACACTGACCTGGAGCAGTCCTCTTGTTTTGAAGGGGCTAAGTGTTTGTCTCAGAAGTGTGTCATATTTAATTTCATTTCGTCACGGCATTGAGTGCAAAAAATAAAAGAAAAAAGACAATTTCATTTGCTTCCACTCAGTATGAAAATGAATAGAATGTATGAAAATTGAGGTTTTTTAATTAAGGTCTGTAACATCAGGAGAAACAAATACATCTGTAAAATGCGTGCTGGCCCTGAGTGGAAGAATCCAATTCTGTGAGATGATGTGTGTGCACAAATATCAATATTTGTGTGTCTTTATGTGCACTCAGACTCTCATCCTTCTGCCTGTTTTCTGCTGAATATGGTCCTTCACAAGCACATCTCTGCCAAGGAGCCCCGTGCAGACCTGGAGGTGATATTTTCTTGGAGAAGGAGTCATTTGAATGGGCATTCCCTGTGTTGTTGACAGGTACCACGTTTGGAGCAAGCTGCTCTTTGGTCACAAGAAGTCTGGGTCACCATGAGAGTCACCTGCACGTGGGATGCTGGAAGGAGGAAAGGGACCAATTCTGCCCTCATTTCTGTGCAGCTACATGGGGTTATGCTGCTGCAAGGGACAGCCCAGGTCTGTGATCTCCTGAGGGTGTTCTGAGCACTTGGGTGATCCCATTCAGAGGGCTGGGCAGGACAATTCAGATAAAAATAAGAACTGACTCAAAGCTTTGTCTGCATGGCCAGTTGTCCTTGATTTTGGACATTCCCGAAGATGAGCAAACTCAGCAAGGTTTTAGGTAGAAGCAGAGACAGACTGAAAACTTACTGCAACAAAACTTCAGATCAACCTGTGTAGGGGCTGTACCCAGTATTGAGTCAACTGATCCTCATTATACTTTCAAATACTTAGTATTACTTATATTTGCAGTAAAATTCTTAGTAATAGGAAGATGGCTGTTATGGCACCATCCACTCATTAAATTATCCTGCATGTGTGTCAGTAAGAATGGGAATACTTAAGAGTATTTAACAAAAGTCACAGATACTCAGCAAGGTGGTTTTGTCTTGTTAAACACTTATTCCCTCCTTCCTCCCTGTGAGCCGCACAGGAAGGCTCAGAGAGTTCCATATTCTTATAGTTCAGATGACAACTGAATCCCTCCTCTTGTTCCATCCAGGTTTAATTAGCATTTTCCTGTGCGTTTCCTTGTTCTTGCTGAAAAGCCTGAGATGAGAGTGAAGATGTTCAGTAATTAAGTAATTATGAAATACCCACCTCTTTCTTTGATTATCCCAGGGAAATTTGCCAACTCACTACCCTGTACTGCTTTGTGAGGTCCCCATTCTAGTGCCCTTGCTGTGCCATGCCCAGTTGTAATCACCTGGAGAAGAGAAGGTTCCATGGGATCTTAGACAATCACAGAATCATAGAATAGCCTGGAAGGGAGCCTGAAGATCATCCATTTCCAACCCCCTGCCATGGACAGGGACATTTTCCACTAGAAGTATCCAAGGCCAGGTTGGACAGGGCTAAGAGCAACCGGGGGTAGTGGAAGGTGTCCCTGCCCGTGGCAAGGGGTGGGATCAGAAGACCTTTAAAGGTCCTTTCCACCCAAACCATTCTGTGGTTCTGTGGAGTTTCAAAGCCCGGGCTGGTTCTTGGTACAGGGAGATTGGTGAGGAGATGTGTGGGAGTGTTTCCTGCCAGCTTGGCATCACCCCTCGGGGGAGTTGCCACCACATTCACAGGAGGACCAGCAGCCCCTGTACCAGGCTTGTGCAGGGTGACCCGTGCCCATCAGGGGCTGGATGGGTCACCAGGGGATCCTCAGCACAGAGACTTTTCAGGATGCTGTTGCCCGTGGCTGAGAGGGGCAGCAGCAGCACATCAGTGATCCCTGTTGGACTGGACAGTTTGGGTTTTGCTGCCCTTCCCCTGTGACTGGCAGCCTGGGTACATTTATGGCACTTTTCATACCTCCCTCCAAACACTGAAATTATAGCTTTAGCTGAAAGACAGCCAAAACGTCTGAAAGGCTCATTGTTTCCCAAGTAATATTTTCAATACAAATTGAGCTGAATGGTTCTTGAAAACAATTGTATATTAAACTCCAGCAAATATCCGTGCTGTTCAGGCCCACGCAGGCTAATATAAACGCCAGTATGGCTTTATAAAAGCACAATGAAAGGTTCTATTTTTGTTAGTGTCAGTGACCTTGCATGGCTGTTTAAGGACTGTTCAATCTCCTGTTCAGGATGTATAAAATTAATATACCTAAGGGGGAGGATGTTATTAGGAGTTAGCTCGGAAATGCTACAGGAAATGCTGCAGATAGATGGCTGAAATTACCCTGTAGACATTGTTCAAACAGATCTGTGTTTAAAATTAAACTTACAAGAAAATCCTTTTACTAGTTAGTTACCAACATAATAAGTATCTATTGATTGCATCTCCATTTGTTACATCTTAATAAAAGAAAGAGTTTTAAAACTACATAAAAGAACAAGGGGGGGAAGAGTGTTAGAAGTGTTATTAACATATTAAAAGATAACCACAATGGATATAATAAAATACATTATTCACGAGGCATGATAGCAAAACTCGGTGAGAGTGTCTTTGCCCCTGCATGTTCTTAACATCACTGAAAAGAATTATTTCTCTTCATCTATTTTCTGCTGCCTCTGCTTTACCTCAAAAGCCATACATTATTCCTCCAATCTATTTCATTGAGCAAGATAATTATCTATGCATGGATGCTTTAGCATTAAAGACATCTCCCAGGAAGTACAACTTTCCCATTTATTTATTTAATTTTATTTTTTTTTTAACAAAAAAGGCTATAAGAAAGGTATGTGGGAGAAGGAAATAAGGATCAGTGTTTAAAACATAGCTAATGACATGCTAATGTGCCCAAATGAATATTGAAAGAACTCAAACATTGCTTTGAAATTAATTATAGCACTCCCTTTGTCCTGTAGAAATGGGAGATTAAAACCTGTACGGAGATGTTTACTATGTTTAATTTTCAATTGTTTCTTTGATGTAACAGATAGAAAGGTTTGCACCTGCAAAGTAAAAAGGCTGTGAACAGATTGCAAACATTCTGCAAACACTTCATCAAGAATTTTAGTTGTCAGCCTCCCCAAGCACAAGGGAGCCTTGATGATATCTTTGTGTGCCTTTGACTCCTTTTGATTAATAAATGCAAACAAATTTCGCTCAGTAACCTCTGGTTGCAATCCATGCATGTCAATTAGGGACAACCTCTGGTGAAGGGAGGCACTGAAGTCTGTTCTCCCTCCTTCTCCTACACAATAAATAGTTGATCTTTAATGCTTTTTGACAATTAGAGAATGAAATCTCTTGTAGTTGTGCAATCCTGGCTACTCTTCATTATTTTGTTCTCAGCAGTGACAGATCCGTGTTTGCTGTAGTATTACAGTGTTTAGGTGGATGAGCTAATTCTTTTTTCCTTCCTTTTCTTTTCCTAATGCTACTTCATCCCCGTAGAGCAAATACTGCCTTTTTTTTTTTACCTTGTGAGTTTCATCAATACAATGGATTTCAGGAAGAGCTGTTTGGAACTTGCATAAAACCCAAATAAATTATTATCTGACTTGGTGGATCCGCCTCAAAAATAGTACTAAAATTGTCTTAAAATGGTAGGGAAAGTCCCTGACACCTCGAGCAAGCAGCAGAACCTGTGTGAGGGCTGTGATCCTGTTCCTGCACCCCTTATTCCTGTTTAGTTGTGTGATAGAAGGCACAGAGGCCAATTCAACTCCCCCTCCTACGTGGCAGGGGCTTATCAGATGAGGCAGATGGTTTTAGAAATGAATGAACTGAGCTGCTTTGTAGATGGGAACAGAAGCACAGACAGAGGCTGCATAACTTGGGGGTTTTTATAAATCTTAGGTCCTAGAAATATAGCTAGGTGCTTGAAGGAAATCAAGAAATATAAGGATAAAGTAAATGAAAAAAAAAATCAACTCAACCAAAATAAACTTTGGAAGGAAAATTATAAGAGATACCAAGGCTTTCCAGGGGTAAGAAGACAGGATCACAGGCTCACAAAACAGCCTGAGCTGGAAGGGGCCCAGAAGCATCATCGAGTCACAAGAAATTAGGACTGCACAGAGAGGGTTGTGTAGAAATAATCAAGGTATGACCTCAAAAATGAGTGCCTGTGTCTTGGTTTTCAATAAAAGTGTGGGACAGAGGTTGGATGGCTACAGGGATCAAACTGTAAGAACTGAGCTGATCTCAAGTAGAAATAAGATTGAAGGTGCTCAGATTAGGAAGGGTTAATGTATCTGCCCAGCTGGAGGCAGGAGTGAGGGGACAAGGGGATGGACAATGTTCTCAACAGCCAAAGCCTCATTTTCTGATCTCAACACTGTACAAAGCTTCAGATGATTTTTGGAGGAAGAACAGTATGTAAAACTTCAATTAAATAATTTTCAGAAGAGGATATAGATGAAAAATAGAATAACACACTTCTTTTTTGTCCAATGCTATCACATGCCACGCTAGCCTGATCTCTTTCTGTGATAAGATAACTGATTTTCTTGACAAAGAAAATGCACTAGGTCTCATCTTTATGGACTTCAGCGAAGCATTTGATATAGCACCACATGGGAAATTATCAGGGAATGTGGAGGCAGTGGAGATTAGGGGAAAACCAGAAAGGTTGATAAGGAATGAGCCACAGGTGGAAATGAAAACAGATTGCATTAACAGGAAAGACATCGTGTTAGGAGGAGGTTACCTGGAGCATTCCCCAAAGACTGCTCCTGACACTATCTTGTGCAAGATTCCAGGGAATGGCCATGGGGAGGAGGACCCATGGGGAGGAGTGCTAACTGAGTTTGGAGATAGCACAAAATTTAAAACATCATCAGGACAAGAACTCGCTGTGCTGCCTACGTGGAATTTGGGACTGGAATAGCAGGAAAGGATAAGATGGAACATCTGCCCTTTGGGACAAGCAGGGATGGTTTCTGGGGTAAACTGAGGCTCACAGGTTAGGGGTACATGTGTGGAAGAGCAACTGAGCCATGCTCAGCAATCCCAGAGGATTTTGAGCCATGATGTGATGTCAGGAAGGTATTTGGAGTAGTTCTAGTGATAAGTTCCCATGTGTGGCCATCCTGCTGCCTCTGCTGGACTGCCAGGTGTGACTCTGAGCCAGCTCATGGGGATACAACAACCTGGATCATTCAGGCCAGCAAAACAAATCCTGAGATGAGATCTTATAATTCACAGATAAATGCTGAGGGAATGCACACAAGTGAGGGAAAAAGAACTCGCGAGCAATGCTGACACAAAACCTAACGGATGTAAACTTTTCAAAGTTTTCTGATCTTAATTGGATTCCCAGCCCTCAGAGTTCCAATGGGCCTTTCGGTAAGAAAAGCAGGAGGGAAAAATATAAGTGCTTGCAAGATGTTGCTTTATCAGATTATTTGGTGTTAGGCAGAGACTTAACAGCTTAATCCCATCCCAATGTTCCCATTACTCTCTGACTATTGGATTTTGACCCTTTCCTGTGCTACAAAAGCCCATCACTTGCTGGCAGTGCTGCAGGAACATGTGGGGAACAAATGGGAACATTCCCCAGGGTCTCAGGGGTATCAGGCTGAGGTGTCTGATTACAGGACTGGTCATTCAATCCCAAAAACAGAGAGGAGGCAGCAAGGCCACCTACATTAGGGTAGAATAGGGAATATGCACCTTCCAGGGCTTTCCCTCAACCCCAAAAATTACCTCTTGCATCAAGACCGTTCCCAAGGCTGCACTGCTGGAAATGCAGCCATTCCTGCACATCCCAATACAGGACAGGTCCTGGTCCCACACTAACACAGTGTGTAGTCTGCCCTCAAAACCTCCCAGTTTTATCTTTTCTTTCCTTATTTTTAAGCCTCAGCTAGGAGTGGTGCCTGCAACATTTGCCAGACATCACAGGGAAGCAGTAACACATGCTGAGAGCCTTGCATATCTCACAGATGTATAAAATATTTCCACCTCTAAATGTTTCCCTACCTTCCAGGTGACAACAGCTCTGTTCCACAGATCTCAATAGGGATTAGGGATTTAAATGAGATTGACAGTTTACATCAAGTCAATTTTAATTTACAAATTGGCTAAAAAAAGGCAGAATAATTTTCTAAAGGTGAAGCGTCAACAGTTTTACCGAGTTCCACAAATCTGTAATGATGAGTCACTGGGAATTCAAGCATGTACAAGCAGTTGTTTGCTAGGCAGAACTGAAAATTTAGCTGGGAAAGGTTTTCCAGGGTCTTGGAGGTGGTGAGGTGGAAGACTAGTCATACACTGGGACCAGTCTGTTGGCACCAGTCTTGCAGGAGCAGCTCCTGACTCCTTAAGTCACCATTAGTCACCCTATTGCCCCAAAATGATCCCAGTATCTCAGTATAGTTCTCTCTCTTTCCTTTTTCTGGGAAATCCTGAGATAACAAACATCTACAATGGGTGTGAAAGTTTATGTAAGCAGTGAAAAAGATTCAAAAAATAATTAAATGAAAAATTTCCTTCACGTTTGTCTAATTGTTTCTCTAACTGTTACTGGTGTCCTCCATCTCCATCTTCATCCCCTGTGTTATGGCCTATCCCAGGGCACCAGTTCCCAACAGGAGGATACTAAAAGAGACTCAAGTTCATGTGTACAATAGTTATGGAGAAGGGAGCTGGAGATGTTCCCCAGAAATGTTCCTGGGTGATGCACACTCAAGATAGGGTGGGTTTTTTCGTGCAGTTCATGTATACAGTCCTTTACACCCAACTCTTAATAATGCCCAGTTTAGTAGTGTTGGGGCAGATGTATTTATTCCCTGTTATTTAATACCCAGGTAACGGCTGCTGGGGCATTTAATGAGTTCTTAAAAAACAAATCCAGTGAGCCACACATTCTCCTGCCTTATTTCAAGTGCTTAATGGACTCCAGTCTATGCTCTGGTAGTTAAAAATCTTCCATTTCTATCACTGCAGCGTTTTTACTGCTTTTTTTTATTTGCTCAATCATTTCACAGTCCAGTTGTTCAGTTTTGGTCAGGTGGGCTATAAAATATCCCTGTAACAAGTTTAATCTCTGCAACATCTCTGGCCTCCATCTATAATGACTTTGTACCAATGGTAGTTTCCCCCAAAATACCGCTTTCAAGAACTAACAAATCTTTTTTGCAAACACACATCCCAAACACACACACCACCTTCTCAGCAGCTCCCAAACAGCAACAGTGTTTAATACACTTGGTTATTCTGCCCTCATTGGGAAGATTTAATTTTAAATTATCTGGATTTGAATAAAAGAAAACTTTTAGTGGCTGAGCACCAATTCACCTGAGTAACTCCCCATGCTGTTAGGCTGCTCTTGGGACTGCTGTTCCATAATCCTATTTTGGGCTTTTTGTGTGTTTATTGTGCCCAGACCAACCCCAGTGTCCATGAGTCAGCCAAGGCCACTGAGTTCCAAACCAGATTCAGGCACTTTCTGGGGGTTCTTGTTTGCTCTGCAGGCTCTGCACCTTTTAATGGACACAGATTCCTGGGTATTCACACATGAAGTAAGAACTGGGAGATTTAGTAAAGAATATATTAGGGATTTGTGGGGAAGTTGTGGCACTGGGCTGCTCCCCTGTGATGGGAGGAGGATGTCCATGTGGCTTGGACATACCTGGCACTCACTCCTGCCCTGTGGCACCATTTATACACTCACAAGAAGGAAGATTTCAGCACCTTTGTCAGATGTGCTGCAGCTCTGTGCTGGCTGAGGAGGGGCAGCAGAAAGGTTCAGCCTCTCAGGCTGCAGAAACCTGAACCAGGGGAAGTTCCTTGGCTCCGTGTCTCACATTCCAATAGCGCTGTGTTCCCACGAGCCAGAGCTGCATCCCCAGCCTGCCGAGCTGGGATGAGCTCATTGATTTACTCTGTGTTGTAACTCCATGGAGTGGTTACAATATCGAGGGGGGGCGTGCTGCAATCCTCCTCTGCCTGGCTCTACCTGCCTGGATCCCATTACCTCCCTCCCTGTCTATCACACCAGTCAAAATCACTTTCCAGTCCTTTCCCACAGGTAAACATCATCTCCAGCCCGTGATGCATTTTGTATCTCTCCAGAAAGTAATACCTATAGAAGTCAGCACTTCAGTGATTTATGTAATTAAAATATGATGGATCAAGGCGTTAAAATTCACTAGCGCTGGTACACGTGTTCACAAGTGCACAACTTGTCTCCAACTGTGCCTGCCCCATCATCCCACCATGACCTTGTCTTATTATTTAAGCTTTTACTCTGTATCAGAAAATTATGAATAGCAGAACAAACTGAAGAGTGGAATTAAAACCAAGAGTGCCTGGTATATTTTTCTGCTTGTGTTTACTTTGTCACTTCAGAATGACAAGCTTGAAATTCCTGCATGATCTTCAGCATGTTCTAAAAATGACAGCTACTGTAATTCAAATTTACTGCTGTATTTTTTTTTACTAGTAATGAAGTTGTAAATGCAGCATTTCTTTCATTACCTATTCATTAAAGATATGACATGAAAACAGAGTTACCATGGAAATGGCTCTGTGAATTCTGAGTACATAATAAGAATTTCATTGTTTACACTACAGCATAGATAACTGATGGGTGTTGTTGTTGCTGGTAAAGTCTTATTTAGCCTCGGGAATGCTTGTAAGAGGAAAAAGGTTGTGCAATTGGTCTTCCACTAAGTGCCTGCATACAAGCAAAGCTCTGTAAAATCATCAGTGCAAAAGAGTTTTATGATGAAAAGCACAAAATATGTTTTGAGCTTTAAATCTTTGAGCATCATTTGGAACTGAATATTTAAACATTCAAAGTAGAGATAGCCTAGTTGGTGTGTTACTAATAGTCTCATTGCAGGGCTAATGCGTACACAGTTCGTATAAATAAATTAACACAGGAGAATTTAGGAGTTTTCATACTTCAGCTGAAAACAGTAGGTTTTAGCAGCAGGAAAGCATCAGATTTAATAAATAACAGCATCAACAGCTATGTCGAAAGGTAAAGGTGTTAGAAGCCTAATTTTTGCATTAATTGCAATTTCAAATAAAATCAGGAGCTGCGTCCTCTAACTGCGTAACGGGGACTGCACTTTTGCACCTCTGAAATGGGATTGATTTTATACACAATGGAACCAGGAAAATTCTTAAATACGCAAATGCCAGGGTCACCCTTTGGCAGCTGAAGTCACAGTGACTGTCAGCAGCACTCCCTCAAGTGAGAAGGCTTAAATCTGATTCTGCACAGCTCTACAAAACCCACAGAAAAGGCTTGAGCTCAGCTAAGAATCAATGAGTCAGGATTGTCATTTGTGCCCAAAACCCCTGAATGTCTGTTTCTCATTTGCAAACCGGTTCATTCCAGGGAATGAGCCATAAAGACAAGCATTATGGATACTGTGTTATAAAACAGAGTGATAATGAGATCTCTTTTGTGCCTTAAATAAACATTGAACTGTTCCTAGTCTTAAGTAATAAAATACATAAATCTGCACACAGATGAGGAGTCTGAATGTGACTGAGCATGTCCCAAGCCTTCTGATGTGAGTGACAAGATTGCTGTGATGATAAAGGTGCTGAATTGGGGTGATGTACATCACTGCCCTCGTGTTCCAGAGTCATTTGCACCAGGCAGAACTAATCACTCCTAATTGCAATTGACTGGCAGAATAACAGTAATGGCATCTCTGAATCAGCCTCTGCCTTCATCTTCCCAGGTTTTTCACAGGAGGACTCTTTTTTATGAAATCTTCTAGTTGGTGAGACCATGGGAAGGGACTGTCCCCTTGACCCACACAGCAGTGACAGGTACAGCCCTAGAAACCAGGTGCTCCCATTCCCATGTCTGAGTCAGAAGCTCACATTGACTCTCACTTTAGTAGAATTCGGCAAGTTTGGGGAAAAATTAGGTATGGCAACAGTCAGACTTCACAGATTAAAACAATAACACTTTATAGAGCATTGGCTGGGTCACCTCCATGCACAGAGCAGTTAGTGCTTTCTCCCATGAGCTTGCCTGCCACAGTGCAGTGAGAACTATATTAACCCTGTCTTTATGAATAATTTGATACTTTCAGGATTCTGAGGGACAGCCACAGACTGCAGTTATTATTCATAGTGTGAATAATAATTTTGTAGGAAAGGATTAGTGTGTTATTCCTCAACACAGCTGAAGCTGCTTTAGACAAAGAGATTTAGGCAGTGGGGGGAATAGGTGCTGCTGCTACACATTAACCAGTAACTTATAGCCTGCTTTGAGTGGGAACAGACAGCTAAAATCTGGCATCTCACCTGCTCCAGGTCAGAAATATCTTCCACCTTCAGGGATACTGCTGTCCACAGGCTCACCTGGTGAACATCCTGCATCCCTCTTGCCTGTGTTCTGCTGGCACGTTGGGATGTGCTTTGGCTTTGGCTCAGCTGGGTGAAGTCACAGCACAGCTGATGGGCAGCCAACAGCGTGTGGCACGAGAGGAAGAAGGATTTCACATCTTGCTGTTGATTACCAAATGAAATGTACCTCAGATTACTGGAGCTGCTCAGATTAATGATCTGGTAGTGTTTTAACTTTGCAGAGCATCTGTGCCATATGTGATCCCACCAGTGTTTGGTGGGTTGAGACACTGCTGTGACAGAGCAAAGAAAAAATGTTTAAATCATATTTTCTGTTTGAAGCAGTAGGCAATGTTTTGTTTTTGGGAAAATTCATCAGGCACAAAGAGAATAATAGAAGGAAAAAGCAAATCTATTTGAATAATGAGCACACTGACCATCACATGAAATATAAAGACCAACACAATAGGTTACATTTTGGACATAAATTATTTATTTAAGTCTGTTTTGGTTTAATTTTTTTCTTTTCTTTTGCAGTCTCAGAAACTATTTTTACTAACTTTATTTATGGTCAAATTTTTTCAATTAAATAGAGAAGCACAAAGACAAAAATGTTCTCCATCTGCCTTCTAGATGGCCTGATGTGCCACAGTCCAAAACCTATAGGAACTATGTCTTGGTCTGAAGAGTTTATTTGGCTCCTTCTACAGAGTTTTCCTCTGCATGGTACCAGAGGGAGAGAAGGAGCAGGAATTTCAGCCTCCTCTAAAGCCTCTTAGAGGGTTTGGGGGTCCCAGGTGCTGCTGGTGTCCTTTTGCTGAGGGGTGCAGAGGCATTTGTGCTGCATCCTTTATTCCCCAGCCCTGGAAGTGTCCAAGGCCAGGCTGGATGGGGCTTGGAGCAGCCTGGGATAGTGGAAGGTGTCCCTGCCCATGGCAGGGGGTGGGACTGGATGAGATTTGAGGTTCCTTCTAACCCAAATAATTATGGAATTCTATGACTCTGTGATCCAGCATCAGCTCAGCCCACATTTAGCTGTTGCATGGGATCCACATTAGTCTCTGGGGTCTCTACGTGCTCTTCATCACAGAGAACTTGCTGCAGGATATATAGATGAGACTGGGACTATATAAATAACACAGGTATTGCACATTTTAATGTATTTTTCAGCTTTTGGTTCTCTGGGCTTATTTCCTACACAGCAGGGGAAATTTGCACATAATATCTTTGCTGCTGGACTGTGAACATTTATGCTATGTGAAGTTAAGCAGCTGATAGAAAGCCCTCAAAAATCGAGTTTTGTAAGAAGTGCTGACACACTTTTAATTGGAGTGCTGGATGCCATGGGAGCACTGTGCCATAAGCCTGGGTAGGTAGTTAGTGTATCTTATTTTGCAGCTTGCCATGTCCAAGCTATAGGGCACGACTGGCTTTATTTCTAATGCAAATTATAGCTGATTTCCAACTGTTGAATTGCAGGTACTGGGAGCCTTTCTTGCTCTTAAAACTATGTATTAGTAATTTGAAGGAACTGGTTATCTGAAGAGTAGGCAGATCCTTGCAGGCAGGGGATAAACACAATTGTTGGCTTTCTGGGTGGTTTGTTTCTTTCAAACATTTATTAAAAGTGCTAGAAACCATGCTGACTAGAAGTGTAGTTTGCAATTTTCTGAGTGTTGTATGTCTCTTTCAGAAAAATTCATTATAACCACAGAGTCACTGGGCTGACTCTATTTGTGTAAAACAACAGACTCTCTGGAGATACTAGAGGGGTAACAAAACAAATGTACAGTGTCCTGATAGAAATACAAGTATTGATCTGATGAATATTGCAGCCTAAAGACTACGCGTTATTAGGGTGTAATGAAATCTTGTTGTTTTGGCTTCAGATCTGTAGCTCTGCTGCTGGTCACTACAGCACTGAATTATTCAGAAATCACATCTTTGTTAATACTCAGAGGCTTTAGAAGGTGCCATCAGCCTTCTTGTTTCTTTTTGTTCTTCTCTCCCATCCAAATGTTCTTTCTTGTCTCTAAATATTTCATAGATGCTTGAAATAAAGCCTTTCCCTCTTGGTTTTCCCCATTGGACAGAAGCTGAGTTTGTGGTTTATCAATACAGTAAATCTGGCACTAAGACTCTTGGTATTGGATCCAAAATACCACAGGCAAGTGATGCAAAGTGCTGATTCAATACAAACTGCCTCTCAGAGTTCAGATTTATCTGAGAATTTTTGATAGATTCTCACATAGGGCTTTCTGCTGAGCCAGGTGTCTGTACTCCCACTGCTGCAATAAAGTTGGCACAAAAGCAGGATGAACTTAATCTCATCTGCTTTGGCTCCTTCCACAGGAACAGGACAATGTGCCCACTCCTGTCACAAATCAAATGTGTGTGCTGGGAAGGCCAGGGCTCTGCAGGTTGGGGGTCACCAGCAGCAGAGCCTCTCCCTGCAGTGAAATCTCTGTCACAGGGAACAGAGCATGGGGAGGTGTTTGAGGTGCCATATCCAATGTCAGACACCTCTGGCATGCAGGTGGTATCAGATAAGCTGTGAACTGAGCTGTTTGGGTGATCAGCCCTTCCCAGTGCCCTCGTTCATTTCCCCAGAGTGCAGCTGATCCCTCAGAGGATGTGCTGCTGGCACAGCAGTAACACAGCACTGTTGCTGTTGGTTCTGCATGGTGTACACTCCATCCCTTTTCCCTCAGCTGTGCTGCAATGGAATTCCTGGCACTGAGAGCACTTCCCAACTCCGCATTGACTTGGGAAATCACATTTCCCACTCAGAGGAGTGCACCTCCACAATAGTCCAAGCATGGACTTCCCTCCTTTGCTCCTACTCATGAAGCTGGGGTCATACACAGCTCTAGCCACAGCCTCTGCCCAATTCCATGTGTCAGACATAGATAAAAGACCACCTGAAAGTTTCAGAGGGAAACATCCAATGCTGCATGTGATGTCTCCCTATCCTCCCAGCCCTGCTTTATTAACACAAGTGTGCTTCACTGCTCTTTCACTCAAAATCAATCTCTCCAGCACTGATTGCTCTGTCACATTCCCTCTCTAGGCAGGCTGGCTGAACACTTTTATCGTGCTGCCCGCAGGCAAAGTGGTCCCACAAAGAGCCCTCTAGACTGAGCTCAAGGTCACAGGTCCTAATAGCTTCCTTAGGATGGCTGCATACCCTGCCACAAATTCACTTCCAGCCTGATCTTCCTGTGGAATTAAATCCCACTCAGCTTTGGCACTGGTGACAGACACTGTCCAGAACAGACTGTTGCTTATAAAGGACTTTGCTGCAGGTTTCTCTGGAGCTCTGGTTCTTCCCTACAGGGAGTAAGTTCTGGCATCAGGGAAACTTCTGCTTCTCGAAAACAAACACACAAACTCCGTGGTGAAGTGTTCCCAATTCAACATGTAAGTACACATTTCTATTACTGACTGGTGTGTTTGATCCCTCTCACCACTGCAGGCAGTGATGGATCCTCTGCAGCTCAGCTGCTGAACCACAGCTGGCCTCAGTTCAGCTGCAGATATGTAAATTTTGCTTGCTAATTACATCAAACCTCGTGGGCTTCATTTAGGAGCAATACACAGGATGCTATTCCCTCAGCAGTGGTGTGGAGGAGAGGTCCTTCCTATCCCAAAGCCAGCAGCTTGTTTGCAGAGGATGAGGGATGTACGTCTCTCTTGGGTCACTGAGGGGACTTGCAACAACTTTGGGCCAAACTTCCAGCAAAAGACAACAAAACAAAATGTCTTGAAGAATCTGTGCTGTGTTGGAGATACCAGAGTGGCATTTGTGTCTCTAAGTCAGGGATTTGTTTGTCTGTCCACCTAAGATGCAGGTGTTAATGCAGCCTTTGGGGCCTGACTTCCCAAGACAGTATTTTGGAGTTGGTGGTCCTGGCAGCCAGTCTGGACTCCCTTCTCCATCCCAGGCTCCCTTGAGCTGTTGGTTAAGGGGGTTCACATAATGTCCTATAGGGCAGTCACAACATAATTGTGAGTTAATGCTGTGCTCCTTCCATTCACTGCATTTGATTGACTTTGAGTCGATTAATCCACTTCTAGAGGATCCATCTTTCTTTGGGGAAACATGTTGATTTTTTTTAAATAGGAAGCATTTAAACATAGTGTACATCCTGGAGTGGATAAAAAGGTCAGGCTGGCCACTGAACTGCATGAGAACAAAGTAATGGATGGAAGCTGGACTTTTTACACTGTCCCTTAGAGCACCTGTGCAGCATCACAGGGAGCAGATCTGCTCCAGCAGACCTCACTCATAGATCCAGCAAGTTCTGGGCTTGCACATCTGAGGAGATCAATGGCACATCAGGATATTCCTCCATTATGATTCCTTCCCCCTCTGCTAATTTGGTGTGATTTGTCCCTTTGTCTTAGCTGCCTGTGTTCAGTCCCACTCGTGGTTATCTCCAAATACACTTCACAACAGGTTGTCAATCTGCTTTATCACACATCTTTGTTATTGCCTTTGTTTTTGTGTGTAACTGTCAGATAAAGGAAAATAGCTTGCATTTATCTCTGGAGGACTTTAAGATATTATTGTTTTATTGTACATATAGCATTATCTTCTTGTTGTTTGGGGTCATTTTATGATACAGTGCACTTCACCTTTCTGTTCCTCACATTCTGAGCTTTTGTGTGTGACCTTTCAACAGCAATACAGAGAGAGGTTTCAGGAACAGATCCACTTGTGCTGTGCATTGTTCACCTTGAGCCAGGCTCCTCCCGTTTATGACATGAACCACTTTTCAAACAGCATTAGGCAAATGAACGTGGCACTGCAGCATCCCCGTACCAATCACACAAAGTTAAGTAGGTGCTTTAATGGGAATGTTGCAGCAAGAAGGTGTGAGGGAGAGACAATAGGAAAATATTTGATAAGTGATAGGTATTGTCTGTCAAGATAGAAGAATGACTGATATAGGATGGCAACATGGAAAACAAACAGGGAACAGAGCCTTTGAATATTGGATTTTTCTGGTTTGGTGACCAAGGTACAGGAAACACTATATTAGTTTAAGCAATTATCAAATAATTTAATATTAGATTTTTGTCAAAATGAGAATAAACAGAAACAAATAGCTGAGATTAACAATGTTTTGGCCAAGCTGCAGGAAAGAGGTTATATATTTTCCAAATTTAATGTAAATGCACTTTGAGTTCCCTTTCTACTGTTCTAGATGTAGTGTCTCTTAGAAATCTTTCTTTTAAAGAAAATATTAATTCACTGAGGCCAAGGAAGGTGAATTAAAATATTGAATGTACAGTGGAGACTTTATATATTGCAACCTAGATCTTCTAGTTAGGAGAAGGAAAGGAACTAATTTTAGGTTTGCTACTGTGGGTACCTGTAGACACAAAAGCCCATGAGAAGGCTCTCAGTACCTTCCATTATATTTTGATTTAAGTCATGGAGAACTGTTTGAAGAAAGACTATTTACAAGACCATGTTGTGACAGGACAAGGGGAAATACATAATAGAAAAAAATTCTATACTGTGTGAGTGGTGAAGCCCTGGGACAGGCTGAAGCTCTGGCTGCCCCTAGATCCCTGAAAGTGTCCAAGGCCAGGTTGGAGACTGGGGTAATGGAAGGTGTCCCTACCCAGGGGGTGGAATGAAATGGGATTTAAGGTCCCTTTCAACCCAAACCACCCTGAGATTCTATGACCCCAAGAACTGCTACAGGATGTTAACATCCACGGTAAGAATTCTCACAGAGAGAACATATGAGCTCTAAGTCCTGAAGCAAAACATGTCAGACAGTCAGTAGACCCATGTGTAAAAATCTGTGTTAAAAAATCCAGGTAAATACAGTCACTGCCAGTGCAGCCATTTCACATTGACTTCACAGCTATTGGTGCAGCCAGATTACTTTCCTGTGTTAGATGTTTTACATATTAAGCAAAGATGCTAAATGCTTTCCTGGGTACACTGTAATCTTGCTTTTTAATTTGGAAGCTAGCTAACTGTTTTAAAACCATAAATGTTTAAAAATTACATTGCTTGAAAAATTTAGCTTTTCACATTCTCTCTGAATTATGAGAAGAGACTAATTCCCTTATTTTTCATGACACAGTAGAATACCCTTAATATTGCTTCTTGAGTTGCCTAAATTGGAAAATCTGTGGTGGCCTAAATCTTTCTCCATCAAAGACAAGAAAGAACTGTGGACATGTAGGGTCCTTAATCAAGGTACCTCCATCAAGTACCTGCAGTCTGAGGATGGCTCAGGATAACAGAAAAGGGACTTCCCTGGCACATCCTTGAGCCTGGGGTACCTGCATTTGTAGGCTCTCTCCATCTATGTCCTTTGCAAGGCATGTGAGGGTAAAACCAGAGAGGGTGAAGTTAACTGGAATGATGGTGTGTTTCCTGTGCACACAGACCAGCTGATGGATGGTAACTTACTCACCTGATGTAATTTGTGGTTTGTGAGCTGCAGCCCTTGTAGTCTACAGTAATGAGGTTTTAAAAAGACAGATGCTCCCTCTGCTCCAAGGTCTCTTGGAAATGTTGTGTGTTTGTGATGTCTCTTTTCACAGCAGAGCCAATGTTTCCTGACGAGTTATTGTCACTGCTCGCCTGGTCCCAGCTCCACTTGGCTGTGTCTGGCTAGTGCACAGCAGCCACCCTTTTATCTACTAATTAATTCTCTGATGCATTTTGGGGGAGAAATCCCTTTCTTGGGAATCTGAACATTATAATGCTTTTATTTATGCTGGGTTTGTGTGTTCAGTTGACACACAAAGTGTACTGCTACTAAAGAGCAGACAGCTGTTGTGTCCTCCCAGCAGGACTGGCCTGAGCACCTTTCCCCCTGCCAGGAATGGTTGGGTCTCTTGTGATGCTCTGTCACCCTTGGGGCTGGATATTGTGTGTACATCTCCATTCTCAGCAACTTCTCCACCATGGGAGAGAAGAGAGATGTCCTTTGGGTTTGGGGATCCAAGGTTGGAGCCACCTCAGCTCCTTTCCTCCATGAAGGACCCAGTGTAATTCCATGCAGGGTTACATGGGATGCCAAGTTACTGATTTCATCCTGGCAGCAGTGCACCCACATGGCTCATTCCCTTGGAAGGAGACCTTGTTGACATGGCCAGGTATTTGTTATCTGGGGGATAAAAACTGTTTAAGGACAGCCACACCCACCAGCCCTTCCTCACACAGGGTACTGGCCTTCTGCAGACCCTTCACCACCTGGGCAGATGGAAGGTGACCGCCCCACCTTCATCAGTGAAGATGGAGCTGATGAAGATGATGGCCTCATGCTGCAGGACCCCCTAAATCTGATGGAGAGATCTGCAGTGTAGCTGAGCTCAAGAGGCCTGGGCTGGGTGGGGAGGGTGTGTTTTGTACCTCTCTTCTTTCCCATATTCATTTCAAGAAATAGAAAGCACACTGCATTTGTCCCCAACATTGGGTTTACCACTGTTCCACCACTTACAGATTCATAGACTATCCTGAGTTGGAAGGGATCCACAGGGATCATCAGTCCAGCTCCTCTCCCTGCACAGACACCCCAATAATCCTACCCTCTACATCTCTGGCAGTGCTGTCCAAATGCTCCTGGAGCTCTGGCAGCCTCGGGGCTGTGCCCATTCCCTGGGGAGCCTGGGCAGTGCCCAGCACCCTCTGGGAGAAGAACCTTTTCCTGAAATCCAACCTAAACTTCCCCTGACACAGCTCAATGCCTCTTCTTGTGATTGATCCTACCTTCTAAACGTGTTGTGCTGTACCTGGAATCAAAGAACACAAAGAGACTCCTGAGGGGGGCAGAGATATCCAAACACCTCATCCTCATCCTTCACTCAGAACATGTCAGGTTCAAGGGGCATCAGTGTTGTCTGCAATGTCCTCCTTCAGTGTGGACATGCAACACCCAGTCACAGACTGAAAGGCAGACATCCAACCCAGAATATTTGGCAAGTTTCTCTTGCTGAAATGTGTAGTTACAATAGACTTCCATGATTTATTTAGTGGTTTGTTTGTCATTCTTTTTCTAAACTCAACTCCTTTGCTTCTGCAGTACAAAGGAGGAGTCAAACTGACTACTTAACCAACTGAATACATCACTTGGGATGTTTAATTCTGTAAAATCCTGGGTGGGTTTTTTTTCAAATTATTTACGCTTCAGAGTGGAAAAATAGCAACATTACTATAGCATTAGATTAAATTTCCCCAGGTTAATGGGCACAGTGTCAGGAGTGAATAATCACAAGTGCGTTGCCAATGGAGAGACCATAAAGGCACGTTCCTTTCACAATATATTCTACTCCATGAATATATTAAAATATTTTTCCCAGTATGAAAAGAAAGGAAATAGCCTTTTGTTTTCCTCTTTTCATAGCAAATGCTCCTGTCATTCGCAGCACAATGAATTCCTTGAGTCTGTACCAGTCAGTTTTTATCCTTTCTTCAAGACCCAGAGGCCACTGGAAAAATCTTTCACATGGCTAAACTTTGCTGAATGTATTTAACCAGTAAATTATTTGTCTTCTGAACTAGAAGAACCAATACCCATTTATGTTCTAAAAATGGTTTGTTTTACTTACTTTATGAGTTGGATCTGCAACAGTAGCAAAGCCAAAGGACGTTTAATTAAGTTATATTTACTTTTTCATGATCTTTTAGCTTTAGATTATAAATCATGAATCAACTTAATTTCCTCATATAGTATTAAAAGTAATTGCTTCATAAATTTGTTTTAGTAATCCAAATATTTGCACAGAGTGCAGCACAAATAAGTTGTTTCATTGATGAGAGTTCTCACTTCCCTTTCCACTGTTGGAGGAAAACGGGTTCTGCTCCTTTGGGGTCCAGTCCTTCATGGTGCAGACGTCTCTGAACCTCAGGGGTGGTATTGTTATGAAATATTGATGTCACACCAATTTTTTTGGCCATTGGTTTCCTTGACACTTGAATTATAGTGACCTTCTCCTGAATCTCCAGTCTGGCAAGCAGAATCTTGTGAGTGGGTCCATGACCCTGTGCAGGACCATCAAACAGTCTTTAGCTACAGATATTTCTGCTTTCTCCCCAGAATCCACACCCAGATGTGGGGAAGTGCTTTGATCCTTCTGTAAAAGACATGGCACCTTGGAATTGAATTTTTGCTTAGTAACATGAGGCAGAGAAATCCTTCCTGCACCCTCGCTACAACAATGAACCTTCTGTGTTAAGAATCAGATCCTTAAGAAGCTGTTCCCTTCTACAGCAGTGACAGGACCCAGGGAATGGCTGGAGCTGTGTCAGGGGAAGTTTAGGTTGGATATCAAGCAAAGGTTCTTCTCCCAGAGGGTGCTGGGCACTGCCCAGGCTCCCCAGGGAATGGGCACGGCCCCAAGGCTGCCAGAGCTCCAGGAGTTTGGACAGCACTGCCAGGGATGTACAGGGTGGGATTGTTGGGGTGCCTGTGCAGGGACAGGAGCTGCACTGGATGATCTCTGTGTGTCCCTTCCATCTCAGGACATTCTGTGATTCCAAGTTTCGATGATATATTGCATGCATGTGTTGGCTCCTGCTTGAGTCTCATGATTTATTATCAGGCATTATTGGGTTCCCCAAGCAAAGGATTATTATATTGACTTGTGGACAGTGTGCTGAAAATCAAGGTCTTTCAAAAAACAAAATCATAGAACCACAGAATATTCTGAGTTGAAAGGGCCTAACAAGGATCATCCAGTCCAACTTTTAAGTGAATGGACCATACAGGGATCAAACCCACAATTAACAGCACTGTGGCACAGGGGTGTAATGATCCACATCAGATGCAGCTTCAAGAGGGTCATTTTTCAATTAAAGGCTTCATTTGAATTGGAAAGCTCTCAGGAATGGGTTTTTAATTGAAAGAATAGGAAAAAATCTGCAGTAGCTGCTGTGTGGGAAAGGGCCAGCTTTCCCAGGACATAAAAGACCTGACTGGTGCTTGATGGCATACCTTGAACCCCTTTCTAATGGGTTTTGGTGGACTTTGATGCCATACCTTGAACCCCTTTCTAGTGGGTTTTGGTGGGCTTTGGTGGCATATCTTGAACCCCTTTCTAATGGGTTTTGGTAGGCTTTGATGCCATATCTTGAACCCCTTTCTAGTGGGTTTTGGTGGGCTTTGCTTTTCTTCTCAGCCACAAAGGAGGAAGCAGTGAGCTGATACAGTTGGAACCATGCAGGGGCAGAGCCTGTGAAATGCACCTGAGCTCCAGCATCATCTGCTGTGTGGTGCTGCTTGCCAAGGAAGAGGAAGGGCAGCCTAAAAAACAGCTGTAGAGCAGGAAGTACACCTGAGATCTGCCTGGTGGGATCCAAAGCCCCTGCTCCAACTGGAGCTGATGCCATTTCCTTTGTTCCTCGTGCATGTCCACTCAGTCATTCCAAGTGGGATACACCCAACATGAAGAGTTTCCCTAGCTGGACTTCCAAGAGTTCCCTCAAGTATCCCTGTGCAGCCATGAATCAGGCAAAATCTCCAGAGGGGTGAGCAGTAATCTGGGCAAAGTAGAGGGAAAGGTAGGAGGAGGAGGAGGAGGAGGAGGAGGAGGTAAAGCAGGAGCTGCCATGGCCATAATTCCCCAGTGTCTGATAAAGGTTTTGAGAAGGAAGTGTTTTATTTCTTTAATGGAGATGTGGGTGGAAGGGAAGGGTCAGAAAAAGAGGCCTGGGGTTAGAAGCAGCTCTTATATTGGAAGAAAATCTCTACTGGAGTGCAATGGAATAATCAAGATTTATTTTTAAAATATTGCTATTAAATAAACATTACAGAAACTTTCGAATATCAAGCTTATTTATAGCTTTAGGCGTGAAAACCCACATTAGTATGTTGAATTATATGAGTTCAGTGCTGCCTGCTAGCTGACAGCACGTCAAATTATTTGCAAATATTTTCTGGAACAGTAACCTTGAAGGATGCCAGCACCATTCAGTGTAACCTTATCACGAGACAGGAACCAAGTGACGAGATGAGGACTGAGGATCCAGAGTTTTTAGCAGCAAGTGACCTCTGACTCGCTGCCTAAAAACAGAGTTCACGTGGTACCTTCCTCAGCACAGAAAGATGCTTTTTTGTCACTGACATTTACACTGATTCTGTGCAGGGGTTTTGGAAGATGGTGTGAGTGATGTAGAGATGAGAAACTGCTCAGGGCAGGAATTTTAGAGTACATTGGTCACATTTAAGTAGGTTTATCTCCTCCAGCCTGCAATACCGAGCTGCTGCAAAAATTATGTAATCATTTTAACAAAGTGTTCTGTAATTGACATGAGAAAGGCAAAGTAAAATAAAAATGAATTACTCTGTAAGCAGAAAGGTTCATTCATTTTAGCTGCAATCTGTAAGAGGAAAAAGGGGAAAAAAAATCCCAAATGCAGGCTTTTTATGGAAATTGTGGCCTCATTGAAATTATAAGCTTTCTGCTATTTAAATGAATAATGTTCCCTAACACAGACTATTTTCTCATTTAAAAGTCTGTTGGGGTATAATTTCATCCTTTTACTGTCTGCTGTGTTTTAACTTACAGCAGTCTGACTAAATATTGTATTTTCTATCCATCAAAAATTGTCGGTACAGTTTGTGCAACAAGCAGTTGTTGCTCAGTTAGAAGGCTCTGACTTAGAAATGTAACATTTTGCATGGAGGTTTGCAGGGTCCTTGTCATGTGGGAAGAGCAGGTGGCACTAAAAGTCGTGTTCTGTTCCCTGGAGGTGGCCAACAGTGATGACAGCGAGGATGTTTGGGTGCCCAAAATGTGGGAGGACAGAGGAGTCCAAGGGGTTGCTCATCACCTCTGGGCAAGATGCAGAGTCAGGTCCAGTGCCACAATGTCCTCTCTGCAAGGGAGGGACAGAGGGGACAGGCAGGACAAGGGACCAGCTCTAACACTGGGCAGAAGAGTCAATCTGAGCAGTTGTGGCTTTGGCACCCTGGTTGTGTTGCAGAGCTCTCTTGGGTGCCAGGTGCTTCTTCACACCAGCAGACTCAGTCCAGCTTGGGCACCCAAGTGCCTTATAGCCAAAACCAATGATTTGCATATCCCACATGCTCCCAAATCTGAAATCATGGCTCCCAAACCCCATCTAAAAATGAGACGTTAGAAAAGACAGGCACTTGCATCTGACTTTCTGTTTTTCAGGCCATTTACTACTGATCCAGGCCACATCCCATGGTTTTATCCCCAGCTGTGATGTCGAGTCACTTCAGTGTTAAAACAAATGCTGAGGTTCTCCTGGACTCACTTGACTGGGAGTTAGGGCTTTTAAAGGCTCACCATGGGGCTCATGATGAGAGCAAGAAAGTCGCAGCATAAATTACCTTCCATCTTTGGAGGGCATCTTCGTTCAGCAGAAGGACACAGCAGTGAAAGATGTTTAATGACAACAGAACTGCCTTGCCTCAAAGATGCAGTTAACCTTGACAAATAAGTATGAATCCTCTAAGGAGCCATAAAAGTGCTCCCCTGGTTTATGTCTGTCAGTCTGTCGTTTGGATGCTCTATCAATTCTTGCAGTACTTCCAGTGGTGAGGCCAAGTGGCTTATAAAGTTTTACATGCTGTTTGTTTGCTGAGAGAATGACAGCCCTGGCACCTCTGCTGCAGCAGGAAAGGAGTTCCCAGGGGCTGCAGGTGAAGCCTGGGCTGTGCAAGGCAGGTGTTGGGACCCACATGGAAACCAGGATACCCAAAGTGGACACTGCCTGCCATTGGCAGTGGGAGCCCCAACAGAGAGACCCCAGCAGGAGGTCTTGCCCTAAACCAAGGTTTAGTGGCAGCTCCCAGGAGCCTCTTTTGCTTATTTTCCAGTGAGGAACACCTTCTGGATATCTACCCACAGTTTAACAGTGCTGAACTCCTTATCCCACCCACAAGAACAACCCCAGCTGAGGCCAGAGCTTTTACAGGCTATGTAATAAAAATTAGCACCTCAGAAAAGCCACTGTCCATGAGGTGAATCATCAGAAACACCAACAAAATGGTTTGGGTAGGAAGGGACCTTCAAGATCCTCAAGCTCAGGTGCTCTGATCCTGGCTTCTGCAGCGGGATCTCCATTTGGAAGGGGACACTGGGGGTGATTTATGTGTTAGCTTAATACTCGTCTAATTGTTTATATTTTGTCTCACCCAGCAGTCTCAACACTTCTCTGGCCACACATCCATCTTGCTAATGCACTTTTTGTGACTCCTGCTCTTCAGGGCTGCAGACATGCAGTGAGAGGTGGGAATGAGTTTGCCTTTCAATTGCCACAACACGTTGCTTCATGGTATTTACTTAGTTTCTGCTTGAAATCTTGTTCTTCTCTTGCTTATTGTCACTAGTCCCAGCAGTTTGTTTCTCCTTTTATCTCACCAATGTGAAGTTTGAATAAAACCTCCTAAGAAACAGCCCAAGTGTGTGAGAAACAGCAGCCGTAGGAGGCCACAGCCAAGGATTTTCAATTCATGCCTTTTGTATTTCCTATTGTTTTTACCTACGGATACATTTTAGACTTTACGGGCCAAATTCATCCTATTCCAATGAAGTTACCTCAGAGACACACTTGGCTCTGTTGCTTTAAAAAAAATAGATAATCCCAAACAGCAGGATAATTTTATGACCGCTAATTACATTTGTTGCTATGCAAGCTAAGATAATGATAAGAGTAATCGTATCTCATGCTTCAGGGCATACGCTCATCACCTGTGGACATCAGGAAGGAATTTTTCTCCCCATGTACAGCACTGTTCAATTAACTAGATGGATTGTGGTGGGTTTGTTTTCTCTGTGTTTTCTTCCTCTGAAGGATCATTTATTAGCTGCAGCCGGAATAGGTATAACAGATTGAATTAACCGACAGTCTGATCCAATATGGGGATTCCTAAATCGCCACCCTGGGAAGTAAAATCAGCTGTGGAGAAAGAATATGTAATCTTTTGCAATTCGGAAACTGATTGTTTTTCAATCAGTTGAATATCGTGCCCACGACCAAAGTTGTGAATGCAGCAATACTGAGCTTTGGGCTACTGTGTTGCACAAAATCTGGCTCTGAGAGTGTCCCAGTGTGAGGAAACTTGGAGGATTGCTCTTCTCTTTTGACTCTGTGAGTAGCATCTGCATTCGAGCACCACTGGGTCCTACGGATTATGTTTGTGGCTACCCGTCACGTTGCATTAGAATAGCCAGCCTCAGCCAGAAAAGCAATTGAAAGGCATTGGAAATCTGCCTCGCTGCCCACATCCAGGGAATAAGCTCTCTGATAATCCTAATAGAGAAGATCAAATTTGCCAAGAAAATAGAAGCGATTCTTGTATTTTGCTTCATTCTCCTCAACTATCTTTCTGCTCCTCGCAAGACTTAATCAACAGCTAATAAACCTCAGCTTTTCAGTGCACAACAGAGTATTGTCTTTCTAGTACTTGTGTTGGGACTGGGATTTATCTGTTATTGACTTCATCCCTTTCCTATCCTTTCCTTTTGTTTGGTCCCCATTCCCCTTCTCTCAGTAGCGCTTGCTTTATTTTTATCTCTAGTAAAGCAGGTCTGCCATTTAATTAGCAAACTGGCCTCTACCTGAAGCCAAATGAAATGTAATCTCCTGCCAACCTGAATGCAAGGTACAAATTCCATGTCTGAAAGATTTCAACATTTGTCTTGGCTTATTTCTGGAGAAAAGCAGAAAACTTCCAGGTTTATTTCTAGCAGAAAATTCTGAAAACAAACATCGTGAATTTGTCAATACGTATTGGGCATTTTTTTCATGCTAATAAACCAGCCAGGAAGGAGCTGTTTCACAGCAAAACAGGCGGAACTCTGCATTGATTCCACTGGCCTGGGGTAGCAAAGACCTTTATAGTATCATGCTCAGATGCAGCTTTTGGTGGTAGATGAGAGAAGGACTCACAGAATTATTAGGTTTGGAAGGGACCTCTTGAGATCATCCACAACCCCTCTGCCTAGGCAGGGGCACTTACAGCAGGTGTCACAGGAATGCATCCCTAGGTTTGGGGGATGACTCCCTGCCCTCCCTGGGCATCTGTAAAGATCAGACTGCTCAGAGATCAAACCAGATCTGCCCTTTGCTCTCAGGGTGGTGTGCAGTGCAGCCCCCTCCTGGCTGGGGTGGCTGGGAGGAGCAGGCAGTGCTGGCTGGCTGGGATCAGTGTCCTTGTGCCATGCTCTGCCCCTGTCCATGCCAGTTCCTGGTGCTCCTGCTGCTCCCCAGCATGTCTCCTGCCCAGCTCTGGCAGCAATTGTGGGCAATCATGAGCTATGGCTCTTCTTAACCTCTAGACACACCTCTGTTATTAACCATCCATAAAACTCCACGGCCCTTTTAAAACATCCAGCTACTGTTATTTAATTCTCTCGACTTGTGCAATAAAAACGAGATGGGAGAGGATGGCCAACACCTCCCTGGGAGTCAGCCCCACAAATAGAGATCTCACAGGGCACCCGAGCTCCTGTGATGCTCAGCATTGCTGGGCATTGAACCAACATCACCCCAATAAACCCTCCTGACTCTCTTGAAGAAGAAAAGTGTCATACAGTAATCAAGTAGCTCGGGTCAGTGTGAGCAGTAACAGCTTATTTTCATCACTGAGCTGCATTGCACAAACACCTATCTGTCAGCACTCCACTGGTTTAGTTCCAGGCAGAATGACTTGCTTGCTCTCCAATCTGGCGTGCTGGCAGTGCAGGAATGCAAACAGCCAGCCCTTTGTGTTCACCTGCAGCTTTATTCCCTTCATCAATAATTGCTAAAGAGACAAATGAAATTTTTCATACATTGCTTCTGGAATTATATCACAGCAGTGCTCTTGTTTGATCAAAATTGCTAAATGTTTTCTGTAACTTGGAGCAGCATAAAAATTGCAGGCTTGAAAATTACACATTGCCTCATCTTATCTCGAGGAATTCCAAAAGCTACTCGTGAGACAAGAAATGCTCACCATATTCCTTAGGAGTTATCCAAATATAGTTGACCAAGCTATTCTGATTCCATCCAAAGCAATGGCATAATGCTCTGTTGGGAACACACTGCTATGATGCAAAATTCTCTTTTGAATTTTGAATTTAAACCCTAAGATCTAAACATTTGCAAAAATTAAAAAGACCGTTCAGATGCATTAACAAGACAGAGCATGGACCTGTCAGTTTTATCCTTCTGTGCACAGGACAAGAAATGCTGCTGTTCCCAGAGGCTTTGGAGTGGGAAGATTCCCTTAGTCACAGAATTATAGATTTGTTTGGGTTGGAAGGGATCTTAAAGATATCCAGTGCCACTCCTGCCATGGCAGGGACACCTTCCACTGTCCCAGGCTGCTCCAAGCCCCGGTGTCCAACCTGGCCTTGGGCACAGCCAGGGATCCAGGGGCAGCCACAGCTTCCCTGGATTATTCCCACCTCAAGCAGAGCCTGCCCAAGCTGAGGGCAGTTGATATGCTCCACATTTTGCATGTTGGCTCTAAGGGAGGAGTTGCCTGTTTCTTTGGGTTTTTCTCCAAGCTCAAAAACATCAGAGCTCCACACAGTTCCCTTAATCTTTCTTAAGACTTCAGAACCAAAACATCATTTCTGGTCCAGCTTGAGTTTTTCAGAGAGCTTTGCTAGTACAGAACGGGGAGTGAGTTGTGGCACATGGAGAAAGAAGAATTATTGGAGGACCACAAGAAAAGAAGAGTAAATCTGGAGCTGCAAGAGAGGTGACACAAAAGAAAATTAAGTTACCTCTGCAACATCACACATTAGGAAGGATTCAAGGAAGCAGAAGTTCATGTGGTCAGAATAACAAGGACACAATTTCAGCACTACAATTTCAGCAAGATTTCAGAAAAGGGGTGGATGGAAAAGATAAAGGAGATACTTCATGGGCTTTGGCTTCAAAAGGTAAGGGGAAAGGATGGAATTAGTATTAGAAAGAAGAAAAAAACCAAAACTTCCAAGTGACAGCTCCTCAGTGCAGAGGGAGCAGAAGAGCCAGGACTAAGGCTAAATAAACCCCAATGTGTTTGCATGTGGCAACAAACAAATATCTGAACAGGAGCTGGGAAATTCAGTTCTCCTTTTCTTGTCCATGAGAAGTGGCAGTGCCCAGATTGAGACACTGTGACAGAGGCTGAAGTGCTGAATGGGAATTGTTGGGTGCTGGGTTCCTGCATGCAGCCACATTTATTGCATCCCAATGTTTAATGTTCACAAACCATTAGATACATGTATATTTATGGTTTGATAATCAGCTGTCATTAACAGATGAGTAAACAACATAATGTTCATATTTAGGAGGAATATGCAAACTAAAGAGAAACTGCCAACTCCTAAGAACATTTATTTTCTCTACACTTAATGGGGGGAAAGGAGGCGGAAATGCTCTGTCTGTAAATTAATTATGGGATATTGGCAATGCCTCCACTACCGTATAACTGTAATTATCCCATCTCAGTGCATGGGACTGCAGTTCTGCACCCCCAGCTATTCTCATCCATGGGAGTTAGGAATACACCCATTGTGCACATTTCCTAAGTTAAATAATTTTTACTGTCCCTTTGAACTCAGAAGACCAGGCAGACCATGATCTTTTCAAACAGTGTCATGCAAAAATGGTGAGGCCTTCAGCCACACTCCCTTTGTGCAAATCAAAGATGTTTCAAACTTCAGGAAAGGATGGAAACTCTTTTTTCCAATGGGAATGCCAGTCCGAGTAGAGCTGCTTGATCTGGTCAGGGTTTTCGGGCAGTTTTGCAAACCTCCTAGATTTTCTTGAAGATTTGCTGTTTTACATCAACTACTAGCAGAGAAGAGCATGAAAACACATTTTTGACCCCTCCACAAATACCCCTGAGCTAAATATGGTCCAATGTATTTGTGACCCCCTGGTTATATCTTTAATAATCATCCCTGACAGTGTTTTGTATCCAAAGACACTTTATTAAATGTATCATTATCCTATTTTTATGGATGAGGGAAACCGAGGCCCAAAGCAGGATGGGATTAACCCAGGGAGGAGGTAAAAGAAGTAGAGAATTATAAGGAAAGGTCAGGTCTGGAAAGGATGAATTTACAGCAATGAGAAGATACTTCATTAGTCATGGCTGGGAGAGCTGGAAGACATCAAGTGTCCAGCCAGGGATGAGCCTGGGAACAGAATCCAGCATCCTGACTGCCATCTCCCCACTCTCCCACCAGTCAGGCCACGTGCTTGAAAACTGATCCATGTATTTATAAGCATGGATATTTGACAAAAAGCAAATTAATATTAACAGGAATTTCCTGGACAACGTAACCAACTTTCCCCTTTAGCTGATCCTTCCTCCGCCTTGTAAAATTAGAAAATTTTGCAATCCGTTCTGTACATGGAAACAGATCATGTACAGATGCAACAATTTGGCAGGTTATCACACCAGGATTTTCAGCCTGGGATAGCACAGCCTCTCCAGCTGCTAAGGATCAGTCCCTTCAGCAAACCAAATTCACTAATCTGGTGCTTCCTCCTGCCCATAGCCAGGCTTATTGGGGAGGATTAGCTCGTTGTCCAGGGGTAATTTTCTCAAATAAATGGGTCAAAGCCTGTGCTGGCTCCCCTCCTGCAGCCTGCTGAGTTCAATGGCTTTGCTCAGAGCACAGCCTGGCTCCTCATTTCCATCGAGATCCTTGGGCCGTGGCTGAATAACGAGAAGTGGCAGGTGAAGCCGAAGGTTTTGGCTTTGTTTTTTGTAAAGAAGAGAGGAGTGCAGCAGAACAACATATGGTACAGTGCCTGGCTAAAAATGATTTAGTGGGAAACTGGTGCTTCATTTCTGTCTCTCTGCAACCACGCACACTAATGTAGTGGTATAACTATTCATCTAATAAACTGCTAATATTTATTATTAATTGAACCATTTAATCTAACAGTGGATTAGGGGAAGGCAAATGTAGGACTTAATGACTCTGCTGATTGGTATAAATTTTAACAGCGAGCTCAGGCTGTACAATACAAATTGTGTTGCTGCTGCTGATAAATACCTTGTAACTGGAAGAAACTGTGCCCAAGCAAAACTTGCACTGGCTATCAAAAGGTTGGGTTTTTTTAATCTTTTAGTGAGCACTGCAGGACTTAACTGCAAAAGATGAGGTCCCTATCACCAGTGGTTTATTATGTTAATGGCAAAGAAAGTGGTTATTAGTAATGTCTGCTTAACTTCAGAGGTCATCTTCCATCCCAAATAGCCCCTGGATGGATGGTTTAGTGCTGCTGTGATAACTGAAGTGCAGGATAACAAACCATAATTATCTTGCACTTCTAACCAAATCCCCTGTGCTGTCTGCAAATCCATCATTGCCAGGGCTCTCTCCAGCCCACCCACTGCTCCGAATTCCTGGTTTTCTGGAACTGGAAGCAAGGACACTCCCACTTCTTATGGAAGACAAATTTCTGCTTAGTGCTAAATCTTGTTTCCCAGACACTGCTGGATGGGAGTTTAGGGATATTGCAGTTGGGACTGGAAAGATGCTTCAGCTCTTTACCCTTCAAGCCTGTGGGGTCAAAAGCAATGTCTGTGTCCCAGGGAAAAATTAATGGAAAAGCCCAAACTTCCTAATGGCATGTATCTTGCTCTATGCTCTGGGAGGACCTGAGATCTTAGACTTTATCATTGTGACATTATGGGCTTTAGACAAGCTATTTTTAGAGGTTTCTTTAAAATTTGATCAGTTATAATTTTCCCTTTATGGTTATAATTTTCCCTTTCATGGGAGCTCTGTAGCTGAGACAGTAACTCTTAGAAACACAGCAGCACCCTTTCTAAGTGGGGTGTAAAAACCCTCCTAATTGGAAATATTCTTTCAAACACTTTTTTTGTTGCATGTGGGACATATGGTGATGATGTGTGGCTCTCAGGCATTTGAACTTGCATGAGTTATTGCAGCAGTTCCAAATCTCGTGCTGAGAAAATTTGGATGCCACCTTCCAGATCTGATAAAAATTAAGGGCATGTTGTCATCCTTGGCTATCCTACCTTAGGTCTCCTTGAGGCGTGATGTTATCAGAAAGTCTGGTTCAGTCTACAGCTTCTAGAGCAGAGACCAAAACACAGAGGTCACCTTCCATTTGGTATTTCCCCTCCCCTGCTTTGCTCTCCATTTTCTACACCTGTGCTTCTGCTGTGGAAGCAAGGATGTGTTAGAGAATCTGGGAAACCCATCTTTATTTTTTTCCTTTTTTTTTTTTTTTAATCTATTTGTGGTAAGCGAGCTGGTAGAAAAGCTGTTTCTTACCCTTGTGGCCTCTGGGAGTCAAAGGAAAGAGAAATGGAAAGGAAAAAAGCTGAGGGGTGAATTAAAAGAAATTTGTTGAAAAGATTGAAGCAGGGGGAAAAGAAAGGAGAACCTCTCCAAGAAAGAGATGAACTCACAGCTTGCTTACCTGTTTGAGACAGAAATGTGCCAGGAGTTTTGGCAGAAGTTGCTTTATAAACTTGCCTTGCTTAGAGGCTCTCTTGATCTCCCTGCAGTGACCCTACTGACACAGCTACACCAGCTCACATTTCCCACTGTTATCCCACTCCCTCTGCCCTCAAACTCCCAAATCAGCCGAATCTGCAAGAAAAAGCAGCTAAGAGATGGAAACAAATGGGAATTTGGCAGTGGCTTTTCCCAATGGGAAAAGTGAAGGGAAGAGTACAGCAGGACAAACACACTAGAAAGACAATGCAGAGAGAGAACTAAAGCCAAAGAAACTGTTACAAAAACCTAATCAGGATTTGAATATGGAAATCTGAAAAAGGAAAGACTCAGCAGTGTCCTCAGTAGCGAGTAGCAGCTGTCAAATTGTGTTTTCTGGGTGAGCTTCAGAAAAAGCCAAGAGGTGCAAGACATTAGTGAAGGTGTGGGTGCTCAGGCAGGATGGATGCTGAGAGTCGAGGTCAGTGCTGCTCTGGCACAGCCCCAGCTCTGCACTGGACATCTGAAAGTCCATCCTAAGTGTGAGTCCACACTCTCCAAACCAGCCCAGAGTACATCCCTCACTTAGCCAGGGCTGCAGTCCTGCCATGAGGAGCAGCTCCCTGGTGCAGAGGGAAGTAGCTCTGAGAGAGACGTCTCACTTGCAAAATCTGAACTACAAACCAGTTTTAGAAGCTGGTGAGGTTTATTTTTATATAGATATCTTTTTAAATTTTTTTTTTAAGTGATGAAGGAAACTCTCAGCTGGTCCAACACAAGAAAGAAGCTCAGCAGGTTTGGTAAATGCAGATGAAATTATCAGGACACAGGTCAGAGCCTACATCTCTTTTACCCATAAAAATTGCCCAGCATTTCCTGACCTCCATGGAAACGCTCTGGTTTGCACTGTGCCCTCCTCTCAACCAGTTTTGTTCTTCCTTCTCTTGGTTCTGGGTGGTGTTTTACAGGTGTTCTCTTTTAGGTTGCCAAGTTGTTTCAGCTCCCAGTTATTCTCCTGCCCAGCAACAGAATGGGGCCATAAAAATTTACTTTCTTGTTTACATTCACCCAGCAATTTATAGGAAGAAAAGTGGGGAAAACCATAAGCAAAGAATCAGTGCTGCATTTAATAGTTGAGCATAAAAGTCATTCTTAAACAGTATTTTTATTTCAGTTTTAATGAGAGACCAGAAATACCACTTCTGGGTTTTTAAGGCCCATAAGGTGTTAGTACTCTTGTTATCTCTGATGTTCATGGTCTCTCGCACACCATTTATGCTGGGCATTATTTTTGACAATGCAGTATGGCAAATGCCTGGACTGGGATTCCTTGGAATGAATAAAAGATATATAGAGGAAATTCTACAAGTAATATCTTGTTATAATACATTTTTGTGTTAACTGCAAGTGACAAGTGATTGCTCAAACTTGTTCCCGCAGCTACCAGGTTTTCCTCTTTAATCCTATATTAGTTCTACAGGAAAAAAAAAAAAAAATACAAGGAGAGCTGTCATTTCATTTATTTTATCTTGCCTCTATAGGAATATTTTCATGGTAAATTCAATATACTTTGTCCAAAATGTAAATGGAATTTTCAATATATTTTTAACTCAAGCACTGTTTAAACATTAAAATCCTCTTTTGCAAATGCCATTGTGATAGAGGTTGAAGATTTTGCAGAGGCTTAATGACTTCCTGGGAGGAAAAGAGGCCAGTTTGGTAGTCAGGATAGTCAGGACTTGGTTTTAAAGGCTTCACTTCCTTTCAGTTCTGCAGGATTCCCATAGGACTGGGGCTCAGTTAGGAATTTCTCTGTGTGGCATTTCCCCATCCATGAACTGGGCGCTATGCAGTGGGTGCTCTGCAGTCTGTGGGGCAGGGAAACAAAAGGACACATGAAAAAAGACAAAGTTAGGAGAACTGCAAGTGGGCATTGTTGCAAATCAAGATAATATAACTGGAAATTTTTATGTTTGTAATGTGACCACATCTTGGGGTCATAAACGTGGAGCTTGGGAGCTTTGTGTAAATTAGAGCTGTGATCATCTAAATTAAGTTATGAGGCACTGTTTGAAAGTCTGTACATGAAAGAGGAAAACACCAATGAAGTTGGGGCTGGTGACACGGTGATGTGTCTCTGCAAGTGGCACAATGTTGGTATTTGCAGTGCAAAACCAAAAAGATTGTGCTGCACACGAGCCATGCAGACACACTGCCCCACCAAACTGCAGTATTTCACTTTGGGTAGAGCTTACTACCAAATTCCAGGGAATGCTCAAGAACCTCTTCAAGTGTCAATTTACAGCAAACTCTTCCCAGATTAAATTTTCATTCCAATTCCCTGGCTGTTTTGGCAGTTTATGTCCTCGAGGTTGATTATGCATCCCTTCCATCCCTTTTTACTCTCTAATCTAGACACAGGATGTTATCTTTATTACCTCTTTTCAAAACTTGCACAGGATTTTATTTAGCTCCTGTGTGAGAAGAAAATGAAAAGAAGAGAGAAACTGGCTTGGGGGTTTGGGGAGTAAAATCAAACTTGAGAGGTACTTTTTGGAAAGATGTGGAATGGTCGAAGGTGCTGTATCTGATCACTCAGGGAGCTGTGGCAGCAGCTCAGTAATACCTGGCTCCATGCTCTGTCACCCTCAACAACCCTCTGTGTTCTGGGCTAGGAAAACACTTTCCAATTCAATAGCCAGGTTCTTTGCTGAGGTTGCCAAAGGTACCCATTTGGGTCCTGGTGATGCTCTATGTATGGATGGCTGCTTCCCAAAAATCGCATTGATAACACCTGCTGTGTCTGTCAGCTTTTATTTCTACCAGATGTAATTGGATTTTAGGGGTAACACAGGAGTATGAGACAATCTGCCTCTTCACATGGGATCTTCTTGACACAACAAAAACTTCTGAACCTTGGTCTATGCTTTTGTTAATCACCCATTTCAAGATTTCTCTCTTTATTTTGGATTTCTATGGTTTATTCCCACCCAAGCCTGTTTTGCCAAGCATACAGCTCACATCTCCATTTGTTTCTATTTTCTCCTTTACGTTTTTCTTGCCACACTTGGTACCAAAATTTTCTCCCAGCAGAATTATTTCAAGAGCCATTGGCTTTTCCTTGCTGGCCTGACTGTTGCAGGAGCAGGTCCTATCCTAATTGTGTCCTCGTGGCTACAACTAAAAGCTGGGCTCTTTGGTTGTACGGATTTCTTGGTTTGTAGCCAAAATCAATCTGTGCATATGTTTGTCATGCTGTGACACAGTTCCTGGTTTTTTAAAGCAGTAGTTTCTCTGACAGCTTGGCTCAGTGTCTCCTGGATAATATTAACCTGCTGTAGGTAGAACTTCCTATGGAGTCCAAATGTTTCCAGCTCACCGGAGTCAGGGCTGGGGCTGTATCTGTGGCACTTTCCTGCTCTCAGGTCTCTTCCCAGAGCCCAGTCTGCAGTTCAGGCACAGAAACTGTGGCCCAGATTTCTCCCTCCCACGTTGTTTCTGCTCTCTCATTGCCATCTCACGCCTGCCTTCGTGCAGAGCCAAGCAGTGCAGGCAAGGCAATGGAAGGAGTTTTACCTCACTCCCCCAGGGGCTGCACAGCAGCAGCTCCCCAGAGCAGCAAATGCCATTGTGCTGTCCTGGGTCTTGGTTTCATCCCTTTTGTGTATCCACGGCTTTGCCAATGCTGCACATTGGGGAAAATATCATAATTTTACTTCCAGGCTAGTGAGTGCAACAAGAGCCACCCTGCAGAGGAGCCCCTGCCATGGGGCCATCTCCACTGAAAGACAATTCCATGTAGAGCTTGGTCAGCTCTGCCTTGGCTTCTCAGAGACCTTCCACTGGGTATCTGCCTCCTTCCTCAGGCAGGTGGTTCTGAACATCTTACAATATCCTTGTGGTGGATGTTTCTCTATTTGTTTGGCTTCAGATCAAGACTGAAAGCACTGCTGGAAATACACTTTGGCCAAGGATTGTTTAGGTCAATTGTTCCTTCTGGTATTAAAGTTATGAATCATCTTGGCATCAAGGTGTGACCTTTCCTCTTTACACTATTATGTCACCAAAAAGGAGGCAGAAATGGAAATAGGAAGATGATTGCAATAAATTTCTCACCACTGATATAATGTCTCGTGTGCACCAGGAATACTGGACTTGTAAACCTCATCTTCCTTGGCATGGATCCACACTAAACTTTGTTTCTACTGACAAAATCCAACATTCCTTTTTTTTTGCAGTACAGCTTTCTCAGCATCATAAACCACCTGCTGGACTGAGTTCTCTGAAGTGACAGTGCAGAGATTTCCATCCAAAACTGATCCAGGCAGCCTGAAAAGCTGCACTCCTGCAGTGCAGAGTCCCCACAGGAATGATCTTTCCAAACACAATGTTTTGATGATGCTGATCCAGAGGCGATAGTGAATAAAAGCATTTGAAAAAATCTAAAGTGTGGGTAACAGTGAGGGAATAAATGTCAATTCTTGATCTGTATTTGCCTTGGAAACAGTTATATTTGCAGAGCAGAAACTCAGTGCTGGTTATTTACAACAATTCTAATCGCTCACTAAAAAAAATAATATTTTGTCCAACGATAAAAACTCTTGAAATTAAATTTGACACTTCGGAGTCTGAAATAAACTCAATTTCAAATCAAATTGTATCTTTGGAACAATATACATCAAAATACAGAGGAAAATTGGAGGGAGATTATGATAGGATTAAGCTATTTCCTGTGCAGAGCGATAGCGCTGCAGCCTGTCAGGAGCTCTCCTCCAGGATAATGTGGTTGTTCTCCATAAAGCAGAGCTCCTGGAAGATGCTATTCCCTCTCCAACCTGCCAACAGGAGTGGTGTTTAAAAAAAATTATTTTATTAGAAGCTTGTCACCTCCTTTTCAGTTCATTTTAGTTTCCCTGAGTTCAGGTGGATCGTGGTACCCCAGGCTGGGTCTCCCAGCTAAAAGCCACCCCCAGGGACCGAGCACTGAGTTCTGGTGCTTGTGGGGCTTCCAGGAGAGGGAAAGGTGCTTTGGGAACTCTGCAAGAGCACTTTGCTCAATCTGAAGGGCAAGGAGGGTGAGAAGGGAGGGTTGGCAGCTGTAAGGGCTGCACAGCTGTGCCAGAACATCTGGATGCGGTTGCTCGACCCTCAGCTTGGGAGAGCAAGAGCTCCCTGTCACCCTCCTCCTGTCCTACTCAGACACTTCCTGCAGAATTGGTGCATTAGCAGGATTTAATCTGTGCAAAAACCTCCTCTGTCTTGCAAATCACTTCTCCCATTAATCCAGAAGATTTTACAGCATCTCTCTCCGAGTGCCAATCAATCATCAAACCAGACATGTAAAATAGTAATGGACTGCTTGATTTGAAAAGGAGCTTGTGGTTTTCCTCTGCTGCTGTGAGAACTGCTGGGAGCACAGCAAACAGCCAGCTTTGTCCAACAGCAATCCTGTTCTCAGTGCTCCCAGACCTCAGTGTTATTCCCCGCCAATCTTTTCAAAGAAACAAAAGTCGTGTAATTCCTTGTGTGGGAGCAGGGAGTGCCTGCACGTTGGGACTGGGAAGACGAGCTATCCCTGAAGGATGCAGCAGTGCTGACAGCATGGCCACATCTCCTGACTGAGCTGGCTCTGGTGGGCAGGGGATGATTTTCCTGGACAGGGCAGGAGGAACCACCAGGATGCTGTGCTGGAGAGCATTCCTGCACCAGCCTGCCTTGCAGTTAGGAACAGGAATTGGACTTTCTTCTCAACACTGGTTAAATCCCCCTTCTGTCTCTGCTCCCCACATCAATATTTTGAGCTGTTTTATTTTTGGATAGCATTATACATATGGCTCACCGGTCCAGTGTGATAAAAATCTGAGAAGTAGATTATTTTGATAAAAGAAAAAGAACCAAAACAGGCATACTCTAATTTCTATTTAACTGTTAGTAGGGGGCTAATTACTGTGAACTTCTGCATTGTAGTTCCATATAACTTGTTTAAAAAAATCTATTTATAATCTGACTCCTCTATTTTGACTAACCAAATCATTTGCAGTAATTAATTTTCAGGATTAATTAAAGTAAAAGGAAGAAATCATGAGAGACTAGTTCCGTATTTTAGGCATGCATCAGGAATTGCTCCCATTTGCATTTAATTTTATGTTCAGTTTGTAATTATTTGTTGTGGATGTCTTATCCCTGGATGTGTCCAAGGCCAGGTTGGACAGGGCTTGGAGCAACCTGGGATAGTGGAACGTGTCCCTGCCCATGGAGATGATTTTTGATCACCTTCCAACCCAGGCAATTTATGATTCTATGATTCCTGGGATAAAATTAACACATAGCAATATTATTAATATCTTGAGTTTACAGAACACTTTTGATACACCAAAATCTTCGCTGGCTTTTTCCTACCCTGATAGAATTGTATTTCTGCCCTGCCATCCCATGAGAGCTCCAACTTGTAAATCATTAAATTGTCACACAAATCAAAATTTCCCCTCTCCAGATCATACGAGTCAGATCACTCAGCTGCACCTCAGTTCTCAGGCCTCTCTTTTAACTGTTTCAGAATTTATTTCCAAAATACTTGACTTTATTTGATTTGAGCAGGCAAGTGGTTCTGTTGAAATCAGCTGGTACAGTGGGGGTTTCATCCTCAGATAAAAAGAAATGGCTGAATTCTATCTGTATTCAGTAACTGGCATTCTAGATCCCTGTTTGCTATTGATATGGTCAATATGTTTTGTGTAATACTCAGCAGAGATACCCCATCTATCCCTGCCCCATGGAATTTACTTTCCAAGCAGCAGTTTTTAGTGGATTCATTAGTGGATTCAATATTTGCTGAATTCATTAAAACACATGTTAGGTTTGATCAAATAATCTTCCAGTTGTGGAACATCTGTAGAGATAATAGTTTGTGGCTCTTCAGGGTCACCTAAAGGGGCTGCTGTGGTAGAGGTGTGTGACTTCAGCCCAAGTTTTCAATAAATATGTACAGGACAAAGAACCATCACAAGGATGGTTTGGGTTGGAAGGGTCCCTAGAAGAAATCTCATTCCAGCTTCCCCTCCCAGCCCTTTAAAATTGTTATTGCAGCCATCAAAAGGTCACGTGTTGTTGTCACAGAGTGACAATTATTTTGTGAGGAAATACATTTAACGCTTCTAAAGTAAGATCATCTTATTCCACTCCAACATCTGAACCACTACAAATATTTATAAATTCAGTAGAGCTGGAGGAAAGAACATCCAAATGCTTGAAATAAAAGAGCAGGAGTGGCTGGCCCTGATTGTGAGGATAGTTTTACCTTTCTGAGTGTTTTCACCTGGTACACTGAAATCCTTCTTGCAGGGGAGAGAGGCCTCCTGAAAATGCCACCAGCTGTCATTCATACATGGTTTTCCTGTGTTTGTCAGTGGGCATTGACATGACAAGGCCACTGCTTATCCTACTTCCAACACATCAGTTTCCTAATGAATCCAACATGAGTTAAACCATAAAGATAGAAGATTTGTCAGGTCACCTCAGACCAAAGATTCCCACAGTCCCATATCTTCAAATCTGCTCTATAACTGTGGCCAGCACAGGATGGGTGGTGAACAAGAATAAGTAGAATAAGAATGAGCAGCACTGAGTCATGTTTCCATTGGAATATGCTCCCAGCTCCTAGGGAGTTTTAGGACTTCCACAGTCCTACTATTAAAAATTATAGTCCTAAATCAATTATTTTCATATCCTACAGGCAGAAAAAATCATCTGTTTTCCATTTCATTATTATGTTCCACTAGAGAGAGCAGAGCCACTATTATTATTTTAGCAGAGTCTTGCAGATAGAAGGTGCTATTGAACTGCAAAGCTTTTCCTACCAGCTGGTGCACGTTCAGTGGCAGCTCTGCTCCTAAGAAACAACTTGCAGTCTTTGCAGGGCAGTAAGTGTTTATTGGCTCCATTTTTCCAAAGAAATGGAGCATAGCTGGCCACCAGCATTTGCCCCAAGCCCTGCATGACTCGTGAGGCTGTCATTGTCATTTCTTGTGCCACCCCTGTGCCGTGTATTGATGCACTTCAGAGCAGTGTATTGAAAGAGATGAGTAACATCCCTCAGATGCTTTCTTTCTCCTGTCCTCCCCTGTGGAAGCAGCCTGGTGTTTTACTTGGAAAGGGTTTGTTTCTGTCCCTCATGTACATGCTGCTGAGCCTTGGTGACTGAGGAGGCAAATTCAGGAGTACATCTTGTACTTTCTCTGGAAGGTGGTCGGGTTTCTGGCTGCTGTTATTTCCTGTGGCAGCTGGCTGTCAGAATTATCTGCCACAGCATTATGTAGTGACTTGCAAAGATATTATACCTGGGACTGGAGATGTTACCAGCTCTGCTGGAACACTGGTGTTTTAGCAGAAATAGTTGGGGAAAAGATCATGTCTAAACACCAGGGCACAAATCGGAGCCAGCCCCTTATCTTCTTCCATACCAATCACTTGTGCTTAATCAGGTATAACTTCTCATCCATTAAGCTCCATAAATTCCAGGAACAGGTTAGGAATTAGTATCCCAGATTTACATATGGAAATCCAAACCCATGGAAAATCCATTATCCAAGATGGTACAGGAAATAGGATACAGATTTCCTGACACCCACGAGGGTGTCCTCTCAGCCAGTTATACAACCCTGGCTTACATGAACATTTAATAGAGACAGTGATGGAATAGGATTGATAGTAAAGTTGCCAGTTCATATAGTAGAAGATTCCCATAAATATGCAAAGGAGTACCCAGCAATGCCTGCCCCAGTGAATCCAAGAGGTTTCAGGCAGTAATGAATGACCAGGAGCAGAATCTCACCTTAAGGACAGACTTTTATCTCACTGGTTATTAACTGATCTATTCCAATTGGCATCTCTGTTCCCACTGCACTGGTTTGTACAGATTCACATTGCAAGGAATACACAGGGTATAAGAGGATTTTGCAATGCAGAGAAAAGCAGGAGCTGATGACTGAATGTCAGCCCTACAGGGTGGCATGGCCAAGTGGAGAGGAGAGATTGTAACAGCAAAAAGCAGGATATCAGAGCAGAGCTTTTAATCCCAACTGAAATATATGGAGTGATCCTCTGTTCATTTAATAGGTCCAGCAGTTTGATGAAAGTGAGACAAACCAGAAGAACAACAATGATAAAAAACACCCATCTTGATAAGGAAATAAAACCCCTCAGAGCCAGTGAAGTGCTTTCCCCTACTCTGTGCTGTGCTAGGAGGAGCAGAGCGGGAGAGAGTGATCACCTCAAGGAGCAGAGCTGATTAAAAGTACAGTTCCCTTGTCACACTGGGTGATATTGTTAACACATTTCCTCAAACCCTTGTGCCCTGGCTTGAGGCTGGAAGGCTGCTCACTGAAATCGCTGTGTGCCACTTGTAACGGAGCCAGCTTGGTAATAGAGAGATCTATAAGTGTTGGCACCCTCCCTCCATTTTCCAGTGGAGAGACAGCTATTTCCTAAAATCCATGCTAGGCACTGAGCTGGGCAAAGAGACTGATTTTGGAGCTGTAGCAGAGGCAGTGCCCCCATCCCAGCCCTGGTCTGGCTGCTCCTGGGTTGGAGTCACTGTGACGGGGTGGTGGGAGGAAGCATTTATCCTACTGAATAATTACCTGCTTGTAACAACAGGCTTTGGTCTCCTGAGCTATCAATCTGCAGCCTTTCAGCAGCATTAAATTAACTGGGGAAGGATCTGTGAGAGTGTCTGGAGAATATGTAGGAAAAGTTCAAAAGTTTAGCGTGCTGTGGAGGCTGCATGTTCACTCCACATAGAGAGAAGGAGTCACAGAATCATTTCAATTGGAGAAGAGCTCTGAGATCATCGAGTCCAACCACTCCCCAGCACTGCCAAGGCCACCACTAACCCATGTACCCATGTGCCACACAGCTTTTAATTCATTCAGTGATTTCATCACTGCCCCAGGCTGTACATCCCTTCTGGTGAAGAAATTTTTGTTAATGCCCAACCCAAATCTCCCCTGGCACGTGTTGAGGCCCTTTCTCTCATCTTGTCCCTTGTTACCCGAGAAAAGAGACTGACTCCCACCTTTCCACAACCCACTTAGTTCATGGAGAAAAGCTTCTCTAAAAATGAGACATTCCTGAGCCACCTGTTGAGAAGAAAAAAGACAAAGGAAGCAGAATGGTGATGCTCCTTCTGGAGCCAATCCTTGGGTTTGGATCCAACTACTGCCGTGGGATTGTACAGTCTAAGTGACATTGAAAATGTTGTCTGATTTCTACTTTTTGTCATCTGAGTCCAACTATAAAGGGGAAAAACTTCATATGAGAATTTTTAGTAGTTGTTGGAGCAGGAGTAAGGAAAGATGAAGAAATGTCAACAGAATCCTTGCTCTCAGTGTGGTGTATCAGGATAGATTGTTATGTTGGCTAACTATAGATTTTTTTAAAAATATATTTTAATAAGAAGTGAAGTTCATTTCTATATGGAAAATCAGGTGTAAGATTTTTCCAAAGTTCTGCAAGTTTTTTGTGAAAAATTGTGTGAAATATGAAGTCTGAATGCTGACAGCTGAAACACCAGAAACAACCAGAGCCCAATAATTCCACAGCACTTATGCAAAACTCCAATGGAAATCGGACCTTAAAAATAAGTCTGGTAAACTTAATTTTACACCAATTTCCTCATCTAGAAAATTATTCATTTTTAATTACAGATAACGTGAGTATACACTCTAGATGCACAGAAAGTACGCATCATTATTTTTTGTAGAAATTAATTTTGAAAGGTTCATTATATGTTGTCATGCTAGAGATGCCCATTCTGGACATCGGGGTATAGTAAAATAAATTCACAGTCTCTATTTTACAAGCCTGATGATGCCTCGAAGATCCTGCAGTGTAGATGATGACTTGAAGAGGATGTCAAACCCAAGCAGGGTGAAGAGACCTTGCTGTGGTCACACTGGATTTGTGGAGTAAGGAATAGGTGCAAGATTCCTGCTCCAGACAGCACGTGTTAGACCATATCCTTGGGCACATTCCTTTTGACTTTTCATCTTGTACATTGGGTCTTTGTACCTTTTGGGTCCTGCAGCTGCTCTTAGGTGTGGGCTTTTGCAATAGCAGGAAAAGTTCTAGAACTCTTCTTCCATTTTAACATTGCTGCTGATAAATGCATTCTGATGGACTACTCAGTTTCTCATTCGTGGAGATATTTAGTGCATTCCTTTAATGGTTGGTGATGCACAAATCGGTTTTAATATCAATAATGAACAATTTGGATGACATTCAGATTCAAGATCTGCCAAAAAAATTTGCTACATGTCAGGATTTATTGAGTACAATACATTGAGGTTGCCAAAGAGGCTGGAGTTCCTTCAGCAGAAAAGCAAACAGATGGTCTCAGGAAAGTGAGCACATTCTTAAACCCTGGATTGCATTTGGACAGAATGGAACCACATCTGCCAAAGCCTGCTGGCCAGAAGCATGGCGGAAGGGAGCCATCAGAAACTAATGTGACATTCTTCAAGCTCTTTCACTTAATATTGATATTAGTAATCTAACAGGAATGTTCCAGAATTGCCAGGTGTCCTTCGGGTTGGCCAGTTTAGGGGAAGGAGACATGATTAAGAGTTAGTAATTGGATACACACATGCACCCTGGTCTGAAGTGTTCCCTGCTAAATATATCCTTCTAGGTCATCCATGTCCACCTGGCCTGGAGATAAAATGGTAGGAGCTGCTCATTTCAAATAATCTGTTTCTGATTTCTGCTGCCACAAGCCAAAAGATAATCTTGCAAATGTGCCTGTCCCTCCAAACAACTGGCTGTGAGATAAGATGCCAGAGCTGGGAGTGCAGAGCCGAATTATCCCGGAGATCTCAGGCTAAGCACAGCCCTGGGTTCAGGATCAGAGTTCAGGAGGTAGAAAGGGCAGGTTATGTCAGGAAATACATAGATGGGATGAATCCTAATGAATTTGTGCTTGTGTAGACCTCTGTAAAAATAAACTGCAGCATAAAGGAAAAGGCTGACTTGTTCTTCATCTGCATTTAAACAGCAGAATGGGAAATCACCCAGGGTGGTTCTGTATGGGAGGGAGACACAACCTTTGGTCCAAACAAAGCCTGCAGAGATACAAATCGAGGTTCTAGCTCTTGGTCTAGCTTTGCAAAGAGTAAAAATGTCACTAAGTCTGCTACATGGCTCAGTCTCCCATCATAATTCAGGGATCATATAACACCTCACAGGACTTTTACAGAACTTAATTTAGCAATAAATAAGAAATGTGAGGTCCTTGTGTGAAATGATCATTAGGAATGCACTGACTGGGCATCACTGTGGATCACAGGGAGAAATCACAGCACTGATGTGGTGGAAGGTGTGTTCTGGAGAGCAAGGAGTGCTCTTAGTGGTCGAGGTAAGACACCAACACACTCAGGGAGTTACAGATGGTAAAATGTTAGAGAAATGTTACAGTTCAGTTTGAGACTGGCACCTCCAAAGGTGTGCAGAGGAGGCATTTCAGCAAATGCACTCATACAGAGTTTATTCCTTCTTGCATATAACAAACCAAAAAGTGAATTTCACTGTTTTATTTCCTGCCTCAGAGCCGGCACGTGCAGCAGTGGTGCAGTGAATCTCACACAGACCTGAGTGTCAGCACTCGTGGTTCATCTGTTCTTGTGCCCTGACTGCCATAGAGGTATCATTCCTTGGGGTCAAGCATTTTTTAGAATGGCAAAGCAATCCCAGAACTGCCAGGTCCCTTCTCTACCTCTGCACGAGCCTTCCATGCCTAGAACAGGTGAATTCACCCTCCAGTCTGCTCTCAGTGCTTCCCACCTCAGCCTGTGCTCACCTCACTGCAGAGAGGAGCAGCACAGGCACAAACACTGCAAGGGGAAATGCTCCCAAACTGGGTGCAATGAGGCCTTTCAGCCTCCATCTCCTGTCCCTACCGAGCCAAATGCAGCATGAACTGAGTGAGCAAAGCCTCCCACTGCCATGGGTGAGGGGAGGATGCTTCCAGGGTACACAGAGCCTCTTCCCACGGTGGTTCCAAACAACTCCCCTGACAACAGGAAAGGAATGTAATGTTTCAGTCCATCAGCTGGGTGTAAGGGGGAAATTGGTGAAATCTTTTCACCCTATTTCTGCAGGAAGTCAGACGATGTGATCCTAACAGTGCCTTCTGGATGCAAAATCTGTGAACATCCCTCTGAGCTTACTGGGGTGTTTCATGTGCACGTGGTGAGCCTATTTCATCTCTGGGTTAGCTCTGCTGGCATCAGTGAGTTACACCAAGGATAAATCTTGCCTTGTTGCTGTGTTTTGTACTGTAGTTCATATCCTTCTTTGTTTAAAACTTTTGGCAGCTTGATATATTATAAGTGCCATGTACGTGTAAGATGCATTTCTTTGAGCAAAGAAAAATATGCTAATATGCATATTCCTATATTGTCTCTTTCTTGTTACCAGTTAATCAATCACACAGAATGTTTGTGACACTTATTAAAGGGAGTGAGCAGATAAAAGCACATGGCTTTCATTTATGAGACCCTGATAAGTTGGAAATACAAAGGATCTTACCAAAGGGAGTCAGTGTATACTAATGGGTAGAACAAAGAGCTGATAATGAAAAAGACATTTAATGTGGATCCCAGTTCTATTAACTCCCTTTGTGATCTTGAGTAACTCAGCTATTCCCCACCCTTTATACATGCTACCAGCTCCAATCTGGAGGCCATGCTTCAGTTGAATACCACTAGGCCAATCATTCTTTTAAATAAAATACTTCTGTGCTGTCAGCTTTTAATTGCTATCAGCCAGAAATCCAGATTAAAATCCTGGAGCCTGGATCTGGGAAGATTATGTTTTTAGTCTGTGTTCAGATGCAGCTTCAAAAGGAAAGCAAATCCCAAATGCAGTGAATATTACTTATCTCTTTTCCTCTCTCTTCATTTCCATGTGTTTTCAGATTGAGTGGCAAATCTGCAAATCTTTATTCACCTGGTTGCAGGGTATAACTGAGCAATCTGCTCTTCAGTTGAGAACTCTGAGGCTGTAGATAAATAACCCCCTGGAAATACCAACTTGAGGAGCAGAATTGGTATTGATCCAGCATGCAGTGTTTCTCAGAACACATTCCTCTCTTTTTCTGAGGAGAGCAAGTCTTTCCAACTGCAGGAACGCCGTCCCCATGGCAGATGCTCCAGCACAGGCAGTGAGCTGGGGTGAGAGATGTGCCCTGCCTCTGCAAGGCTGGGAGAAAAGGCAGAACTCCAGCCCAGAGCTTGTCCAAGGGATGGTTATTCCACTGCACCAGCACAAGGAACCCCAGGAACTCTCATAGACTAATTGATACCTTATCTTCTCCTTATAAATCCCAAGCCCAAATGTCTCTGTCACAGGGTGGGGAGAGAGGTGGCAGCTTTATCAGCCTCTAGTGTTGGAGTGGGCGGATCTTGGCCGTGGCATTGGCCCTGAGGCACAGTCCCATTCCTGGGGACGAGTAAATTCACAGAGTCACAGAGCCATTCCAGGCTGGAAAGCATCTCTGAGATCATCCAGTCCAAGCTGTGCCCAAACCCCACCTTGTCAACCACCCCACATTCAGCCATTCTTCAAACACCTCCAGGGATGGGGACTCCACCACCTCCCTGGGCAGCCCCTTCCAGTGCTGCTCTTTTAGCACCAGGAAAGTCATTTTTCCCTCTCTGTCTTTCCCATCTGCAAAGCTGGGGTGATGATGACACTGCTCTGTCTGATACTGCTCTTGGAGATTTGCAAATGAGCAGTGATATTATTATTAATGAACCTGTAAATCTAATAATTCAGTGCTGTGGCAGCACAGTAGCACACACCACCTTAAATACAGTGCTTAGGTGGCTGCATGAAACATATGCTGTTGTTATTTGGACTTCTTTGTCTACTTTCTAAATTCCCCCCTTTTGGTGCAAACAATTATGTTTCCAAGTTTGAAACTGTGAAGAAGCGTGCAGTGTAAATGCTCAGGAATGACTAATTTGGAGAGTTTTTTACAACAAAGAAGTTCAAAAAGCAGTTAAAGGCCTGACTGTTAACAAATGAAAAAAGTAATTTGGATACTACCGGCAGTGCAGGAGGTACTTTTATTAGGTAAAGCAATGCAAAAGTTTGGCATGGGTTCAGTAATAATAAAAGAGCAACTATAAAGAGTTAATTATCTCTGATCCCTAAAGGAAGTATATCTTTCCTATCATCATTGAGGCCCTTTGTAGTGCAGTGTTGGGAAAAACAGAGTATTTTGGCTGGGAGCCCAACACCTGGCCTGGGAATCATGTTTTACAGTGGCCAGAGATCATCAGCTTCTCCTAGACAGAGTGCTAATAATGTGAAATTGGGGCTGAAGTTACCTCATTAGGGGCACCACTAGCAAACTCCATAGCATTCTTTTATGGGGAAAGAAAAAGGGAAGAGGTTTGGAGTCATGGTGTTTGCCTTGCTTTGATCTTCAAATAAAAAGTGTCAGTGTTGTTTCCTAAATTAAAAAAAAAAAAAAAAAAAAAAAAAAAAAAAAAAAAAAAAAAAAGTATGGCTGTTGTTGGCCTAACCCTTCCTTGTCAAGTCCCCCTCACTGCAAAAAATGGGACATAAAACCATACAGGCTCATTGTGTTATAAAAAGGGAAATCAGGAAGGAAAAAAAAAAACCCTGTAGAGCTGTTTGGAAAAAGCTCCCTCTTCTACCATTCACTCCACTGAATGTTTCTAATGTTTTTTGCCATAAAACCAGATATTGGTGGAATATTTTGATTCACATAGAGCCAGTCCCAGTGGTGCTGCAAGAGCAGAGAAACTTCACATGCCTTGGCAGCCTGGCTGGGGACAGCCTTGGTGCTTTCTGCTTCACATGGATTTGGAGAGAAAACTTCCTGTCCATGAATACGTGCATGGGTGAAGCAAAGGGGTTTTGAGAGAGAAAATTGCACCAAAAAAATTTCCCCTGACAGCTACAGAGCACAAAAATCCTACGCCATCCCTGGCAGTGCCCAAGGCCAGGTTGGACATTGGGGCTTGGAGTAACCTGGGACAATGGAAGGTGTCCCTGCCCATGGCAGGGGTGGAATGAGATGAGCTTTAAAAGTCCCTCCCAACCCAAACCAGTCTGGGATTCTGGGATTCCTGCCCAGAATCTGCATGTGAAATCCCTAACAGGTTTAAGCATTATAAAAATATGGGTTATTAAAAAAAAGGATTATAAAAATAAACATTACAGAAATACACATCTATGGACACTTTTTGCATACCACAAGGTTGAGTTTGGGGATTTCACAGGCTTTCCCCAGTCCAGGAGGGCTGAAACCTCTTGGCTGAGAACAAAAAGCAGCACATAGAGGAAATCTGCACGGTCCTTTACAAAGAAATGGCCTTTTCCCCCCGTTTTCCAGCTGAATGGTCTCATCTCGCTCATATTACCAGGCAAGTGATTAACCTGCAGTCTTCTCTTAAACCTCCCCTGTGTTGTGGCACTGCTGAGAGGCCCTGGAAGGCCAGAATAGCCAAGGAAGGTTTAGCAAGGCTGAGGATCTCAGTGAGAGTCACACATCTCCAGTGGGGAGGAGTAAATCCAGGGCTGTTTGGTGCTCAACCTGGACTCATCAGTTTCACAGGGGTAAAATAAAATATAAAATATAAANAAAATGTGACAAATATGGAAAACAATTTCTGTAGTCATTTGCTTTGCTGGAAAATAAGTCTTTCTTTCAAATCAAATTAATAAACCCCCAAACTTACATTACAAACCTAGAACAAATCCTTCCCAAACCAGTGTGAAATATTTCTGTCTGGTAAAGTTTTTAGTTATTCTGCCCCTGTTTAGAAATTCGAGTTGGTAAGCAAGGCCACCTTTTATTATGTATGCCAGGCACCCAGTCCTTCCATCCTTTAATAAGTGTGTCACAACACCTTTTTCAGATGCTTGATGGTGTAATGCAGAGGTTAATTGCTTATGGAAATGGCTGCTAATGTTGGAAGGATGAGGGTAATTTGTTCCCCCGAGTGGGAAGAAGATGTGGCAGCAACACATGAGCCACTGCAGCCCCCTCCAAAGGCTGCTGTCCCTGCTGTCCCTGCTGTCCCTGCTGTCCCTGCTGTCCCCACCACTGTAGCCATGGGACGCTCTCCTGGTGACTGCCACTGCCACACCAGAGGGGGAGAATTCATCTTTGTGCTGCTCAGTGCCTTCCAAACCTCCTGAGAGGAGCAGTGAGCCAGTCTTGCATGGCCCCCATCCCTAAGGAATTCCAGGTGGCTGCATCCCTCCAGCCTGAATTCAGCCCAGAGCCCACGCTCTGGGGATGGCAATGCTGCTTGCACGGCATCTGCCACGGGCATGCATTTCAGGTCTGCTCTGCACTACTTTCAGAGCCGAGTTTCCCATAGGGAAAGTCCTCCTAACAGGCATGAACAGCAGCCAGCTGCAACCTGGAAGAGTTTGGGTGCTGTTCTCCTTCTTTGGTATTTGTATTTCCTAAGGTGTGTCCTCCCTGTGCTGGTATTTTCAGGTGTCCATGCATGTATCAGGTCCACAGAGCAGTCTGGGTTGGAAGGGGCCATAGAGCTCATCCAGTGCCACCCCCTGCCTTGGGCAGGGACACTTCCACCATCCCAGGGTGCTCCAAGCCCATCCAGCCTGGCCTTGTACACTTCCAGGGATCCAGGGGCAGCCACAGCTTCTCTGGGCATCCTGTGCCAGGGCCTGCCCACCCTCACAGGGAACAATTCTTGCCCAATATCTCATCTAATCCTCTGGCAGTGGGAAGCCATTCCCTATGTCCCATCACTCCATCCCCTTGTTCCAAGTCCCTCTCCAGCTCTCTTGGAGCTCCTTTAGGCACTGGAAGAGTCTCCCTGGAGCCTTGTCATCTCCAGGCTGGACACCCCCAGCTCTCCCAGCCTGTGTTGCAGGTCAGCAGTGCCCAGTCTGGCTCTGCACTGACAGTGTACCCTCTTCTGGGAAGATCTGGTACGGCCTAAAGTCCAGCCTTGGTCTGGGTCACCGTCCCTGTCCCAGAGCCCTGGTGACTCTTGGTTCTCTGTGAGGGAGGATGCTCCATTCCTGGGCTGGGGGAGCTTCTCACCACCACAGCAGAGGCTCCCTGGCTGTAGATGGGAAGCATGACCTGATACACGATGGACAGGGCAGCAGAGGGGTTTGGAGGGGCTGTCTGGGCAGTCTGGACACATCTTGGCAGGCACTGGCACCTCCACCAAGGTGCTGCTGCCCTGGGATTCACCAGGGCTGCTGCTGGGGTTAACACCACACTGGACCTGACCAACCCCTGTGTGCTGTACTCCCCCATGGTTTGAATCAGCATCCAAAGCACCAGGAGTGCCAGCACACCAACGTGGCTGTATTTCATTCCACAGCCTTCCCAGCTCAGGAACAGGGAGGTTACCTTGGCAAAAGGAGAGTTAACAATCCCCACAGACATACTTATGTTTATAACATACTCATCCAAAGCTTTTAACCCAGAATAACATTTACACGAAGGCTGCAGAGCTCCATCATGCTGCTAATGCTTACAAGATTTCCCTAAATACTTTTCTGGAAGCTCTTCTTACAGACAGAGCCCAGAGGGAATAAGTGAGCTGGAATCAGGAATGCTCCTTCCAGGGGAGACCCTTGCTGGTCCAGCCCATGTGCAGCCCCTCACCTGCAGCCCTGGGTGGGTGGGGAGTTGTGGGGGTCCCATGCTCCAGCACAGGCTGGTCTGGGCCAGTGGGAGAGGCACTTGTGGCTGATTCAAGGGGACAGTGACAGATGAGCTCATCGGATCCGTGCAGAGATGGGGAGGGAACAGGGAAGAGGCAGATCCTTGAGGCTTCACCAGCAAGGTAAAGAGCTTGGGTAAGTGCCACCCTTCCAGGGAGGGACAGGACTTGCCGTGTGGAGCTGCATGCATTTTCCTTCCCTTACACCTCCAGTGAAAAAATTGAAGGCTCCTGCCATTTCATTCATCCCTTTCAAAATGACTGAATAAGGCTCCACTTTCCTCCAGCTTCCTCATTCCCCAGTCCAGTAAATAATGTGCCACTTAAATGTCCGCCTTCTCCTTGATGACAATTTATTGCAACAGAAATGCTGTTAATTTGGCTGCCTGGCTCCCAGGTGGGGCTGTGCTGGGGCAACCTGTGCTGCCAAAATCCCTCTCTCCCCAGCTCCAAGGAAATGAGCTGGCACACAGCGAGGCATCATATCCCTCCAGAGAAGCAGCATCCAGCCAAAAATCTCAGCTACAGAGGGTGGGGTTTTTAATTTCTAACTTTTGAGTGCCTTGGAGTGCTCTAGACATTAGGTGGCAAGGCTGGATCTCTGAATCCAAAATGTAGGGAGTGTGAATTGCTGCAGTAAAACCAACAGAGTCAGCAGGATTTACATTAACTGAGAATCCGGCCCCCAGTGTACTCCAGACGTGGTAAATTCTTACCTGGAGGCACCAGCATATTTAGTCCTGCCTTCATGGGAACACTACCTACCTGTAGCAGCTTAATTTACACACTCCTCAACACCTTTAAGATGCTTTATAACCTTGAAAATCCCCTGACAACAAATACACTCTGCTAGCATATGCCAACAAGGAAATGGTGCAGTGTAGCCATACCAATTAAGCCTGAACATTTCATGCGTCTGTGGTATTTTTTTATTGAGGTACTGTCTATCTTTTTAACTAGGTTTGTTTTTATTGAAGCAAAAACCTGCCCTTTCAGATGAGCAGGCTAGTCTATCAGAGCTGACATTTAGTGGAAAACAAAGTGCAGGCATGAGAAGGTTACAAGAGCTGGCACATGCTTTTGCCCAGATTAGCCCATAACAGAACTGGACTCGTCTAGTTTTGCTTTCAAAGAAATCCTTCTGCCCATAAATTTTTTTCTGCTTGTGAGTAGAGCAGGAGGCCAGAATAGCAACAGTACTCGACAGCTGTTAAAAATAAGGGTTTGGATTTACTCTGTTACACACAGGCCAGAATTGATACAAGAGGCTGGGGTTGGCTACAGTGGTAAGCTTGGTGGGTAAATCAGTGGTGCCTTCATGGTTTTGCACCAAGGGGGAACAGATTTGGCTGCAAGGATGGGAGCAGTGTCCCCTCTCCAGGACAGAGCACTATTCCCTGTGTCATCCCTGCTGTCCCACACCCCAGCACCCCTATGACCCCCAGGACAGTGCATTAGCTCTGCAGCCTCTGCTCCCAGCAGGATTTGGGCCCAGGGAGCTGAGCACCTCCCATCATTAAGCCCGGCAGGATGTGGTGCTGCTGGTTCCTGATTACAGCAAATTTGGCCACAAACCCATGATCCACTCGCTCTCTCCGTGCAGCTGCCATTGGGATTGGCACGAACTTTAAGCTTTCTCAACTGTGGGTTCCTAATGGCCTTTTTGGACCACTGTAGGTAAGCAGGTTTTATTATCCATGTCCAAATAATACTGAATTAATTATGCAACCTAAACTAGTGCAGTGGATATGTGATGGTACCCTGACATTTACTAACAACCGGGGAAGACTTTTCCTGGCGAGTTCTTTGCATCATATGATCAGATATTGGCCCCCAGCTGAAGGGCAAAGCTCTTCTCTGCTCAGCAGTGCCCAAAGATGAAGAGCTTGTCCTGACCCCAGCAAGCTGAAGTGCAGCTTTGTGTGGAGATAAACCAGCCAGGAGAAAAACTGGACTAATGGCAGGAGCGTGGGTCTGAAAACCAGAGCGAGTGGGTTTTGCACAGGGGCCTGCAGGAGAACTGGGAGAGAAGTGTTGTCTGCCCAGGTGTTGGTAGGAAGTTTTTCTGCAAGTGAAGGAGTTCTAATCCCCAGGTTTTGGAGCTATCATCACTAAGCAGTGTAGTATTTTTGTGTTTGAGAGGGCTTGGCAGCAACACTCAGCTGCTCAGTCCCACGCAGGGCGAGGTGTAGGCTCGGAGCATTCACACCTTCCTCTCAATGGAAGGGAACGGGCCAGTGGCTGCCAGGGTGAATCCAGTTCCCAACCACCTGGGCTGCTCAAAAACTCATCAAATCCACAGAATAACGACTTTTAGGAAAACGTTTCCTCGCCTAAAACTTCAAGTCTGAGTGTATTTGCTTTTCATACAATTGTCATTTTTTTTGCTGGTAAATATTAATAGTGGAGATGTTTAAGCTGAATGCTTAGAAGCAAAGCTTTCCCTCTGCAGTTCAGTGCCTTTATCTCCCTATTCATAGACCCAACTTAAAATTCTTTACTCTTAACATCACCATCATCTGTTGTCATAGAAACTATTGCAATACATAAGTACTCTAAATGACTGCAACTTGGTTGAATGGCAAGGGATCAAGATGGACTGTGATGGGGGAACACTTAAAACAGGTACATCTGTGGACAACAACTGATGATGAGTTGTTCAGTCTCTCAACCAAAAATAAAAAAGGTACAACATTCATTTTCAGGCCAACAAATCATAGAATGGTATTTATTGAACCTTTTTTGTTTATTTTGTGTATTCTTTCCTATGAGACATATAAACCAGGAGCTCTTTGTTTTCTTTAAACAAATCTGTGTAGTCCAATTCTGGACTAATTTTACTGGGCTTTCTCCGTGAAATTTCCTATGGAGAGTCAGGATTTACATTCCTGATTCCTTAAGTTTGTGTTTATTTGTACCTTGTTAACAAAGAAATAATACATCTGCTTGGTTTCCTGCAGCTGAGAAAACCAGCACTGAGCTTTGCATTTCTACACCCATATTCCCTTCAAATGACTGGTGAAAATACAGCCACCAGAGCCAGTTAGGCTTTAATTCTACAGCAATTTATATACCTCCAGTACAACTGCAGTGCTTTAAGTCCCATACATCCCTCCGAAGCCTGTGCTGTTCCTAAGGAGCAGGACAGAAGGTCAGTTACAAGCTACCATTTTTTCCCCCTTGCTATGGCTGAAAAATGCCAGGAGAGCTTCAATTTGAAGCCTGAAGAAACTGTTATTCCTGCATCATCTCAGTGGAATGCAAAGCTCAGACAGGTCCTTAGGATGTGTAAATGTCACAGAGATTCAGTTTTGCAGAGAAGTCATTGACACTCCAGTGACAGCACAGCAGTATTTTGCTTCTGGTTCAGTACAAATTACAGACAACTTGACATTAGAGACCTTCAAATGCAAAAGCAGACTGAAATCCTACATGATCAACTGACTTTCCCTATTTACGACAACACAGCTTTCATTTAGATGTCTCTTTGAGGACAAATTGATGGAATGGAAATGGAACAGGGAGAAAACCTGGGGAAGTTTCTGATTTGTGTGGTACTGCTTGCTCCATGCTAAGCCCTCTGGAGTCTGCCTTTGCCTCTGCCTTGCAAGATGCCACATGTGAGTGTTAGTGGCACATCCTTGAGCTCTGCTCTCTGAACTCCCCCCGCACAAAGCACAGAAAGCCAACAGTTAAATAAGAAAAAGACTTAGCAGCCCTTCCACTCCTTGCTAGTACTGTTTATTTCAGATAACTGTCTGTGTTCATATATGTTGTTTGGTGACTTTGCAATTATCCTCTTATCTTTCTTTTTACACTTAATAACAACCCCGTGACCATTCTGTCAAGGTGGTGGAATGCAGCCTGATTCTCCATTTTAAAGAAGTCATTTGCTGAAAATAAGACAAGGGAGATCAAACCCAGCCAGAAACCCCTGCAGGCCATGGGTTAAAACAATGCTTTGGGCTCTGAGACAAACTAAAGGGCCCAAATGAAGAGTGTTGTGTGTGTAGAAGTGAGAGATACTGGGTAGATGGCAAAAGAACTGGAGCAATGGCTTTAACTGCCTGTGGAGTGAAGATATCATGACATCCACCCAGCTGAATCTCATGGAGTTCAAAAGACCAAATATTGCTTCAAACAGCACAGGAGGAAAAGGGTTAACAAGAAGAAAATTGTGCCAGAAAAAGTAAAGTGTGCTTTTGTCCTACAGAGCCACTCTGTGACGTCGGTTCATTTTGATTCCCATGTTCAGGAGCACCTCAGCACGTCCAGGAACACCAAACCCCTGAGTAGGGATGCAACTTAGTGAAGAAAGTCATCACAACTCGTGGTGCCTGCCTAGCAAAGCTCAGGCCAATCAGGAAGCAGGGTTTATATTGCCTAATTAATTCAACTGTCAGGAAATTAAACTATCATGTACTTTGATATCTGTCTGTTTTCTCAGGTGCAGTTATATTTGAAGAGACCCCACGCCTGTTTAGCTGTGATCCCTTTTGGAAATAATTGGCATGGTTTTGATTGATAATGTGTATTCCTCTTTAAAGGAAAACACACTATTTTTCATAATCAGAGGCTGAATGCATAATGAGTGCTCTAGTGCTGCCTTTAGCATCAGGTCTGTCAAACTGCACAGTTATTTCCATATTGATGCAAACTAAGATATTACACTCCCTCATTACATTGACATGGCACATCTTTCAACAGTCAGCTTCCAATCATACGTTCCTTGCAAACAAAATTACCTTCATTTTCTCTTTTGCTACAGAAGGAACTAGCAGTGGAAATGTGCCCTAACAAGCTAATCAACTAATTTTTAGAATATGTTTGAACCATTTAATATTCTAAAAGAAAACAAGAAAAAGTTGCTAATGGGTATGCTGGCATAAACAGAAATAAATAGACAACTGGTTGACTGAACATTAGCATACTTAAGTTTTATCGAAGTCACAGTGGAATTCATTTTGCAAGTCAAAAAAGCAAGATCTATTTGTATCCATAAGCTGAACCACCTCATTTACTCTCTACATTCTTGAGCAGATAACCTTGGTTATGAAGGTAAAAGGAAAAAAAAAGGAAACTACCCTTTTATGAGCCAAAGACTCCCGGCGATAAATTGATTTTAGTGGGACCAGTGTGTAGGGCTACTGATAATGGGTTGTGTGATACTAATGGCCCTGCTGCTAGGAGAGAGCAGCCAGGCTCTGGGTTATGGGCTGCCATTCACAGGGTTGGCAGGGAGTGAGGGTGTTTCCAAAGCAACATCCAGGGATGGGAAGAAGGGAGAGGCAGCTTTGCATCCTGAAATCTGAACTCCCGTCCCAAACAGGCAAACAGCAGGGAGAGTTGGTGTTTTAAGCGACCCAGTTCAGTGGAAGGGGAAGGGTTGTGGTGAGCAGGCTGAGAAGGACCAAAGGGGAAGGATGTTGACAGTAAAAAGCATTGCTGAGGCAGTGACACCATGCAGGGTATCAGTGACAGGGGGGCTCAAAGGTCTCAAAGAGCCTCACCAGCCCCCCAGCCACCCCTGGGAGCTTCCCAGGGACCTTTCCATTCTGTCAGGAGCACATCATTTGTTTTGCTGCAGGAGGGTTACAAACCCTGTGCAGAGATCCTCATTCTGCCTCATGTTGTAAGGTCTGTTTTCAAAACGGAGCTGGGTTTCATTTCCTATCAAGATCCAGCTCTGCATTTGTTACATATGTTAATTTGCTCTGGAAAAATCACAGAAAAGCAGATTATTGTCCTGATACAGTGTTTAGGCAAACCTCCAATGTGTCCCCTGGGTCTGAGTGTGGAATCAGTGACAGTCCTCCCCTGTGCCAGTGGGTGATTAGGGCCATAGTGGTCACCAGGGCTGGTTGTGCCTGAGGACAGCTCTGGGCAGCACCTTCTCCTGGGGCAGTGCAGGAAGCAGCCGAGCCCTCCTCACCTGAGGCAGAATGTGCTGGTGCAGCTTTGTGTCCTGTGGCTGCTCAACATCCTCAGGCTGAGCACGGCCACTTCCTATAAGGGCTCCCCTCTTCCCTGACCCACACACTCCCATCCTGGTCTGGAACAGGGATTTTCTTCTGCATTGCTGATCACACCCAGATTTCATTCAGGTCATGTGGACTTTGAAGCTTATGAATTGATCCTGAATATTTCAATGCCCAAATTAGAGTAGTTCTGTGCACAGATCACCATTAGGAATATATGGGGTGATTTACACATCTGAAACCATAACCTGGTAGCAGATCCCAGTCTTCCCACCTCTATGTCTAAAATTTGGGCATTATATTTTCCTTTTATTTCTGATGCAACATTTCAAGATCCAGCCTCAAAGGGCATTAAGTCGGCGTTGCTGTAAAGCCTTAACACTATTATCAGCTGCATTTCCTTACACATCCAGGGCAAAATACCTTCCAAAGCTGACAGTTGCATGGGAATGCACCAGACTGTTCCCTGACGTGGGATTAAACAACATACTGTGCAGCAAGAGAAACATCTGTTTGTTCTTGAGCTGAGCGGCGAGCGGCTCAGATGAGGGTCCGGAAGAGAAGGAGGATGGCTCAAGATGAAAGCTTGCACTTCATCTGTTGGGGGAAGGAATACATCCCTGGTCCTGTAGAATATTTCCTCTCCATCATAAAAATCAAGGCAGTGCTATTCCAGCAAATACCTCGGCACCACTGCGGCATGACGGCCAGTAAATGGAACTGGAATCGTTTCCATCATAAAAGCACATCCTATGAGTCGGCAAGGCAGGCTAGAGAACAGATGTCCCAAGATCTGTGAGTGTTTCCTATCCATTAGGGATGTCTCTTGGTCTGGAAAACAAAAGGGGTGTCCAGTGAGGAAAGTGGTTGTTGGGAAAAGGGTGGGAGAAGCTCTGTATCCCACCAATCCAAGCATGAGGATGTAGAAGGGAATGGTCCATGAATCTGAGGCTGTGGACAGCCAGGCAGGGACAGGGCTCCATGGATAATGTGGGATTGTGGGTTTGGAGCAGCCAGGCTGATGTGGGGCACGGGGCAGGAGAGGCAGCTTCCCTCCCATCCATCCTGCTTAAGAGGTTCCCAACACGCTCCTCAGCTTGCAGATTTAGATACAAATTTGTACAAAGAAGTGTGATAACTCTCCCTGAAACCTGATTTGATTTTCTCCCTTCGCTATCTTATCTGGCACAGAGGAGATTTAAGTCATACCAGATTATGAAGTGTTATCCTCTCTACTCAGCCAGAATATCTGCAGATGGTCAGGCTGCCAGGGCTGAGCTTCAGGTTGTCTCTGACTGCAAGTTTCAATTCTGAAGGTGCTTTTTACCCGACTGCTGGCTCGAAGGATAGAAACAGCAAGTCCTACAGCTGGTAATTTCTTTACATAAATAACAATTCTGCAAAAGATCCCTTTAATGACATCAATTATACGTAACTAAGTGCACTTTAAAGACTGATTTCTTTTTTTAGGGGGTTGTTTTGAAGCATCTTTGAATTCATTAAGAGTAATTTTCCCTTTATAAACTGAAAAGCAAGTTTCCCATAGACACCAACCCCCCTGACAGGTACATTGTTCCACTTTCATGTCTAGTTATTTACTTGCCAGATGCATCAGACACAGAGCCTGGGATCAGCCATACAGACATAAAAATACACAAATTACCCTTTCTCTTTTTCCCAGGAGGTGGCTGTGGAACTGTGGGCAGTAGATGGGAAAGAGGATGTGCCCCATTGGGGGTGTGCTGGCACTGGCTTTCCCTTCCAGAGGCTCCCCTGGTGCTGCAGGCTGTATTTAGCCCAAGCTGCCCAAACAGTGAAAGGAGAGAAAAAAACTCAGAGCAGAAATTACATCCTCTAAAGGTTAAATTAGGAAAGGTGCAAAGGTTAAAGGCTTTGTGCTGTCCCTAAGGCATTCACTGCCCAGGCTCTGATACCAGACCCTTGGTAGGCAGTGGTACCTCCTTTCACTGAGGTCATGTTCCCCAGAAGCATCAAGACCACCTGAAAATGCAGCAATTTGAGTTTTAGCTCCTGATAGTTTTCCACACTCTGCTTGGAGCTTCCTGCATGTCCTGACAGCAATAGGAGGTCCCGTCCAGACAAAGAGCTCTTTCCCTTGGCAGAGCAAAGGAAACCTTTCCCTTGAATTAGGAATGCAAAGCTTCATTCTTGGCCAAAGATCTAAACCTCGACTGTTTGTGCTACATTGTGAGAGGTTGTTTTATATTGTCCCCATTCACATTCTCTCTGTGCAGGGAATGGGGACAGTCCTCTGTGCCAGCTCACACAGGCACTGCAGGAATAGCAGCACTGAGGGCATGAGGCACTCAGAGCTTATGGACATCTGGGTATCTGCAGCAGAAAGAGAAGATCTCGACCAGAACATTCCCTCTGCCATGTGAACTACTGTTTCTACTTAAAATTTCACTGGCAATCTAGGAAAATGCCATTCAGGCAGAGCAAGATGCCTGTGCATGGAGGATTGCTGGAGAGTATAAAGTAACAGCCAGCCAGCAGCTGATAATCTGCTTGTAAACTCCTGTTTGGAAATAAAGACAATCCCATTTTACAGTAACCAGATGTTTTAACAGAATATTAGTATTTACAAGGGCCTCAGGCTATTGTTTTATACAGGTCTGAAGAGGGCTTACAAAAATGGAAAATCACAAGCAAGTGTGCAGTTCAAAGGCCCCTCGAAGCTGTGACATTTGGTGTAATGTGGGTGAGATCCCCTTTTGTTTGTGCCTGGGATGTCTCATGGGATTGATTGCCAAATGTTCTTCCATAACTTACCTAACCAAGTTCCCCTCTGCTCCAATATTTCCCTGTTCTTTATTATCCATAATTGGATAACTTCTCCAATTTTCTCCTTGGAACACTGAAGATAAGGTTTCTGTTTAATCATTCCACTTTAAGTACTTGCAATCAGACAGGATATTGCTGCTTTTAAAATAAGACAATGACATTTAATGACTTTCATTTCTTCCTATACAAAAGATTAATTTATATGCTGGAGTCATCTTTTTCATTGGAAAATTCTCCCCACTCTGTTTGAAATGACTCAATCTGATTAACAGCTTAATTCTCCTTTTATACTTCTGATTTTGTGGCTTTCGCTGCCAGCATTCGCTTGTCATCTCTTTACCAACTCTAATTCAGCTTTTGTTTCTGAATGAGTCCGAAGTGAAGAAGCCAGGCAAGCTGTGAGGTGTGTGAGTGCTGCCCCTGTAGCTGTGATGTGAGGCAGGAGCTGGGAAGGACAGCTCTGTGCTGGGCTGGTGGAGCAGCACCACACGTGCAAACACATCCTCAAAAGCTGCAGGAGAGCAGAGGGATTCCCTGAGCAGCCCTTAGAGGCTCTAAGAACTGCAGGTGAAGGACTGTGGGGTGTCAGCATGTGCATCCCTGGGAAACCAAAGGGTACATGCAGCACTGGGGAGGCAGAAAACTCCTCACTGCTGTTTTCCAGGCTCTTGGGAAAAGCCCCATGTCAGGAATCTCTGCAGGCAGGACAGAGGAACCAAGAGCTGACAGGGAAAAGAAATCATGTTCTAGAATACACCTTACCTGGCTGTTTTAAACTGCAAACCCACAGATTTATCCTGCCAGTTTTAAACTGTCTCCTCACAGTGTTCAATGAGTGCTGGTGGAAAGAAAAGTTTCATGCAGGTGCTATGAGCACATCATCTGGATGGTTCTTTGAGTACAGACGTGAAAGCTGTTCAAAGCTTTGGCTTTCTGCATCAGTACTGGTGATTTGATGGTTAGTAACACAAATTGCAATGCAATCTTCACCTTCCAACAGACGAGTGTTTGCCTTTAGCAAGGTCAACACCATTTTTAGGAATTTATTTTGGTTTTCTGCTAATATGCTTTAAAGTAATTATCATTTTCTTTACTCTGCTGACCATCGTTTTAGGTTTTGGACCTTTTCTAACTTTTACTTTGCTTCACTTACTACCTATAACTTCTTGATCTATAAAATTTTACTTTTGTGGTGTTTATTTATTTATGTGTATTTATTTATTTATTATGTGGTGGATATTTGTGTTATGTTTATGTTTATTTATGTTTTCATAGCTTCAGAAACATCTTATTTTTCTCTTTCAAATCAAGCTTTAAGCCAGGAAGGCCTTCTCCTGTGGCTGTGGGATTAGGATTTTCCATCATAAAGGAAGAGGTATTTGAGCATAACTATAATAACTTTACAAGTTACTTTTCTTCTGACAAAACTCTTGCATATGCCCAACAGATTTAGCCCCCAGCTGTTTTCTGGACTGTAAAACCAGTCTTTCTAACAGACCAAATGTATAAATACAACATTGAAGGGGGTTAGCAGAAGCCACTTGGCTGTGTGAGAACTTCTCAAAAGCTCTAATGGCTTTTTCTGCACTTCTCTGTCTTTATATGAGACCAGTGGGTGAGCCCAGATGCTTTTCTTTCTCCCAGTCCAGCCTCTGTCCATGCATGGGATGCCCTTCCACCATGTGAATGACAAATGCAATGTAGTTTGCATGGAGCTGGAGCTGTAATATCACATTTCCATGCTCGTTTTAGTGCTACACTCGATTTTTCTTTGTGTCAAGATCCTACTCCCCATCTGTGCCATTGCTACATGAGCATAGAGTGGCAATTCCTTCTCAGTGAAGTGGCATCTTCATTTTTGGAGCTGGCACTTTGTTTCTAGCTCATGTTATAAATAAAACCTTCGGGGTTTCCTGATGCACACAGCCCCGGAGCAGCTGGAATGTCAGGTGGGATGTTCCTGCCCTGCCCCACATGTGGAGCTGGCCCAGGGAAGCCCTGCACATGGTCTGCAGCCCTGTCCCAGCCCTGCCTTGCATGGGAATTCCTTGGCAAAGGTGGACATGCATGTGCAGAGTGCCATAAGCAGATGCTAATGGTGCTTCCCATCCAAGCACTGTGAAGCATTGTAATGATGCTCTAACACAGCCCAGCAATCAAACTCTGGAGTGTAATGAAAACAGGAATACGTGTTTAACAGAGTAGAAAAGCATGCAGGGAACAGAATGAGAATGATTCCTCACTTAAGAGCACACACATGTAAATACACGTACGTGTCACTGGGCTAATCTGTGACACTTAAACACAAACACAAACCCCACTGCAGCCATGGAGGGCAGTAACAGGGAGGGCTAAATTGGATCCACTTTCCAGATTAAGATCCTAATCTTGCAAACAACTTCAGGCTGCTGAAATCTGACAGCCACATGATGCCCTCCGTGTGGCATCTTCCACACCCTGCTGGGGATCAGCCCTGCCTGGTGCCTGCCCTGTGCCCCTTTCCACTGGGATCACAGTGGGGTGAAGCAGCACACTGGGAATACCGGAGTGCTGGCAACACCCGAGCAAAATGCTTAAGGCATCAATGATGATGACAAATAATGAAAAGCTAGACCAGGGTAGAAAAAAAGTCTGTCTCCAGTCATTTTACCCAGAGCATTGCCTCCTGTTGAATTGGTTTTGCTGGCTGGAGAGGCAGTTTTGATGCTGTTGGTACCCTGAGAATAGTTTTGGCATGGCCATCTTCTATAAGGAAAAACATAAGTGAATGAGAGTTGACATGACAGATTGTATGTGCTGTGCCTCTTGGACCCAAAGGCAGTCGTTTGGTGGTTTAAAACTCAGTAATTATGGATGTACACAAATGTTTCTGATGGGCCCCAAACGGTCAGAAACACAGGCACCATCCCAGAGCGCTGCACAGCAGACTGAAATTAAATAAACACATGAGGAATGTAAGGTTCACCTGTGTGGAGAGAAACCTTAGACTGGGGAGCAGCCACAGGTTGTCCCATGGTGAGGATCACTTGGAAAAGTCTGGCTGTGGTGAAAGAACAAAACCCACAGGAGCTTTATGAGGCTTCTAGAGGGAGGTGTCCCTACCCATGGCACGGGGTTGGAACCAGGTGGTCTTTAAGGCCCCTTCCAGCCCAAACCATTCCATGCTCCTGTGGCTCTGTGAGGACTGGCTGGCTCTGCCCATCTCCCCCAGTGATGGAGCTGCATTTGCAGGGAGCTGTGAAACACACAACTGTGCCCTTTGTGTGCCTGCATCTGCATCCTGCCTGCACTGGAGGTGTGCACTGGCTCCAGCACGGATTTTTATTCCGTTCTGAGCAGTTGATTCCCCTCTCAAAGCCCAGCAGAGACCCTTGACTGGGCAGGATGGGCTGTTGGGGCACGCCTGGTTAATGAACCGCCACAGCACCTTTGTTTCTCTGGCTGCCTGGTGCCCTGCTCTCTCTTGTACAATTATTACAAAAATCAGACAGAACGTTGCCTTGAGATATGATTTTCATAGTGGGATAGATTTTATTATACCAGCCATACAATACCTGCTATTATCATTTTGATTATATGCTCCTCTCATTTGCACTATTGGAACATTATCTGTAGTACATTCATTATTACTTTATAAGAAACTGAAACTACATCCTTAAGATGAATTGTAAGGAAGGATTTCTATTTCCTCAGATAGATACTTTGGCTGAGATCATTAAGTGGCAAACATTATTTGTAAAAGTTTATTTTATTTACGTAAACTCTAAAAGAAAGAAATAACATAGATATTTCTAACAGACAGAAAAGCCTGCGGCTAGTGGCAACAAATGACTGCAATTTAGAATTCATGTACTATTAAGAAGTTCTGATTAAATTGTAAGTTCCTTTGGAGGAAGGAAGTTGGATAAATGAGAATCTAGCCCAGTGAGCTTTGATGGGCTTGCAGGGGCCGAGGGGTCAGCAGTGACTCACAGGTTCCCTCTGCCCCACAGCCCAAGGTCTCTGAAGGTCAGATCCACCGTGAACCTGAGGAGAGAGGGCAGAAGGCCAGGAAGGGCTGTGTTTAATAGCCCAGTTGGGTCTAAAAAGATGCTGGACCACCTGCATGGCTGGTGAGCATCCCTCATTCCTCACTGGAGTGCAGGACGTGCCCATGGGGAGCCACCTTGGGCTCTGTGTCCACAAACAGGGATGGAGGAGTTTGCTCCCCACCTTTTCTCTGTGTTGTCCTCACTGTGCAGGAATCCTCATCCTTTTGCACACAGAGGAAGGGAAAACCACCAGCCACAGGGACCTTACCCAGCTCTCTTGGTCCAGATCCATCCCTGCCTCCAACCAAACTGCCCAATTTCTTCTCAAAGTGCCTTGTTCAAGGTCTAAATCTTCCCACAACTACAATGCAATCAGATTTTCACAGTTCCTCTGAGTGAACAGTGGCAGGAGCACCTGACTCCTGAGGCATTCCTTATTTCTGTGATGTCCCTGCCCAGTGCAGGGATGTTGGACTAGATGACCTTTAAAGGTCTCTTCCAGCCCTGTGATTCTGTGATTCAAGGACTTGGCAGAGCTGCTCAGCTGCCATGGCAAGTCAGATTTGTCACTGGTATTTCATGGACATCTCTTGTTTCAGCTGCAGCAGTGTAGTTAAACCCCAAACTGTGGTTGCAGCTGGACCATCCCAAGGAGCCTGCTGACACGTGAAGCCCATTGCATCTTTAAGAAAGATAATTTGTGTCTTCGCTGGAAGAGATCACACTTTGCTGTGTAGATAAGAACATTTTCAGGTTGATTGCAAATCATAAATATTTGATGTACTGTAATTACTAGTTCTTAAGTATCATTTTCCAAATTATTATTTCTATTAAATGCATAGAAACTTGGGATGGAAGAGTGAGTTAATGCAGAAACACTTCATCACCACAGATCTGGGTTTAGGGAAGGTCATGAGTGAACTTGTCTTTTGTTTCTTCCCACCTACCTGTCTCAGACAAACAAACAGACAAACAAAGCAGAATCATGTTGGACTAGGTGGTCTTTAAGGTCATTCCAACCTAAATCATCCTTTGACTCTATGAATTAGTAGAAACTGGAAACAAAAGTAATTCCCATGAGAAGAAAGGTTGGGGACTTGCTATGATTTTATGCTCCCCTTTACTGCACCTGGCTGCACCATCATGTCTTTGGGCAAATGATTTAATCTCTGTCCTTGCTCAGAGCCATCAGTTAAATGAATACAATTCTTCTGTGATAAGGTTTGGCTGATGTTTGCAAAGCACACTAAGATCTCTGATAGGAGACATCCTGCACAGTGTGTTCACCTTCAGGCTGTTCCAAGCAGGACACAGACAGGGATGCTGCTGGGGGATGAATCACCAGGGGTTCTCAAGGTCCAGCCCTTCCTCACTCCAACAAATCCAGTCTTGACCTGTGAGACCACTCATAGCCAGATCTCTACATTTAGTTATTTTTTCCATATACCCCATCCCCCCAACACCAAAATTTCCCACCTGGCGATGTTGGCCTAGAGCTGCTGGTGGTGACCCAGGGGCTGCAGCTCCTTCCGAGGCATTAAACAGTGTCCTGCAGCCACCACCCCAGACCTGGGTGTGGCACTGGTGTGTCCCCAGTGGTGGCAGAGGTGGGTGGCTGCAGTCCCCTCTGGCCAGTGGATGTGGATTCCTGGTGTTTGGCTGTTTCTGTATGACCCCTAGTGCTACCTGAGTGCACCTAAGCAGCGGCTCAATCATTACTTACAAGTTGGCAAACAGAAAGAAAATATTTCAACTAATCTGGAATAAGTCAGATATACTTTTTTTCACCTCTGGGGAGATTTTCAACTATAACAATGTAGCTTTGAGCTTCTGACAGATGCTAATGAATTGTTGTTTACATGTTTGATTTACTGCCTAAACAAAGATAAGACATGCTCTTGAAAACACATTGAATGCACAATCCAAACACATCCATTAAATCTGTCACAATAAACATGACAGCTTTCTTCTAACCTAACAACTGGCATGCCTCATTTACATATTAATGAGAAAACTGGGATCAGTCTGCACAAATTGCTTCTATCTTGTGAAGGGGAAGCACTGACTGACAGTGCAGCTCTCCATGGTGTAAATACAGCAAGTAAATACCTCTGCCATCTTAATGGATTTTATTTTTATTTGCCTATTTGGTTCCGTGGTTATTGATTAGTTGTCTCTCGTGAACTGCAATGACAGACTTTACAACTACAGGGACAGACATTAAAAGAGTTCCTTCAGCTTCCCTGGTGCCTGAGGTGTCTGCTGGGCTTTGGGGTTGCCAGCTCCCGAAAAAGCTTGGTTAAAAGCTGGATCTGCCTCAAAGTTCTCACTGGTCTCCATCAGCATGTCCCAGTGCTGCCAAGGGCTCTATTGGCCCTAAAACACAACATATTCTTCTTAAACATCTGGGAGATGAGAATGCTGCAGGTGAGACTACAAACCACAGAGGAGAAACTACTACAAAGCCAACTCTGTGCTCTTTCAAGTGTGAATTGGGAGCTAAATTCCTGGAGTTACTTGGATTCCTAATTGTGCAAAGGTTGTACCAGTGTATGCTTACACCCTGTGTTGTGAGTCTAACAGTGGCATCTCAGCTGTATGGAAATCTGAGATTTAGGCATAGCAGAGACCTATAAAAGACTTTTTCGTGGGCCCTGAAAACTGAAGTCACATCAGCAGGGAGTTTCACACCATCTAAAGTGGTTTTTTTCAGTATCTGTACCCTGCACTGCATTTTAGAATACTGAAACCCCGAACTTATGTATCTCTAATTGTTTACAAGTTGGATATCTGTCCCACACAGATGCCTGGGCTCTCTCTGTGTCAGTGGAGAAAGCTCAGAGCCTACACAGGGCAGACCATGTCACCTACATCTGTCACCAGCCTCAGGAACCTTGCTCTCTGCTGCCTGGGAGGAATCCCAGGAAGCCTGGTCTGACTTTTGGACAGCTAAGGGAGATAAGATGAATTACCCCTTCCATGTCACTGATTTTCAATCAGATACACATTCTGAAGTGCCCAAAGTACCTTCCATAATGGCACTCAGCTTTGGAAATCAGCAGCTACTTCTGGCAAATGGACTTGGAGCATGTACTGACACAGCCCTACATGGCCTTGAGCTGGGGAGAGCTTCCTCAGGCACCACCCATGCTCAGGGTCAGCAGAGGATGCTCAGGATGCTCACAAGTAGATCCCAAATGGACCCTCGATGCAGTGCCATTAAATATTACCAAATTGGGGATCACTCTGTTGAACACTGCAGTGAGCCTGAGTTTTCCAGAGATGAAAGTTCTTGCAGCAGGGACACGGGAATTTGCCTACTGCTGGTCCAAACCAACACAAATCCAAGGTGCAATCCTCAAATCCAGCCAAAACCTGACTAGAACAGGAGGAATGCCACATGTTTCCAACAGAAGCAGCTTTCAAGCATTCAGAGGCAGAAGTTGTGACCATCACGTGTCTGTCTGAGGGCACTGGGGAGCTCTTTGATAAATTTTGATCTGCCTCTGGTTGTACACTTAACACATAGCTTGGGCTTTGGGTAGAGGGAAGTTTCCTCTTGTAATAATTTGCTCTAAAAGGCTGTATGAATAACACTAGAAATGATCCAAACTGTTCCAAAGTACTCCAGGGAAATTAATGCGCTCCTATGCTTTTGTTTTGAAGTTAATTTTTTTTTTTGTTTCAATGAACTATTCCCTCTCTACAAAATTGTACACACTGCTTTATTCTTCTGAGGCCCACAGAACCAAACATTTCAGAAGACTAATTTATCTTCTGGAATTTATAGTCCTATTTCTAGATTAAAAGGGTTGTGTTCAGTTACTCTTGGATATAGATTCCTCCTCCTCCTCCTCTCCATGACTCTGTTATCTGACTCACGTCTCCAGACATTACTGGTTTGCCCCTGAAGTAGTCTTTCATCTGTTTATGGTTGAACAGTTTGTGTGCTACTGGGGCATGGCATAAAACTGAATTTATATTAAATAATTAACATCAAATTAAACAGATTTTTGCTATAAATGTTATTCCAATCCACTTTTACAGAACTACATTCAAACAGATGAAGGCACCCAGAGAAACCTGGGCAACCTCCCCCAAAATAAAACAAGCCCTCAGCCCTCAAACTTTCTCTGGTGACAAAGACCTTCATTCAGATGCAGAGGCAGAGCCCCAGCCTGGTCCAGGAGGAGCCTCCCTCACAGGGAGAGGCTCTGGAAGTCCATGGGGTGGCTCACAGAATGAGCTATTGCTCAACCATGCTGAGCACAATTAGTTGTGTACAACATACAAGCAATGAACTGATTTAATTTCCCTGTCAATCAGCAAGGAAAAAGGGCCAGCACAACGCAGAGAGTCTTCTCTTCAATCTGAGAAGAGCTTTGGGGGAAATATTGTAAATGTCATAATACAATATGTTAAATATAGTAGTTAAAATACTGTTCTGCAGCCAAATTCTCTTCTTAGACGCACACACAACTCCCACTGGCAGGAACAGGAGCTGTGCAGCGTAGCCCCAAATGAGGAAAAGCTGTTCTGGGAGGGAAGGAGGTTGATCTGTGTGTGTGTGCGTGTGTGTGTGTGATTGTGCCCTCTGATGGCAACAGGGACCTGTGGATATGAAAATATTCTGAGTAACTTTGAAGGCTAATGAGGAATAATTTTGGAAGAGATTTCTAATCCTATGCTCCAGGACACTGGAATAAATCCTGTGTCAAAGCCAGCATTTCTGTACTTCTGTACTGATGAACTGTGGACTAAAGAAGTGCAGGAGTGAAGCCAAGAAGACCCCAGCCTTACTTCTGACTTTAACACTCCCTGTTTGGTGGCATGCAGATGACTCAAAGCTGCTTATCCTGCACTGTGTGAAACCTTAAACACGATAGTGCTGATGACAAGGGCAGCAGCAGTGCACAGGCTGAGCACAAGGACCGTGCTTGCCATGTTCTGCAGCTACTCCTTCCCATCTGAAATTACAGCAGCTGCACAGGCAGAGGTTTGCTCCAGCTAAAGCCATTCCTAACCAGGGAGCAGGGACACTGCCAAGTCCCTGGCTCCAGCACAGGGCAAAGCTTTGCTGGGGGATAGTTAATAATGATGTGGGTTGGAAGGGATGTTAGAGCCCATCCATTCCCACCCCCTGCCATGGCAGGGACACCTCCCACTGTCCCAGGCTGCTCCAAGCCCCAGTGTCCAGCCTGGCCTTGGGCACTGCCAGGGATCCAGGGGCAGCCACAGCTGCTCTGGGCACCCTGTGCCAGGACCTCACCTTCCTCACAGGGAAGAATTCCTTCCCAATATCCCATCCATCCATGTCCTCTGGCAGTGAGAAGCCATTCGATACAAAAAGTCATTTATTTCAGGTAAAAACCATTAGATAGCTAAATATTGTTCCCCTGGTAGTGATGGCTCCAGGTTGCAGCTTGGTCTTCGTAACCACCTCAATCTTTGTAACCAGAAAGAGGTGACGGAGTCTCCATCCCTGGAGGTGCCCAAGGAGTGGCTGGATGTGGCACTCAGAGCTCTGGTCTGGGTGACAAAGTGGTGATCAGTCACAGGTTGTACTCAATGGTCTTGGAAATATTTTCCATCCTAAATGACTCTGCGTGAGTCTGTGTAGTTATGGGAAAACGATCATTTTGGGACACCAAATGTGTCCCTTCCTTATGCCTATTCCCCATGAGGAACTACAGGCATGCTAAGGCCATATTTTGATATATTCTCCATATTTGATCATGTTCTTTAGCCACCAGCAGGAAGCCACATAAAACAGAAGCTGCACAGTAATTAAATAGCCCAGAGCAATCAGCAGGTGTGGACACTGAAGGAAGTGTGAGACCACCTTAAGGAGGAACAAGTCAGTGCAGCTCAGTATAAAAAGAGGCGTGGAAAGAGGAAGAAAGAGGCACAATCCATTCTTTGGACTTTTCCCATGTAAATTTGTCTTATCCCTTTAAAATCCATCAATTTTTAAAGGGTTGACACAGCAAGGCAAATTAATTCCACAATTTAAGTAGGTTTTATGAGAAAAAAAAAAAAAGGAGTTCCTGCTATTTGCTTTAACTGCTCAGAAGTTTCATGTGGCAAACACTTATTCTTAAATTGAGTACCACATAATCGCTCTCATTACACCTCCTCTATGCCACTCAGGCTGTTACAGATCTTTATCTTATTTCTCCTTCAATCATCTCGTTTTCCAAGCTGAGGGGGTACAGGGGAATGGCACACAATATTCAAGAGGTGAGTACACATGAATTTATCTAGTGGCATAATGACGTTTTCTGGTTTAGTGGCATTTTGCTGCAGTTGTGATGGTGGAAGGATACAGATGGATCAGAGCTCATGGACAGATGTAGCACCTTTTATTGCACCAACTATACAGCTGGAAAAATTAAATGAGCTTTCAGACACATGCCTATAGATTCTAGTTGGCTTTTTGGCTGCCTGGGAGCTTTGACTGATGTTTCTTCAAACTATCAGCAGTGGCTCTCAGAACTCTTTTCTAAGTGGTGAGAGCTGAAGAGGAGCTCATCAGTGAGTACACAGAGACAAGGCTGGGGGCTTCCCTTTGAGCTTGGCAGAATTGAATTTGATCTGCTGTTTTGCCACAGAGTCCTTTGGCACCACGGGACCCTCTGCAGCTCTCTGACAGCTTTGCCTTTGCCTTTTGCACCATTTTGTAACATCATTTCATTATTCCTCTGTTTTCTGGAGGAAATTTGCAAAAGGAGGTGAATAAAACACAGGGGTAGAAATATTCTGTGTTTTTTCTGCAGTAGGGCACAGGTATTGATGGGCTCAATAGCTATTCAGAATGAACAATCTCTCCAACATAAGAGTTGCTACTGAGACATCGTTGGCTCTTTAAAACCCTGGTTCACACAGACTTTTTTCCTGCTGGGTCCCGCTCATTACAGTTTCCAGCAGAGCAGCTGTGAATTTGGGCTTACCTCACTTCCAGGATCCCAGTTGGGAAAGCCTTGTTAAACTCTCGCATTGCGAAGCAATCAAACATGTTTGTTTGATTGTTTGTTTGTTTGTGATGATTTATGCTGTGATTAGGCTTTTGATATTACACTGGTTGGGGTAAGGTGCAAGCAAGCTCTTGAAACAGTGCCAGCACTAAGTCAATATTTCATTAAGACTCATTTATGAGAGAGCTGATGAAGGACTAGAGTGAGGTCTCTACATGTTTCATATTCATCTATTTAGGTAAGGCAGCTGATTATTTAAAATATATTTAGATACTTGGTGTAGTTGGAACTGATACAATGCCTAATGTGGGAACAGTCATAATGATAAAAAGTGTCTTTTATGAACAAAATTTAATCTGCCTCCCTATAAAAATTAAAAGTGATTGTAAAGATGTGAGAGTAAAGACACTTCTGTTGCTGTATCTGTGTGGCTGTACAGATACATCTCTGCAGAGCAGGGGAAGAGTTTGAAAGAAGAGCCTGGACATTATTGAGACCAGGGTGGGATGCCTGTGGCAGGATTTATTTATAGTATTTTTGGCAAAGGCATATATTTCCTCCCTGGATTTTCCCTTCTACTCAATCTCTTGCTCTCCCTGTTACACACAGCTAATCCACAGTGTGGGACACTCACTTGCCAAGGCTCTTTAGTGCCCCCACTCAGCCCAGGCATCAGAAGAGTTTCTCTCCACCTCAGTAGCACCATAAGATGAGTGAGAAGCACACAAGTGAGAAGTTGGCTAGCTGAGGAAACATCCACACAATGAGCTCCTCAGCCAGAGCCCACTGACAGGGAAGGCTTAAACACTACAGAAAGCCTCGTGTCAAAGTGAGGGAATGAAGTGAAATGTTACTCCAGCCCTGACAAACAGCTGGCACCGATGCCGCCAGGGAAGATTAATGCCTGCCTTCTCCTTACCTGCACCCACATGATGTTCCCTGACACTCAGATCTAATTGTAGGAGCTGAGGTGTAGGAAGTGTCACCCTCGCTTAAAATGTTATCAGGTAATGGGTCTGTGATGATGTGGAGACAAACAGGAGGTTAACAGATAGGTCTTCATCTCCTGCATGAGGAAGGAGGGCTGCGTGTCTGCCGCGCCGATAGCGATCGCTGTGGGATGTGCATTCCTGTGCTGCGAGGGAAATTATACACCGAGGTCAACACACTCAATGAGATGCTGCCAAAATATGTATTTCCTTTCTGCAGACCTTTTTTGAAGAAAGGTCTCATGCTGGAGACTGTAATTAATAAAGGAAATATTTATACAGTGTCACAGAATTTACCAGTCACTCTATAAACACAGATGATCCATGTTCCCTGTCCCAAAGCACTTACGGGCTAAAAAAGGCAAGAGACACGGAGCAGTTTAGATCAGGGAGGGAGCACGGATTATTAATGGTGAGAAGAAAGAGGATGGGTTGCAGGGAAGGCTTTGGGAGAAGGGCAGGCTTCATCAAGGAAATCCAGGTGGTTGAAAGGCCAGGATGGAAAAGTTGAAGATTGAGGCAAAAGTGTTTTGAAGGGGCAGATGCAGATGTGGGCACATCTGGGAGCAGAGGTTCCGCTGGCAGTGCTGGTGGAGTGACTGGCAGGAAAACTGCAGAGGGGCTCAACAGCAGATGTGGATTAAATGCTCTTCAGGACACAGGCTGCCATTGCCTCAGCAGAAAGGATGAGCAGAGGGCTGGAGCTCCTGGTGAGCTGGGAAAGCTGCTGGAGCCAGGAGAGCTCAGGGAAAGGTGGAGAGCCAGCGATGGAGAAAGGAAGAGAAGCATTTCAGGACGGTGGAAACAGGAGAAGTACGAACACACTGCTGCAGAGAGCAGGGGAAGTGAGATAAAGGAAAGGAAGTTCAGGCAGCAAGAGTTAAGAACTTTGCCATTGATTTTGGGGACAAAGGAGGAAAATAAATGATAGAGAAGTGAGTGGGATTAGGGGAAGTGCTCAAAGATAAGCATGGCAAGAAGGTAGAAAGCAAAAGACAAAGGCGAGCAGGCAGCATAGGGGAAGAATTAATCAGGGTCAGGCGACTGGAGGGGACGGTTAAGCAACCAAGGAGCCCGAGCCATTTCTGACATTGGCATTTTTCTCCTCTGGTGGGAAAAAAATAAATCAAGATGATTTTCAAATATCTGGGCAATAAAAGTAAGTCACTGCAACTCCCCCCAGCTTGTAAGTGCTCGATTCAGCCCCACTTGTGCTTTGGGGGCAGCACTGGGGTGGGGCTGCAGTGAGCGCTGTGAGAGGCGATGCTGCAGCTCTGCTACGCTTGGTGAAATTGGTTCCTCATCCAAAAACCACCGAGTCCAGGCAGTTCAAATATTCAGTAGTTTCCAATATTCCCTTGGAAAGATAAAGTCTACGTATGCCTGAGTTTTGAAGTAGTAAAATGCCACAGTATTTTTAGTCTTTGTTTGATCAAAGAAAAATGAACCAGATAGACAAGTGAAAAATTACCCAGGAGCTGAAGTCACTGGTGATATCTTTTATTGCGCTATCATACAAATAGGAAGGATGTTCTTTTCATCTGACATAATGAAAAATGTATACCCTTTTCAAACTCACTGGTATTCATTCTGAAGTTAGCCCTCCCAAAAAAAAAAAAAAGAACCCTTGACGTTACCTAGAACTTGACAAGTTCTGATTAATTTAATAGGAAAAAAATCTCTTGATATCAAATACCAGCTACTGTTCAGGAGAAAGTGAAGGGAATATGAATTTTATTTTAAACTCATCTATTACATACAAGTAATAATAAAGAGCAATTTTCAGACTTTTCTCATACTAATATTTTTTGTTCATATTAGATTAATCAAGACAAATATTCTCAGAAGAGTTAGGGACGGTTCATTCCTGAGTAGTTACAGCTCTGAGCATTATCCAATCAGGTAGGCAAAATATGGTTTTTATACTGTGTGAAAAATGTGTTCTGCTCCAAAATTCCAGTGCTTTTGCAGGGGCCACATTGTGCAAAGTATGTGGGGCACTTTAGCAAGACACCCTATATCCTCCCTTGCTGAAAATCCAGTTTGGGACCAGAAATGAAATGATGGTGGCAGTGTGTGACTGGGGACAGACACCCACAGTTAAGTGACATTCCCAAAGTCACACGGGAAGTCTAGGGCAGAAATAAACCCTGAAATCTGATCTCTTGGGTCCCATCCAGTTCTTTAACCAAAAAACACTCACCACATCCTGTTCAAGCAAAATCAAGGCAGTTGTAGCAGCCCTTGCTAAGGTAACAGCAGCTGTGGCTCTCCTTTGGGGTCTGACTCCACACTTTTTAAAGCTGATAGAGAAAGTCCTGCTGAATTGAAGGCCAACAGTCAAGCCCTGAGGTGCTTTCATGCTGGTTATGTCTTTCATTTGATTTTGCACCATGTCAGTGAAAATGCACTCCCAGCACACAGCCCTCTGTGGGTTTGAACCAGTGGGGCCACGTCCAGCTTAGGTTTGTAGCCTCAGCTTTGCACCAGATCAATGCACCTTTACACTCCCACGAGGAGAAGCACTTGCTTTCACTCCAGATTTTATGGCAGCTCATAAAGGCTGCATTTGAGCTGCTGTTTATCATAAAGCACGTTAGGAGTTAGTGGAATTCTGAGCTGAAACTGGGACGCAAAGGATGATCCTTCCCAAAATATAGTTTACGGATACATTACTGCATCCACCAAGCATTCCCAAATAAATGGGACAGTTCCTGGCTGTGCCACTGGGTGGTTTGTGATGGAGGTGCAGCCAGAGAGATCCTGGAGAAACTCTTCTGGCTTGTGGAGCACTTCTGTGTGCTCAAATGACTGTTCTTCTGCTGCTTTGTAAGACTAAAAGGTCTGTCTGTTGAAGCTGCTTTTGTCAGAAGAATCTTATTCCTTGCTTTTCCTCTCCTTATCTCCACCAGAATGAGGGAGGTGACAAGAGAGCTTTCTAGGAATTAGACTGCAGGAACCTTTCCTGTCCACAGGCAGTTTTACCAGCAGATCCTTATCCCAGGCTCCAGGGTGGAGATTTCCTGCAGGTAGTTGCAGAAACATAATATTTGTGTATCTCAAAGACAAGGGATATTTTTTATTTTCTATCAGTTTTCATGCATAATAATAATCCCCACCACTTTGTAGGATCCTTGTCATAAAAGACTTCTGGGATGGATTAAACTCCTTGGCACCTCCTCAGTGATTAGTCAATCTCAACAGGCATTTATTGCTTTGTTCACTACAGCACAGGAGAGATTATCCCTTAAATATACTTGACTCTTTTGGTACCATTCAATTACACCAAAAAGAGCCCCAACACATATACAATTATTTTGAACTACTTCTCCAGCGAGGAGCAATTGATCTTTGAGAGTCTCTTCCTCTTCTTGTTATGCTGATTAATAGCCTTGGAGTTAGTCCCTGAGAGGAAAACATTTCCAAAAATAGATGACAGTTTCCATCTTCATATTTTAATCCCTCAAGGGCTCTTTGCATCCACAACAAAGCCTGGAGGAATATTCCCATTTCTCCCAATCTTTTTTAACCTTGTCACCTCCATGATGGAGCCACCCAGCTCCCAGCGCAGGGGATGGAAATGGGAATTCTTGGTGCCGCTTAGGGCCACCCTGTGTCCCACGACAGGCTGTCAGTGTCCTCTGGGGATGCAGCACATCAGGGAGTGCCTCAGAAACCACTGGCTGTGTCAGTGGGAGAGCCCAGTGCTTCCTGAGCAACTCTCCTCCCATGCTGAGGGAAGAGGAGCATCACCCTCACCTACTGAGGCAGAAATTCCTGTGTAAATACTCACAGAAACCCTGGGAAGGGGAGAGGGTGGATGGGAAACAGTGGGAGGACAGTGCCATGAGTGCAGCATGTGGCCTGGGGAGCCCACCTTCCTGCTGGTGACAAGTTCATGCATTTTCCTGCTTTTCAACACAAGCCTCATGGCTGATGGTGCATTTATATTTATATTTATAT